>CAUVYR010000244.1:17500-35000 GCA_963556235.1 Cryptophagus acutangulus | reverse complement strand
CAAGTGTGATGGTTGAAAAAATTGAAAGTTTCTCAACTTTCCGAAAATAAACTGCATTTTTGTAGAAAATTACTGCATCATTAATTAAAAAGCAATTCAACCTAATTAGTTAATTTTTCGACAAATTATTCACAAAAATGCAAAATTATTTTTTTGATGGTAAATCAAGACGTTTCTACCGCACCATTCTGTACGGCAGCGCCCGCTTATTTTTGTTAGCAATGCCATTGAATTTTGGTGAGTTTTCAATAATTTGCTAAAATTACAAATTGTTTTGCAAAAATCGTTATAATTCAATTAAAGTGTAATTAGTTATAAATTAATTTCACATTTTTTTTTAATTTCCTAGAAAAAAAATTTTTTTTACGGTTGAAACCATACATGAGGTTGTTAAAAATTCGACAAGTGTGATGGTTGAAAAAATTGAAAGTTTCTCAACTTTCCGAAAATAAACTGCATTTTTGTAGAAAATTACTGCATCATTAATTAAAAAGCAATTCAACCTAATTAGTTAATTTTTCGACAAATTATTCACAAAAATGCAAAATTATTTTTTTGATGGTAAATCAAGACGTTTCTACCGCACCATTCTGTACGGCAGCGCCCGCTTATTTTTGTTAGCGATGCCATTGAATTTTGGTGAGTTTTCAATAATTTGCTAAATTTACAAATTGTTTTGCAAAAATCGTTATAATTCAATTAAAATGTAATTAGTTATAAATTAATTTCACATTTTTTTTTAATTTCTTAGAAAAAAATTTTTTTTTACGTTTGAAACCATACATGAGGTTGTTGAAAATTCGACAAGTGTAATGGTTGAAAAAATTGAAAGTTTCTCAACTTTACGAAAATAAACTGCATTTTTGTAGAAAATTACTGCATCATTAATTAAAAAGCAATTCAACCTAATTAGTTAATTTTTCGACAAATTATTCACAAAAATGCAAAATTATTTTTTTGATGGTAAATCAAGACGTTTCTACCGCACCATTCTGTACGGCAGCGCCCGCTTATTTTTGTTAGCGATGCCATTGAATTTTGGTGAGTTTTCAATAATTTGTTAAATTTACAATTTTTTTTGCAAAAATTATTATAATTCAATTAAAGTGTAATTAGTTATAAATTAATTTCACATTTTTTTTTAATTTCCTAAAAAAAAATTTTTTTTTACGTTTGAAACCATACATGAGGTTGTTAAAAATTCGACAAGTGTGATGGTTGAAAAAATTGAAAATTTCTCAACTTTACGAAAATAAACTGCATTTTTGTAGAAAATTACTGCATCATTAATTAAAAAGCAATTCAACCTAATTAGTTAATTTTTCGACAAATTATTCACAAAAATGCAAAATTATTTTTGTGATGGTAAATCAAGACGTTTCTACCGCACCATTCTGTACGGCAGCGCCCGCTTATTTTTGTTAGCAATGCCATTGAATTTTGGTGAGTTTTCAATAATTTGTTAAATTTACAATTTTTTTTGCAAAAATTATTATAATTCAATTAAAGTGTAATTAGTTATAAATTAATTTCACATTTTTTTTTAATTTCCTAAAAAAAAATTTTTTTTTACGTTTGAAACCATACATGAGGTTGTTAAAAATTCGACAAGTGTGATGGTTGAAAAAATTGAAAGTTTCTCAACTTTACGAAAATAAACTGCATTTTTGTAGAAAATTACTGCATCATTAATTAAAAAGCAATTCAACCTAATTAGTTAATTTTTCGACAAATTATTCACAAAAATGCAAAATTATTTTTGTGATGGTAAATCAAGACGTTTCTACCGCACCATTCTGTACGGCAGCGCCCGCTTATTTTTGTTAGCAATGCCATTGAATTTTGGTGAGTTTTCAATAATTTGTTAAATTTACAATTTTTTTTGCAAAAATTATTATAATTCAATTAAAGTGTAATTAGTTATAAATTAATTTCACATTTTTTTTTAATTTCCTAAAAAAAAATTTTTTTTTACGTTTGAAACCATACATGAGGTTGTTAAAAATTCGACAAGTGTGATGGTTGAAAAAATTGAAAGTTTCTCAACTTTCCGAAAATAAACTGCATTTTTGTAGAAAATTACTGCATCATTAATTAAAAAGCAATTCAACCTAATTAGTTAATTTTTCGACAAATTATTCACAAAAATGCAAAATTATTTTTTTGACGGTAAATCAAGACGTTTCTACCGCACCATTCTGTACGGCAGTGCCCGCTTATTTTTGTTAGCAATGCCATTGAATTTTGGTGAGTTTTCAATAATTTGCTAAATTTACAAATTGTTTTGCAAAAATCGTTATAATTCAATTAAAGTGTAATTAGTTATAAACTAATTTCACATTTTTTTTTAATTTTGCTAAAAAAAAATTTTTTGTACGTTTGAAACTAAACATGGGGATGTTGAAAATTGGACGAATTTTAGGGTTGAAAAAATTTAAAGGTTTTCAAATTTAGAAAAAAAAACTACATTTTTGCACATTTAATTAAAAGCATTAATTAATTATTAATTAATTAATTATTAATTAAACAGGCAACTAATTATTTAGTAATTAATAATTAAAGAATTAATTAACCACAAATACTTAATTAATTAATTTACTAATTAATAATGAATTAATTATTAATTAATAATTAATTTATTACAAAAAAAAAACCGGAAAATTTGAATTTTTTGCCATTTATCGGCCAATGGACAAACAAGGTCAAAAATTAATTAATTAATGAGTAATTAACAAATAATTAATTAGTAATACTTAATTAATTAATTCACTAATTAATAATGAATTAATTAGTAATTAATAATTAATTTATTACAAAAAAAAACCAGAAAATTTAAATTTTTTGCCATTTATCGGCCAATGGACAAACAAGGTCAAAAATTAATTAATTAATGAGTAATTAACAAATAATTAATGAGTAATATTTAATTAGTTAATTCACTAATTAATAATGAATTAATTAGTAATTAATAATTAATTAATTACAAAAAAACACGGAAAATTTGAATTTTTTGCCATTTATCGGCCAATGGACAAACAAGGTCAGAAATTAATTAATTAATGAGTAATTAACAAATAATTAATGAGTAATATTTAATTCACTAATTAATAATGAATTAATTATTAATTAATAATTAATTTATTACAAAAAAAAAACGGAAAATTTAAATTTTTTGCCATTTATCGGCCAATGGACAAACAAGGTCAGAAATTAATTAATTATGGAGTAATTAACAAATAATTAATGAGTAATATTTAATTAGTTAATTCACTAATTAATAATGAATTAATTAGTAATTAATAATTAATTAATTACAAAAAAATCCGGAAAATTTGAATTTTTTGCCATTTATCGGCCAATGGACAAACAAGGTCAAAAATTAATTAATTAATGAGTAATTAACAAATAATTAATGAGTAATATTTAATTAGTTAATTCACTAATTAATAATGAATTAATTAGTAATTAATAATTAATTAATTACAAAAAAATCCGGAAAATTTGAATTTTTTGCCATTTATCGGCCAATGGACAAACAAGGTCAGAAATTAATTAATTAATGAGTAATTAACAAATAATTAATTAGTAATACTTAATTCACTAATTAATAATGAATTAATTATTAATTAATAATTAATTTATTACAAAAAAAAAACGGAAAATTTAAATTTTTTGCCATTTATCGGCCAATGGACAAACAAGGTCAAAAATTAATTAATTAATGAGTAATTAACAAATAATTAATGAGTAATATTTAATTCACTAATTAATAATGAATTAATTATTAATTAATTAATTTATTACAAAAAAAAAACCAGAAAATTTAAATTTTTTGCCATTTATCGGCCAATGGACAAACAAGGTCAGAAATTAATTAATTATGGAGTAATTAACAAATAATTAATTAGTAATACTTAATTCACTAATTAATAATGAATTAATTATTAATTAATAATTAATTTATTACAAAAAAAAAACGGAAAATTTAAATTTTTTGCCATTTATCGGCCAATGGACAAACAAGGTCAGAAATTAATTAATTAATGAGTAATTAACAAATAATTAATTAGTAATACTTATTTAATTAATTCACTAATTAATAATGAATTAATTAGTAATTAATAATTAATTTATTACAAAAAAAAACCGGAAAATTTAAATTTTTTGCCATTTATCGGCCAATGGACAAACAAGGTCAAAAATTAATTAATTAATGAGTAATTAACAAATAATTAATTAGTAATACTTAATTAATTAATTCACTAATTAATAATGAATTAATTAGTAATTAATAATTAATTTATTACAAAAAAAAAACCAGAAAATTTAAATTTTTTGCCATTTATCGGCCAATGGACAAACAAGGTCAGAAATTAATTAATTATGGAGTAATTAACAAATAATTAATGAGTAATACTTAATTCACTAATTAATAATGAATTAATTATTAATTAATAATTAATTTATTACAAAAAAAAAACGGAAAATTTAAATTTTTTGCCATTTATCGGCCAATGGACAAACAAGGTCAAAAATTAATTAATTAATGAGTAATTAACAAATAATTAATGAGTAATATTTAATTAGTTAATTCACTAATTAATAATGAATTAATTAGTAATTAATAATTAATTAATTACAAAAAAATCCGGAAAATTTGAATTTTTTGCCATTTATCGGCCAATGGACAAACAAGGTCAGAAATTAATTAATTAATGAGTAATTAACAAATAATTAATTAGTAATACTTAATTAATTAATTCACTAATTAATAATGAATTAATTAGTAATTAATAATTAATTTATTACAAAAAAAAAACAGAAAATTTAAATTTTTTGCCATTTATCGGCCAATGGACAAACAAGGTCAAAAATTAATTAATTAATGAGTAATTAACAAATAATTAATTAGTAATACTTATTTAATTAATTCACTAATTAATAATGAATTAATTAGTAATTAATAATTAATTTATTACAAAAAAAAAACGGAAAATTTGAATTTTTTGCCATTTATCGGCCAATGGACAAACAAGGTCAGAAATTAATTAATTAATGAGTAATTAACAAATAATTAATTAGTAATACTTATTTAATTAATTCACTAATTAATAATGAATTAATTAGTAATTAATAATTAATTTATTACAAAAAAAAAACCAGAAAATTTAAATTTTTTGCCATTTATCGGCCAATGGACAAACAAGGTCAGAAATTAATTAATTAATGAGTAATTAACAAATAATTAATTAGTAATACTTAATTCACTAATTAATAATGAATTAATTATTAATTAATAATTAATTTATTACAAAAAAAAACGGAAAATTTAAATTTTTTGCCATTTATCGGCCAATGGACAAACAAGGTCAGAAATTAATTAATTAATGAGTAATTAACAAATAATTAATTAGTAATACTTATTTAATTAATTCACTAATTAATAATGAATTAATTAGTAATTAATAATTAATTTATTACAAAAAAAAAACAGAAAATTTAATTTTTTTGCCATTTATCGGCCAATGGACAAACAAGGTCAGAAATTAATTAATTAATGAGTAATTAACAAATAATTAATTAGTAATACTTATTTAATTAATTCACTAATTAATAATGAATTAATTAGTAATTAATAATTAATTTATTACAAAAAAAAACCGGAAAATTTAAATTTTTTGCCATTTATCGGCCAATGGACAAACAAGGTCAAAAATTAATTAATTAATGAGTAATTAACAAATAATTAATGAGTAATACTTAATTCACTAATTAATAATGAATTAATTATTAATTAATAATTAATTTATTACAAAAAAAAAACGGAAAATTTAAATTTTTTGCCATTTATCGGCCAATGGACAAACAAGGTCAAAAATTAATTAATTAATGAGTAATTAACAAATAATTAATGAGTAATATTTAATTAGTTAATTCACTAATTAATAATGAATTAATTAGTAATTAATAATTAATTAATTACAAAAAAATCCGGAAAATTTGAATTTTTTGCCATTTATCGGCCAATGGACAAACAAGGTCAGAAATTAATTAATTAATGAGTAATTAACAAATAATTAATTAGTAATACTTAATTAATTAATTCACTAATTAATAATGAATTAATTAGTAATTAATAATTAATTTATTACAAAAAAAAAACAGAAAATTTAAATTTTTTGCCATTTATCGGCCAATGGACAAACAAGGTCAAAAATTAATTAATTAATGAGTAATTAACAAATAATTAATTAGTAATACTTATTTAATTAATTCACTAATTAATAATGAATTAATTAGTAATTAATAATTAATTTATTACAAAAAAAAAACGGAAAATTTGAATTTTTTGCCATTTATCGGCCAATGGACAAACAAGGTCAGAAATTAATTAATTAATGAGTAATTAACAAATAATTAATTAGTAATACTTAATTAATTAATTCACTAATTAATAATGAATTAATTAGTAATTAATAATTAATTTATTACAAAAAAAAAACCAGAAAATTTAAATTTTTTGCCATTTATCGGCCAATGGACAAACAAGGTCAGAAATTAATTAATTAATGAGTAATTAACAAATAATTAATTAGTAATACTTAATTCACTAATTAATAATGAATTAATTATTAATTAATAATTAATTTATTACAAAAAAAAACGGAAAATTTAAATTTTTTGCCATTTATCGGCCAATGGACAAACAAGGTCAGAAATTAATTAATTAATGAGTAATTAACAAATAATTAATTAGTAATACTTATTTAATTAATTCACTAATTAATAATGAATTAATTAGTAATTAATAATTAATTTATTACAAAAAAAAAACAGAAAATTTAATTTTTTTGCCATTTATCGGCCAATGGACAAACAAGGTCAGAAATTAATTAATTAATGAGTAATTAACAAATAATTAATTAGTAATACTTATTTAATTAATTCACTAATTAATAATGAATTAATTAGTAATTAATAATTAATTTATTACAAAAAAAAACCGGAAAATTTAAATTTTTTGCCATTTATCGGCCAATGGACAAACAAGGTCAAAAATTAATTAATTAATGAGTAATTAACAAATAATTAATTAGTAATACTTAATTAATTAATTCACTAATTAATAATGAATTAATTAATAATTAATTTATTACAAAAAAAAAACCAGAAAATTTAAATTTTTTGCCATTTATCGGCCAATGGACAAACAAGGTCAGAAATTAATTAATTATGGAGTAATTAACAAATAATTAATGAGTAATACTTAATTCACTAATTAATAATGAATTAATTATTAATTAATAATTAATTTATTACAAAAAAAAAACGGAAAATTTAAATTTTTTGCCATTTATCGGCCAATGGACAAACAAGGTCAAAAATTAATTAATTAATGAGTAATTAACAAATAATTAATTAGTAATACTTAATTAATTAATTAATTCACTAATTAATAATGAATTAATTAGTAATTAATAATTAATTTATTACAAAAAAAAAACCAGAAAATTTAAATTTTTTGCCATTTATCGGCCAATGGACAAACAAGGTCAGAAATTAATTAATTATGGAGTAATTAACAAATAATTAATGAGTAATACTTAATTCACTAATTAATAATGAATTAATTATTAATTAATAATTAATTTATTACAAAAAAAAAACGGAAAATTTAAATTTTTTGCCATTTATCGGCCAATGGACAAACAAGGTCAAAAATTAATTAATTAATGAGTAATTAACAAATAATTAATTAGTAATACTTAATTAATTAATTCACTAATTAATAATGAATTAATTAGTAATTAATAATTAATTTATTACAAAAAAAAAACAGAAAATTTAAATTTTTTGCCATTTATCGGCCAATGGACAAACAAGGTCAAAAATTAATTAATTAATGAGTAATTAACAAATAATTAATTAGTAATACTTATTTAATTAATTCACTAATTAATAATGAATTAATTAGTAATTAATAATTAATTTATTACAAAAAAAAAACGGAAAATTTGAATTTTTTGCATTTTTATCGGCCAATGGACAAACAAGGTCAGAAATTAATTAATTAATGAGTAATTAACAAATAATTAATTAGTAATACTTAATTAATTAATTCACTAATTAATAATGAATTAATTAGTAATTAATAATTAATTTATTACAAAAAAAAAACAGAAAATTTAAATTTTTTGCCATTTATCGGCCAATGGACAAACAAGGTCAAAAATTAATTAATTAATGAGTAATTAACAAATAATTAATTAGTAATACTTAATTAATTAATTCACTAATTAATAATGAATTAATTAGTAATTAATAATTAATTTATTACAAAAAAAAAACAGAAAATTTAAATTTTTTGCCATTTATCGGCCAATGGACAAACAAGGTCAAAAATTAATTAATTAATGAGTAATTAACAAATAATTAATTAGTAATACTTAATTAATTAATTCACTAATTAATAATGAATTAATTAGTAATTAATAATTAATTTATTACAAAAAAAAAACAGAAAATTTAAATTTTTTGCCATTTATCGGCCAATGGACAAACAAGGTCAAAAATTAATTAATTAATGAGTAATTAACAAATAATTAATTAGTAATACTTAATTAATTAATTCACTAATTAATAATGAATTAATTAGTAATTAATAATTAATTTATTACAAAAAAAAAAACAGAAAATTTAAATTTTTTGCCATTTATCGGCCAATGGACAAACAAGGTCAAAAATTAATTAATTAATGAGTAATTAACAAATAATTAATTAGTAATACTTAATTAATTAATTCACTAATTAATAATGAATTAATTAGTAATTAATAATTAATTTATTACAAAAAAAAAACCAGAAAATTTAAATTTTTTGCCATTTATCGGCCAATGGACAAACAAGGTCAAAAATTAATTAATTAATGAGTAATTAACAAATAATTAATTAGTAATACTTAATTCACTAATTAATAATGAATTAATTATTAATTAATAATTAATTTATTACAAAAAAAAAACGGAAAATTTAAATTTTTTGCCATTTATCGGCCAATGGACAAACAAGGTCAGAAATTAATTAATTAATGAGTAATTAACAAATAATTAATTAGTAATACTTAATTAATTAATTCACTAATTAATAATGAATTAATTAGTAATTAATAATTAATTTATTACAAAAAAAAAACAGAAAATTTAAATTTTTTGCCATTTAACGGCCAATGGACAAACAAGGTCAAAAATTAATTAATTAATGAGTAATTAACAAATAATTAATTAGTAATACTTAATTAATTAATTCACTAATTAATAATGAATTAATTAGTAATTAATAATTAATTTATTACAAAAAAAAAACAGAAAATTTAAATTTTTTGCCATTTATCGGCCAATGGACAAACAAGGTCAAAAATTAATTAATTAATGAGTAATTAACAAATAATTAATTAGTAATACTTAATTAATTAATTCACTAATTAATAATGAATTAATTAGTAATTAATAATTAATTTATTACAAAAAAAAAACAGAAAATTTAAATTTTTTGCCATTTATCGGCCAATGGACAAACAAGGTCAAAAATTAATTAATTAATGAGTAATTAACAAATAATTAATTAGTAATACTTAATTAATTAATTCACTAATTAATAATGAATTAATTAGTAATTAATAATTAATTTATTACAAAAAAAAAAACAGAAAATTTAAATTTTTTGCCATTTATCGGCCAATGGACAAACAAGGTCAAAAATTAATTAATTAATGAGTAATTAACAAATAATTAATTAGTAATACTTAATTAATTAATTCACTAATTAATAATGAATTAATTAGTAATTAATAATTAATTTATTACAAAAAAAAAAACAGAAAATTTAAATTTTTTGCCATTTATCGGCCAATGGACAAACAAGGTCAAAAATTAATTAATTAATGAGTAATTAACAAATAATTAATTAGTAATACTTAATTCACTAATTAATAATGAATTAATTATTAATTAATAATTAATTTATTACAAAAAAAAAACGGAAAATTTAAATTTTTTGCCATTTATCGGCCAATGGACAAACAAGGTCAGAAATTAATTAATTAATGAGTAATTAACAAATAATTAATTAGTAATACTTAATTAATTAATTCACTAATTAATAATGAATTAATTAGTAATTAATAATTAATTTATTACAAAAAAAAAACCGGAAAATTTGAATTTTTTGCCATTTATCGGCCAATGGACAAACAAGGTCAAAAATTAATTAATTAATGAGTAATTAACAAATAATTAATTAGTAATACTTAATTAATTAATTCACTAATTAATAATGAATTAATTAGTAATTAATAATTAATTTATTACAAAAAAAAACCAGAAAATTTAAATTTTTTGCCATTTATCGGCCAATGGACAAACAAGGTCAAAAATTAATTAATTAATGAGTAATTAACAAATAATTAATGAGTAATATTTAATTAGTTAATTCACTAATTAATAATGAATTAATTAGTAATTAATAATTAATTAATTACAAAAAAACACGGAAAATTTGAATTTTTTGCCATTTATCGGCCAATGGACAAACAAGGTCAGAAATTAATTAATTAATGAGTAATTAACAAATAATTAATGAGTAATATTTAATTCACTAATTAATAATGAATTAATTATTAATTAATAATTAATTTATTACAAAAAAAAAACGGAAAATTTAAATTTTTTGCCATTTATCGGCCAATGGACAAACAAGGTCAGAAATTAATTAATTATGGAGTAATTAACAAATAATTAATGAGTAATATTTAATTAGTTAATTCACTAATTAATAATGAATTAATTAGTAATTAATAATTAATTAATTACAAAAAAATCCGGAAAATTTGAATTTTTTGCCATTTATCGGCCAATGGACAAACAAGGTCAAAAATTAATTAATTAATGAGTAATTAACAAATAATTAATGAGTAATATTTAATTAGTTAATTCACTAATTAATAATGAATTAATTAGTAATTAATAATTAATTAATTACAAAAAAATCCGGAAAATTTGAATTTTTTGCCATTTATCGGCCAATGGACAAACAAGGTCAGAAATTAATTAATTAATGAGTAATTAACAAATAATTAATTAGTAATACTTAATTCACTAATTAATAATGAATTAATTATTAATTAATAATTAATTTATTACAAAAAAAAAACGGAAAATTTAAATTTTTTGCCATTTATCGGCCAATGGACAAACAAGGTCAAAAATTAATTAATTAATGAGTAATTAACAAATAATTAATGAGTAATATTTAATTCACTAATTAATAATGAATTAATTATTAATTAATTAATTTATTACAAAAAAAAAACCAGAAAATTTAAATTTTTTGCCATTTATCGGCCAATGGACAAACAAGGTCAGAAATTAATTAATTATGGAGTAATTAACAAATAATTAATTAGTAATACTTAATTCACTAATTAATAATGAATTAATTATTAATTAATAATTAATTTATTACAAAAAAAAAACGGAAAATTTAAATTTTTTGCCATTTATCGGCCAATGGACAAACAAGGTCAGAAATTAATTAATTAATGAGTAATTAACAAATAATTAATTAGTAATACTTATTTAATTAATTCACTAATTAATAATGAATTAATTAGTAATTAATAATTAATTTATTACAAAAAAAAACCGGAAAATTTAAATTTTTTGCCATTTATCGGCCAATGGACAAACAAGGTCAAAAATTAATTAATTAATGAGTAATTAACAAATAATTAATTAGTAATACTTAATTAATTAATTCACTAATTAATAATGAATTAATTAGTAATTAATAATTAATTTATTACAAAAAAAAAACCAGAAAATTTAAATTTTTTGCCATTTATCGGCCAATGGACAAACAAGGTCAGAAATTAATTAATTATGGAGTAATTAACAAATAATTAATGAGTAATACTTAATTCACTAATTAATAATGAATTAATTATTAATTAATAATTAATTTATTACAAAAAAAAAACGGAAAATTTAAATTTTTTGCCATTTATCGGCCAATGGACAAACAAGGTCAAAAATTAATTAATTAATGAGTAATTAACAAATAATTAATGAGTAATATTTAATTAGTTAATTCACTAATTAATAATGAATTAATTAGTAATTAATAATTAATTAATTACAAAAAAATCCGGAAAATTTGAATTTTTTGCCATTTATCGGCCAATGGACAAACAAGGTCAGAAATTAATTAATTAATGAGTAATTAACAAATAATTAATTAGTAATACTTAATTAATTAATTCACTAATTAATAATGAATTAATTAGTAATTAATAATTAATTTATTACAAAAAAAAAACAGAAAATTTAAATTTTTTGCCATTTATCGGCCAATGGACAAACAAGGTCAAAAATTAATTAATTAATGAGTAATTAACAAATAATTAATTAGTAATACTTATTTAATTAATTCACTAATTAATAATGAATTAATTAGTAATTAATAATTAATTTATTACAAAAAAAAAACGGAAAATTTGAATTTTTTGCCATTTATCGGCCAATGGACAAACAAGGTCAGAAATTAATTAATTAATGAGTAATTAACAAATAATTAATTAGTAATACTTAATTAATTAATTCACTAATTAATAATGAATTAATTAGTAATTAATAATTAATTTATTACAAAAAAAAAACCAGAAAATTTAAATTTTTTGCCATTTATCGGCCAATGGACAAACAAGGTCAGAAATTAATTAATTAATGAGTAATTAACAAATAATTAATTAGTAATACTTAATTCACTAATTAATAATGAATTAATTATTAATTAATAATTAATTTATTACAAAAAAAAACGGAAAATTTAAATTTTTTGCCATTTATCGGCCAATGGACAAACAAGGTCAGAAATTAATTAATTAATGAGTAATTAACAAATAATTAATTAGTAATACTTATTTAATTAATTCACTAATTAATAATGAATTAATTAGTAATTAATAATTAATTTATTACAAAAAAAAAACAGAAAATTTAATTTTTTTGCCATTTATCGGCCAATGGACAAACAAGGTCAGAAATTAATTAATTAATGAGTAATTAACAAATAATTAATTAGTAATACTTATTTAATTAATTCACTAATTAATAATGAATTAATTAGTAATTAATAATTAATTTATTACAAAAAAAAACCGGAAAATTTAAATTTTTTGCCATTTATCGGCCAATGGACAAACAAGGTCAAAAATTAATTAATTAATGAGTAATTAACAAATAATTAATGAGTAATACTTAATTCACTAATTAATAATGAATTAATTATTAATTAATAATTAATTTATTACAAAAAAAAAACGGAAAATTTAAATTTTTTGCCATTTATCGGCCAATGGACAAACAAGGTCAAAAATTAATTAATTAATGAGTAATTAACAAATAATTAATGAGTAATATTTAATTAGTTAATTCACTAATTAATAATGAATTAATTAGTAATTAATAATTAATTAATTACAAAAAAATCCGGAAAATTTGAATTTTTTGCCATTTATCGGCCAATGGACAAACAAGGTCAGAAATTAATTAATTAATGAGTAATTAACAAATAATTAATTAGTAATACTTAATTAATTAATTCACTAATTAATAATGAATTAATTAGTAATTAATAATTAATTTATTACAAAAAAAAAACAGAAAATTTAAATTTTTTGCCATTTATCGGCCAATGGACAAACAAGGTCAAAAATTAATTAATTAATGAGTAATTAACAAATAATTAATTAGTAATACTTATTTAATTAATTCACTAATTAATAATGAATTAATTAGTAATTAATAATTAATTTATTACAAAAAAAAAACGGAAAATTTGAATTTTTTGCCATTTATCGGCCAATGGACAAACAAGGTCAGAAATTAATTAATTAATGAGTAATTAACAAATAATTAATTAGTAATACTTAATTAATTAATTCACTAATTAATAATGAATTAATTAGTAATTAATAATTAATTTATTACAAAAAAAAAACCAGAAAATTTAAATTTTTTGCCATTTATCGGCCAATGGACAAACAAGGTCAGAAATTAATTAATTAATGAGTAATTAACAAATAATTAATTAGTAATACTTAATTCACTAATTAATAATGAATTAATTATTAATTAATAATTAATTTATTACAAAAAAAAACGGAAAATTTAAATTTTTTGCCATTTATCGGCCAATGGACAAACAAGGTCAGAAATTAATTAATTAATGAGTAATTAACAAATAATTAATTAGTAATACTTATTTAATTAATTCACTAATTAATAATGAATTAATTAGTAATTAATAATTAATTTATTACAAAAAAAAAACAGAAAATTTAATTTTTTTGCCATTTATCGGCCAATGGACAAACAAGGTCAGAAATTAATTAATTAATGAGTAATTAACAAATAATTAATTAGTAATACTTATTTAATTAATTCACTAATTAATAATGAATTAATTAGTAATTAATAATTAATTTATTACAAAAAAAAACCGGAAAATTTAAATTTTTTGCCATTTATCGGCCAATGGACAAACAAGGTCAAAAATTAATTAATTAATGAGTAATTAACAAATAATTAATTAGTAATACTTAATTAATTAATTCACTAATTAATAATGAATTAATTAATAATTAATTTATTACAAAAAAAAAACCAGAAAATTTAAATTTTTTGCCATTTATCGGCCAATGGACAAACAAGGTCAGAAATTAATTAATTATGGAGTAATTAACAAATAATTAATGAGTAATACTTAATTCACTAATTAATAATGAATTAATTATTAATTAATAATTAATTTATTACAAAAAAAAAACGGAAAATTTAAATTTTTTGCCATTTATCGGCCAATGGACAAACAAGGTCAAAAATTAATTAATTAATGAGTAATTAACAAATAATTAATTAGTAATACTTAATTAATTAATTAATTCACTAATTAATAATGAATTAATTAGTAATTAATAATTAATTTATTACAAAAAAAAAACCAGAAAATTTAAATTTTTTGCCATTTATCGGCCAATGGACAAACAAGGTCAGAAATTAATTAATTATGGAGTAATTAACAAATAATTAATGAGTAATACTTAATTCACTAATTAATAATGAATTAATTATTAATTAATAATTAATTTATTACAAAAAAAAAACGGAAAATTTAAATTTTTTGCCATTTATCGGCCAATGGACAAACAAGGTCAAAAATTAATTAATTAATGAGTAATTAACAAATAATTAATTAGTAATACTTAATTAATTAATTCACTAATTAATAATGAATTAATTAGTAATTAATAATTAATTTATTACAAAAAAAAAACAGAAAATTTAAATTTTTTGCCATTTATCGGCCAATGGACAAACAAGGTCAAAAATTAATTAATTAATGAGTAATTAACAAATAATTAATTAGTAATACTTATTTAATTAATTCACTAATTAATAATGAATTAATTAGTAATTAATAATTAATTTATTACAAAAAAAAAACGGAAAATTTGAATTTTTTGCATTTTTATCGGCCAATGGACAAACAAGGTCAGAAATTAATTAATTAATGAGTAATTAACAAATAATTAATTAGTAATACTTAATTAATTAATTCACTAATTAATAATGAATTAATTAGTAATTAATAATTAATTTATTACAAAAAAAAAACAGAAAATTTAAATTTTTTGCCATTTATCGGCCAATGGACAAACAAGGTCAAAAATTAATTAATTAATGAGTAATTAACAAATAATTAATTAGTAATACTTAATTAATTAATTCACTAATTAATAATGAATTAATTAGTAATTAATAATTAATTTATTACAAAAAAAAAACAGAAAATTTAAATTTTTTGCCATTTATCGGCCAATGGACAAACAAGGTCAAAAATTAATTAATTAATGAGTAATTAACAAATAATTAATTAGTAATACTTAATTAATTAATTCACTAATTAATAATGAATTAATTAGTAATTAATAATTAATTTATTACAAAAAAAAAACAGAAAATTTAAATTTTTTGCCATTTATCGGCCAATGGACAAACAAGGTCAAAAATTAATTAATTAATGAGTAATTAACAAATAATTAATTAGTAATACTTAATTAATTAATTCACTAATTAATAATGAATTAATTAGTAATTAATAATTAATTTATTACAAAAAAAAAAACAGAAAATTTAAATTTTTTGCCATTTATCGGCCAATGGACATAATTAATGAGTAATTAACAAATAATTAATTAGTAATACTTAATTAATTAATTCACTAATTAATAATGAATTAATTAGTAATTAATAATTAATTTATTACAAAAAAAAAACCAGAAAATTTAAATTTTTTGCCATTTATCGGCCAATGGACAAACAAGGTCAAAAATTAATTAATTAATGAGTAATTAACAAATAATTAATTAGTAATACTTAATTCACTAATTAATAATGAATTAATTATTAATTAATAATTAATTTATTACAAAAAAAAAACGGAAAATTTAAATTTTTTGCCATTTATCGGCCAATTTTTTGCCATTTATCGGCCAAAAATTTATCGGCCAATGGACAAACAAGGTCAAAAAATGATTAGGAAATAATTAGTAATTAAGTAATGAGTAATTAATTAATTACAAAAAATTTGAATTTTATGCCATTTATCGGCCAATGGACAAACAAGGTCAAATATTAATTAGGAAATAATTAATAATTAATTAATAATTTATTAATTAATAATTAATTAATAATTAATTAATTACAAAAAAATTGATTTTTTGCCATTTATCGGCCAATGGACAAATAAGGTCACAAATTAGTTAATGAGTAATCAATAATGTATTAACTACTAATAAATAATTAATTAGTTATTTAATTAAAAATTGGTTAATTTTTAATTAGTATTTTAGTAATGAACTAATTAATTAGTAATTAATTATACATAAATAATTATGTAATTAGTAATTAGTTAATTATCTAATCAATTATAAATTAACTAATCAATAATAATTTATTAACTAATTAACTAATCAATAATGAGATAATAATTAATTAATAACTAATCAATACTAAATTCATAATTGATTAAATACTAATTAGTAATTATTAATAGTAATTAGCTATTTATTATTAATTAAATAGTTAACTAATAACAAATTATTAATAAATTGATGGAATAACTAACGACAAAAAAACTTTGAATAAAATTATAACAGGTAGTACAAATTTTCGAAATGTACTTGAATTTATTAGAATTGAAATGATATTTTTAAATGTAAGTTGAATAGAATTTAAATTAATTTGTTAGATAGAATTTAAACAATCTTGTTTGAAAAAATGAGTGAATGAGTTATATGAGAAAAAAATATGTGTAATTTTCTGCAGCAAAATTTGAAATAAAGGAGACAAAAATTACGAGATTCTACCTTTTTAGTGGTTTG
>CAUVYR010000244.1:0-12500 GCA_963556235.1 Cryptophagus acutangulus | reverse complement strand
TAGCCTTAGATGGAGTTTACCACCCACTTAGGGCTGCACTCTCAAGCAACCCGACTCTGAGGAGAGATCCTCCCGAAATCGGCAGCAGTCACTACGGGCCTGGCACCCTCTATGGGTTATGGCCCCGTTCAAGAAGGACTTGGACACGCCGCACAATCTCGGGATAAATGGATCCTCCCTAACACCACATTTCCCAGCGTCCGAAACGGCCGCGGGATTCAGTGCTGGGCTTTTTCCTGTTCGCTCGCAGCTACTAAGGAAATCCTAGTTAGTTTCTTTTCCTCCGCTTATTAATATGCTTAAATTCAGCGGGTAGTCTCACCTGATCTGAGGTCGCATTATCAAAAATAAACCATTTAAAATATTGTTTAATGCACTTACGCACACTCGTGTTTTCTATTCTAAATATATAATATTGGTATTGTAAGCATTATTTAGACGCAATTTCATATATGAGACAACTTTTCTATTTTATATTTTGGCCTACGTTCTGACGTCGATTCGACGAGATTCTCAATTTATACTGATCAAAATCAGATATAAACTGCGTGAAACTCGGACACGACAAACGTACACACATATTTTATAGTATAGTGCATAATGATCGTCAATGTTACAAATTATATAAATATTTTAACACTTGTGGTGTGGTGTCGTCATATCAATATAATAAATTTTGCAAGAATACCAGAATATAAAGTCTGTTAAACTTTTCTTTCATAATATTCAAGCTGCTTTCGCATTTTACGATACCGCGACATTAGAAAAAAAATCTCTGCTGCCGCGAGCATCGAACTCGCTCCGACATTTTGCTAAGTTAATAACAAAATCGAGCAGTCGTTAAAATTGATACGACCCTCAGCCAGGAGTGGTCCGGGAACAGTATCCGAGGACCGCAATGTGCGTTCAAAATGTCGATGTTCATGTGTCCTGCAGTTCACAAGTAGACGCGCAATTAGCTGCGTTCTTCATCGACCCACGAGCCAAGTGATCCACCGTTCAGGGTAATCATAAAATGTTTAACAGTCACCATTACGTGTTACATGCTATTTGTCAAAGTTGCAATTGTGTTCATATAAAAATCAAATAGGATGTAAATTATAGCAAAGGCCGAAACTTGAATATAACAACAAAGTTAACATCAAAACCAGTACAACAGAGGCGAAAATCTTTAAACACACACACACGTACAAAACGAAAAAACATATTTCAATTGTCAAATAGTGTTGTAGAGGTCACGGCAAATTAATGCACATGGGAATTCGACTCTGTAACTACTATTTTTTTAATTGAAGGTTTTTGCTGTGTACTTAACAATTTAGTGTACCAAAACTGTTGTAACTAGATATTTCATTGGCAAGCTATTTCACATTTACACTCGAATTTGCAACAATTATTGTTAAAAAGCCAAATAATAGATTGTGATATGTATTTCTTTTTCGTACAAGTGCGACACTTCTGTGCAAGTCAATCGACCATTAAAACATTAATGGGACTTATGACATCAGAGTGACTAGACCACTATGTACTATATTTTGACAACAGACACAATGAATAGCAAAACTCAATGCAAAAGTGACAAAATAATGTGTACTTTACAAGCGAAACCCGTGTGGTTTCTTGTAACGCTAACAATGTTGCCAAGTTACTTGCGTAAAAAGTGCGACGTACTGGAAGAAAAGCAAATGAAATTTAGTATACAACGCACAGCTAACAGATCCTTTTTCCTACTTCGTATTAATTCGGTAATGTATCAAATGGTCCGTTTGTCATATACTAAAATTTACACAAGTGCCAATCATCACTGACTATCTTACTACTAACTTTTATGAACGCTTTTTACAAGTGCAACTTAGAGTGCGCTAGTGCATCGCACGGTTTTCACAACTTGAAAAGATTAATTTCAGTAGCAAATTGTCAAACTTCTGTATAAGTCAATCAACATTCAGATTTCTGAATGGGCATGACATTGAAGAACAATATTTACTACTTACTATCATCAATGTACAGATAATACAAACACACTATAAAGCTTCTAACTAATAAGTGTTTTTGTTTACATAAACATACTAAAGTAACAATCTTCAAAGTAAAGTTGCATTATGGTAAGTGCAAACTCGACCGGTAGATATACTGAAACAATTTCTGTTTATATACTGATTTATGCTAAAATTTGTCTATCGTTGTCATAACAGTTAACTCGATACTTTTGCAAAGCAATTCTAATATTGTCGTACACTAAAAAAACATTTGTGCAGAACTCAAACAAAACAAAAAAAGAGATTGCTTACGGATAAAATCCTTGCACTCTCACACTAATGTTTTTGCATATTGTTCTTTTTGCACAGTTTTTAAAGCACACGATGCAATAAAACATTGTATTTCATCAACACATTAACCTGACATACAAAGGGACTAAATGACATAATTTATGTCGATTAAGTATATGTGATCTTTGGTTAATGTGGCTGCAAATACGTTTTATTGCACATTTACAGTATCATTTGTAACTATATCGTTATGACTAAGAAAAAAATTAACAAAAATGTAATGCGTTCAAATTTTGCTCAAAAGACGTGTTCAGAAAATAAGTGAGTAAAAGTATTAATAAATGAGAACCATTAAAATTACATCATGATTAGACCTATGATAGATAAAAGTTTACCGTCTCCTTCGGAGAGGTGGCAACCATCTTTCGGGCGGTATCTAATCATTTTTGATGAATAATTACGGATTTAACATATTTATTGACTTCTACCTATAAATCACTCAGTCATCTTAATTACATTGTCTCATTTGAGCAAAATAAGTGAAAGTAAATCGGTAATGATCCTTCCGCAGGTTCACATACGGAAACCTTGTTACGACTTTTACTATCTCTAAATGATCAAGTTTGGTCATCTTTCCAGCAACATCGGCAACGTCGAAACGCCACCGCGTACCGGTCCGAAGACCTCACTAAATCATTCAATCGGTAGTAGCGACGGGCGGTGTGTACAAAGGGCAGGGACGTAATCAACGCGAGCTTATGACTCGCGCTTACTGGGAATTCCTCGTTCATGGGGAACAATTGCAAGCCCCAATCCCTAGCACGAAGGGGGTTCAGCGGGTTACCCGGACCGTTCGGTCAGGGAGGACACGCTGATCCCTTCAGTGTAGCGCGCGTGCGGCCCAGAACATCTAAGGGCATCACTGATCTGTTATGGCTCAATCTCGTGCGACTAGAAGCCGCCTGTCCCTCTAAGAAGATATGTTTGTACGCCGACAGTAAAAACCGCGAACGACAAGGAGCGAACCCCAAGTCGACGGGCCTTTAAGATGTCGAGTACGCCTAGTTAGTAGGCTAGAGTCTCGTTCGTTATCGGAATTAACCTGACAGATCACTCCACGAACTAAGAACGACCATGCACCACCACCCACCGAATCAAGAAAGAGCTCTCAATCTGTCAATCCTTCCGGTGTCTGGGCCTGGTAAGGTTCCCCGTGTTGAGTCAAATTAAGCCGCAGGCTCCACTCCTGGTGGTGCCCTTCCGTCAATTCCTTTAAGTTTCAGCTTTGCAACCATACTTCCCCCGGAACCCAAAAGCTTTGGTTTCCCGGAAGCTGCCCGCCGAGTCATCGGAGGAACGTCGGCGGATCGCTAGCTGGCATCGTTTATGGTTAGAACTAGGGCGGTATCTGATCGCCTTCGAACCTCTAACTTTCGTTCTTGATCAATGAAAACGTTTTTGGCAAATGCTTTCGCTTAAGTCCGTCTTGCGACGATCCAAGAATTTCACCTCTAACGTCGCAATACGAATGCCCCCATCCGTTCCTATTAATCATTACCTCAGTGTTCAGAAAACCAACAAAATAGAACCGAGGTCCTATTATATTATTCCATGCACAGAATATTTAGGCAAAATTTTAGCCTGCTTTAAGCACTCTAATTTGTTCAAAGTAAATGTGCCGGCCCACCTCGACACTCAATAAAGAGCACCGCGGCGGGATTGAGTTGGGCCACCCTTGCGAGTTAAGCCCACCGGCAGGACGTCCCGCGGCACGCCAGTTAACACCGCGGACGATGAACCGGCGGCACGGGACACAAGTCCGACTACGAGCTTTTTAACCGCAACAACTTTAATATACGCTATTGGAGCTGGAATTACCGCAGCTGCTGGCACCAGACTTGCCCTCCAATTGATCCTTGTTAAAGGATTTAAAGTGTACTCATTCCGATTACGGGGCCTCGGATGAGTCCCGTATCGTTATTTTTCGTCACTACCTCCCCGTGCTGGGAGTGGGTAATTTGCGCGCCTGCTGCCTTCCTTGGATGTGGTAGCCGTTTCTCAGGCTCCCTCTCCGGAATCGAACCCTGATTCCCCGTTACCCGTTACAACCATGGTAGGCGCAGAACCTACCATCGACAGTTGATAAGGCAGACATTTGAAAGATGCGTCGCCGGTGCGAGACCGTGCGATCAGCATAAAGTTATTCAGAGTCACCAAATTGTACGATGACGAGCAAGCCCGCCACCGATTGGTTTTGATTCTAATAAAAGCACTCCTTCCGTTTCCGTCGGAGTTCTATTTGCATGTATTAGCTCTAGAATTACCACAGTTATCCAAGTAAATGTGGGTACGATCTAAGGAACCATAACTGATTTAATGAGCCTTTCGCGGTTTCACTTTAATTTAGCTTGTACTGAGACATGCATGGCTTAATCTTTGAGACAAGCATATGACTACTGGCAGGATCAACCAGGGAGCTGTTTTTAATTTACAAACGACGATCATATTGAATAAACAAAATAATTGTACATATTGCAAAGAACAAATCTCCACTTTTGTTGACACAAAAATATGGATTTCACTGATTAACAGAAAACACGTGTTTTGCATCAAAACAAAATAAATTGTAAAGACGCCACGTTTTTATTTCTGAAACAGACGAGTTCCTTAAATATTTTTGCACTTTTATGTCTACACACTTTTTTACCATTCTATAACACTCTATTGACTAACACAAGAACGTTTTGACTAGTAAATAATGCTGCATTCTGCAAATCTGTCCATTTTTATAAATTTGATTCGAGGGTAGTACAAAACTATGCCAATGCGTTATGATGTGTGTATAAATGATGTTAACGGCTAACAGATCCTTTTTCCTACTTCGTATTAATTCGGTAATGTATCAAATGGTCCGTATACATTTATAACACACAATCATAGTATACATGATCAGCCTCAATACTGCTTTCGTGATGGGTCTTCTACAAACGTAGTCACCATATGTTTCCCATACAAATAAATATCAACAGATAGACAAGCTCAAACAGATTTTTTTTTAGATTTGGACACCCAATCTAAGTACTACTAACCACCAAACTAATAGCACAAAATTGCGGTCCGTGTTTTTTTTTTCTTGTTAAAACACACTTGCTACTGTTCTTTTTTAAAAATTTGTAATATCACAAAAATTTAAGCTTCAAGGGTAATACAAAACTATGCCAATGCGTTATGATATGTATAAATGATGTTAACGGCTAACAGATCCTTTTTCCTACTTCGTATTAATTCGGTAATGTATCAAATGGTCCGTATACATTTATAACACATCATAACGACACGTAGTCACCATATATTTCCCATTCTTAAACTTACAGACAGACAAACAAAAACAGTGCACCTGAGGCGTTCTTCAAATGCAATTTCCAATTGCCGATAGCTTCACGCAACAGATACAACTAGCCCAACAAAACTAGCAGCAAATCGTTTTTGGTTCAAGTTTCCATCGAAACTTTTAGTGTTACTAAAGTTCAACCACTTTCAGTGGTTTTATACTTATTACGTACTTTACCAAATTTATTGGTCAGTTACGCACTCGGCATTAGCCACTAGCTTCTTAGCATTACTAGTGGCCTACCTTAATTGCAGCTAATTAGCAAAATTAGCAAAAAAAATTTAGTTAATTTGAATAGTAATTTGCGATGTTTAACTTTATCCATGCAGATATATATGTCAGATGAATAAACAAATGGGGTTATATTCAATGCATGTTTCAGGGAGAAGAAAAATTACTAAAACAGCACGTAAAAACATTTTATCAATTGCATGTGTGATTAATAGTACTATGTGTAGTATATAACGGCTAACAGATCCTTTTTCCTACTTCGTATTAATTCGGTAATGTATCAAATGGTCCGTAAATACAGCATATTAGTACTAGCCACCACTACAATTGTTATGTTTTATTTGCACTTATTTTTTCACTTCCAACACACCTTCAAAATTAAGTTATTACATGTTAGCTCGTTTTATAGCATATGAGAGCTTATTTAATAGTGGCATATTTCGCGATTTACATTAGAGATACACTATTTGTATAATGATGAAAAATGAACAAGTGTATAAATACAGCAAGCCACAACCCAATACAAAATTTACTGTGATCAATAAAAACATACAATTCACACTAAAAAATTAGCAATCAGCATAAAAATACAAAACTTATTGTCATTTTAAACGTTTCGGATTAATTAGAGTAACTAGTACAAAAACTTCACCAACCATTTAAACAACATTTAAAAACTTCAACTTCTCTCAGCCCTTCGCTAGATTGAAAGCGACTCGGTATCTATTGAATGATTGATTCGAGTATTTTCACTCGACAGAAGTAAGGTTTCGCATAATTTATACTTGGCAATAAAGCCATAGAATTATTTAATTGCATATGAAATTGCTTACAAAACATTGAAAGACAAATTCGCAATTTCGCTGTGAATTTGAAAAAAAACATACTAAAACGAAAAATTGAGAAAGCAAAAAAAATAAAATCGAAAAAAAATTCAAAAATTTTTCGATCGAAAAAAAATATTTTAAAGCAAATTCTCATTCGGATAGTGTTTTCTTCAATTGGAGATACACTGATTAACTGTAGTTTTTTGCGCAACCAATTTTTCAATTTGGATGCGTTAAACAACATCAAAAGTAAAAAAATACAAAAAATTATTTTTGTCAAAAATTTTACAATTTAGTTCAAATCAAACAATTTAGCAAAACTTTTATCGACAAATCATCTAATGCAATATTACATTTTACTCTTGCTTCAGCTATCTGTACTCCTTACATAGGGAAAGCAATATGCGGTTGCCGAAGCGTCTATAGCGGGGACTTGGGTTCTCTGCCGCACTGCACTATGTACGGCGCGCGCTCACATAAGTCAGCGCCAACTCTCCCTATGTCAAATTTTGTTCGCTAAGTTTTAAGTTGGATTTATATTTTAGGCATTTTTTTTTTTGTTTTTGTACATTTACATTGAATTTTTGTGAGTTTTCTATAATTTGCAATATATACAATTTTTTGGCAAAAATCGTTATAATTCAATTATACGGTATTTAATTTTTAATTAAATACACTTTTAATAAGTGCACACTAATTACACACTTAACTAATTAATCCTTTTTTAATCCATTTAGTTTTTCAATTTTACGAAAAAAAAATGGTTTTTTGTTGAAAATTAATTCATATTTAATTAAGGGCAATTCAACCTAATTCGATTTGGCTAATTAGCTAATTGCTCAACAATTTTTTCACAAAAATGTAAAATTATTTTTTTAATCGTAAATCAAGACGTTTCTACCGCACCATTCTGTACGGCAGCGCCCGCTTATTTTTGTTAGCAATGCCATTGAATTTTGGTGAGTTTTCAATAATTTGCTAAAATTACAAATTGTTTTGCAAAAATCGTTATAATTCAATTAAAGTGTAATTAGTTATAAATTAATTTCACATTTTTTTTTAATTTCCTAGAAAAAAATTTTTTTTTACGGTTGAAACCATACATGAGGTTGTTAAAAATTCGACAAGTGTGATGGTTGAAAAAATTGAAAGTTTCTCAACTTTCCGAAAATAAACTGCATTTTTGTAGAAAATTACTGCATCATTAATTAAAAAGCAATTCAACCTAATTAGTTAATTTTTCGACAAATTATTCACAAAAATGCAAAATTATTTTTTTGATGGTAAATCAAGACGTTTCTACCGCACCATTCTGTACGGCAGCGCCCGCTTATTTTTGTTAGCAATGCCATTGAATTTTGGTGAGTTTTCAATAATTTGCTAAAATTACAAATTGTTTTGCAAAAATCGTTATAATTCAATTAAAGTGTAATTAGTTATAAATTAATTTCACATTTTTTTTTAATTTCCTAGAAAAAAAATTTTTTTTACGGTTGAAACCATACATGAGGTTGTTAAAAATTCGACAAGTGTGATGGTTGAAAAAATTGAAAGTTTCTCAACTTTCCGAAAATAAACTGCATTTTTGTAGAAAATTACTGCATCATTAATTAAAAAGCAATTCAACCTAATTAGTTAATTTTTCGACAAATTATTCACAAAAATGCAAAATTATTTTTTTGATGGTAAATCAAGACGTTTCTACCGCACCATTCTGTACGGCAGCGCCCGCTTATTTTTGTTAGCGATGCCATTGAATTTTGGTGAGTTTTCAATAATTTGCTAAATTTACAAATTGTTTTGCAAAAATCGTTATAATTCAATTAAAATGTAATTAGTTATAAATTAATTTCACATTTTTTTTTAATTTCTTAGAAAAAAATTTTTTTTTACGTTTGAAACCATACATGAGGTTGTTGAAAATTCGACAAGTGTAATGGTTGAAAAAATTGAAAGTTTCTCAACTTTACGAAAATAAACTGCATTTTTGTAGAAAATTACTGCATCATTAATTAAAAAGCAATTCAACCTAATTAGTTAATTTTTCGACAAATTATTCACAAAAATGCAAAATTATTTTTTTGATGGTAAATCAAGACGTTTCTACCGCACCATTCTGTACGGCAGCGCCCGCTTATTTTTGTTAGCGATGCCATTGAATTTTGGTGAGTTTTCAATAATTTGTTAAATTTACAATTTTTTTTGCAAAAATTATTATAATTCAATTAAAGTGTAATTAGTTATAAATTAATTTCACATTTTTTTTTAATTTCCTAAAAAAAAATTTTTTTTTACGTTTGAAACCATACATGAGGTTGTTAAAAATTCGACAAGTGTGATGGTTGAAAAAATTGAAAATTTCTCAACTTTACGAAAATAAACTGCATTTTTGTAGAAAATTACTGCATCATTAATTAAAAAGCAATTCAACCTAATTAGTTAATTTTTCGACAAATTATTCACAAAAATGCAAAATTATTTTTGTGATGGTAAATCAAGACGTTTCTACCGCACCATTCTGTACGGCAGCGCCCGCTTATTTTTGTTAGCAATGCCATTGAATTTTGGTGAGTTTTCAATAATTTGTTAAATTTACAATTTTTTTTTGCAAAAATTATTATAATTCAATTAAAGTGTAATTAGTTATAAATTAATTTCACATTTTTTTTTAATTTCCTAAAAAAAAATTTTTTTTTACGTTTGAAACCATACATGAGGTTGTTAAAAATTCGACAAGTGTGATGGTTGAAAAAATTGAAAGTTTCTCAACTTTACGAAAATAAACTGCATTTTTGTAGAAAATTACTGCATCATTAATTAAAAAGCAATTCAACCTAATTAGTTAATTTTTCGACAAATTATTCACAAAAATGCAAAATTATTTTTTTGATGGTAAATCAAGACGTTTCTACCGCACCATTCTGTACGGCAGCGCCCGCTTATTTTTGTTAGCAATGCCATTGAATTTTGGTGAGTTTTCAATAATTTGTTAAATTTACAATTTTTTTTGCAAAAATTATTATAATTCAATTAAAGTGTAATTAGTTATAAATTAATTTCACATTTTTTTTTAATTTTGCTAAAAAAAAATTTTTTTTACGTTTGAAACCATACATGAGGTTGTTAAAAATTCGACAAGTGTGATGGTTGAAAAAATTGAAAGTTTCTCAACTTTACGAAAATAAACTGCATTTTTGTAGAAAATTACTGCATCATTAATTAAAAAGCAATTCAACCTAATTAGTTAATTTTTCGACAAATTATTCACAAAAATGCAAAATTATTTTTTTGATGGTAAATCAAGACGTTTCTACCGCACCATTCTGTACGGCAGCGCCCGCTTATTTTTGTTAGCAATGCCATTGAATTTTGGTGAGTTTTCAATAATTTGTTAAATTTACAATTTTTTTTGCAAAAATTATTATAATTCAATTAAAGTGTAATTAGTTATAAATTAATTTCACATTTTTTTTTAATTTCCTAAAAAAAAATTTTTTTTTACGTTTGAAACCATACATGAGGTTGTTAAAAATTCGACAAGTGTGATGGTTGAAAAAATTGAAAGTTTCTCAACTTTACGAAAATAAACTGCATTTTTGTAGAAAATTACTGCATCATTAATTAAAAAGCAATTCAACCTAATTAGTTAATTTTTCGACAAATTATTCACAAAAATGCAAAATTATTTTTGTGATGGTAAATCAAGACGTTTCTACCGCACCATTCTGTACGGCAGCGCCCGCTTATTTTTGTTAGCAATGCCATTGAATTTTGGTGAGTTTTCAATAATTTGTTAAATTTACAATTTTTTTTGCAAAAATTATTATAATTCAATTAAAGTGTAATTAGTTATAAATTAATTTCACATTTTTTTTTAATTTCCTAAAAAAAAATTTTTTTTTACGTTTGAAACCATACATGAGGTTGTTAAAAATTCGACAAGTGTGATGGTTGAAAAAATTGAAAGTTTCTCAACTTTCCGAAAATAAACTGCATTTTTGTAGAAAATTACTGCATCATTAATTAAAAAGCAATTCAACCTAATTAGTTAATTTTTCGACAAATTATTCACAAAAATGCAAAATTATTTTTTTGACGGTAAATCAAGACGTTTCTACCGCACCATTCTGTACGGCAGTGCCCGCTTATTTTTGTTAGCAATGCCATTGAATTTTGGTGAGTTTTCAATAATTTGCTAAATTTACAAATTGTTTTGCAAAAATCGTTATAATTCAATTAAAGTGTAATTAGTTATAAACTAATTTCACATTTTTTTTTAATTTTGCTAAAAAAAAATTTTTTGTACGTTTGAAACTAAACATGGGGATGTTGAAAATTGGACGAATTTTAGGGTTGAAAAAATTTAAAGGTTTTCAAATTTAGAAAAAAAAACTACATTTTTGCACATTTAATTAAAAGCATTAATTAATTATTAATTAATTAATTATTAATTAAACAGGCAACTAATTATTTAGTAATTAATAATTAAAGAATTAATTAACCACAAATACTTAATTAATTAATTTACTAATTAATAATGAATTAATTATTAATTAATAATTAATTTATTACAAAAAAAAAACCGGAAAATTTGAATTTTTTGCCATTTATCGGCCAATGGACAAACAAGGTCAAAAATTAATTAATTAATGAGTAATTAACAAATAATTAATTAGTAATACTTAATTAATTAATTCACTAATTAATAATGAATTAATTAGTAATTAATAATTAATTTATTACAAAAAAAAACCAGAAAATTTAAATTTTTTGCCATTTATCGGCCAATGGACAAACAAGGTCAAAAATTAATTAATTAATGAGTAATTAACAAATAATTAATGAGTAATATTTAATTAGTTAATTCACTAATTAATAATGAATTAATTAGTAATTAATAATTAATTAATTACAAAAAAACACGGAAAATTTGAATTTTTTGCCATTTATCGGCCAATGGACAAACAAGGTCAGAAATTAATTAATTAATGAGTAATTAACAAATAATTAATGAGTAATATTTAATTCACTAATTAATAATGAATTAATTATTAATTAATAATTAATTTATTACAAAAAAAAACGGAAAATTTAAATTTTTTGCCATTTATCGGCCAATGGACAAACAAGGTCAGAAATTAATTAATTATGGAGTAATTAACAAATAATTAATGAGTAATATTTAATTAGTTAATTCACTAATTAATAATGAATTAATTAGTAATTAATAATTAATTAATTACAAAAAAATCCGGAAAATTTGAATTTTTTGCCATTTATCGGCCAATGGACAAACAAGGTCAAAAATTAATTAATTAATGAGTAATTAACAAATAATTAATGAGTAATATTTAATTAGTTAATTCACTAATTAATAATGAATTAATTAGTAATTAATAATTAATTAATTACAAAAAAATCCGGAAAATTTGAATTTTTTGCCATTTATCGGCCAATGGACAAACAAGGTCAGAAATTAATTAATTAATGAGTAATTAACAAATAATTAATTAGTAATACTTAATTCACTAATTAATAATGAATTAATTATTAATTAATAATTAATTTATTACAAAAAAAAAACGGAAAATTTAAATTTTTTGCCATTTATCGGCCAATGGACAAACAAGGTCAAAAATTAATTAATTAATGAGTAATTAACAAATAATTAATGAGTAATATTTAATTCACTAATTAATAATGAATTAATTATTAATTAATTAATTTATTACAAAAAAAAACGGAAAATTTAAATTTTTTGCCATTTATCGGCCAATGGAC
>CAUVYR010000243.1:0-29838 GCA_963556235.1 Cryptophagus acutangulus | reverse complement strand
CCCTTATATGATTACTGACTGACATATCTGGTAGAGAGCAGGACACGCTGATCCGTAGAATGAGGAATGCAATTTTTCCACTGTGAACCTTTTCGAGAATATATGGCTGACCACTTTTCTACAAGGAAATAACGCAGTTTTTTTAAAATTCACTTGTTTTATTTACTTTTCCTCAGTATTCGGTGCACACTCGGCGAATCCGCCAAAACTCGATATATATCATTCAGCCTCGAGTTAAACACACCAACCATTATATGAAATAATATCACCTTTGATTTTGATGCATTTGTTAAATTAGTCCGTAGTTTTTATGCTGCATGAACATTCTGAGAGATTTTCGACGTAATCGCTTTTATACCCTATACTAGTATCAATTTTCAGTTTGAAACATTCAATTCAATCCACAGTATATATTTTCGTGTCCGGTTGATTTTATTTATTTATCATAAAAATGAAATACAATCGACGAATCGAAATACAAAATTAATTTTAATAAATAATGTTGGTTGGCTGTATCATACATAGATAGGTGTAAAAAAATCCCATTAAAACTAGAAATTGCTAATATCTACAGGATGCTGAAAACATTGGGGGAACTATTGCATGTGCCAACACCAACAAGAATACACGTATATCTTCACGGCATTTCCGTAGCATATTTAACACGATTCTTCGAAAATCTTGAAGATTCTTCCACAAGAGCAAAACCATCTACCAGTTGCAGGAGAGTCTGAGTTAGACCGTTCCGAACACATCTATCTAACAAATCCCATATGTGCTGACTGGGTTCAACTCGAGACTCATCGCAGGTCAATTCAGGATAGATTTCCAGTCCTTTCTTCTTTGTGTAATCGCATCTCAACAGCAAAAAAATATAAAATTACCCTCAAGATGACTTATGGACTAGAATATGCTTTTCGAATTATGTTTTTCACAAACTTTTTAATTGACAATTGAGAACCGAACTCCTCAAGTCGGCGTCGAGAGATTTAGTGGCGACTCTGTATTGGTTTGTGTTGGAATCAGTTAAAAAAAAAAGATGAACATTGTAGTGATCCAAAGGACTTTAAATCCTCAATATGACATTGATATTGTCCTAAAAGAAACTGTGATATCTTCGGCTTATGGTTTGGGTCCGAAATCCGACTGATCTCCCTGAGAAGCGGCATTTCGTGTTCCGCGCGTTTGCCGGATTTGACCCTCCCCGATTAATTTTTGTAAGGTATTTGAACTGTCAGGTCTATATGTGAGATATTTTAAATATTTAAACATCGTTCTTGGTCCCTACAAGCTCTAAAGGGTGCAATTCGCCTGAAAGTAGCCCGCATACTGCAAGATAGACTTCAAGAATATGCGAAATTTCAGAATCCATGTATTGACAATCGCGATCACCACTTGCACGATATTTTTTTTTAAAACTAGGTAATTTAAAAAAAAATTATATTGTACTTTTAGAATGCAAAAATTATTGTATCTAGAATAATTCACCTTATATTCGCCTTGTCCTGTCGTGTTCTGAAGAGTCCTTGCATTTTTCAGAAATATTTTAAACTATATATTTTAAATCTCAAAATAAATGATTAATGGAATGTTGAATGCATGCATCCATTTATTAGGAGAAAATATTTGTACATCAAAATCAAAATTTTGATGTGTCATCAAATATCGTTAGCGCACTTTTACATTTATGAAGATAGAAAAAAGTTTTTAATTTTTAACTTAATCGGTTAGATTTTTTTTAATATTTAATAAATTACGTATAAAAATGTTCTTACTATAAATCAAATTTACCCTTTTAGTACAATTTTGATTAAAATCTTGAAGGCCCCTTAAAATTTCTCTTGAATCTTGAAGTCTATAAAATTCCTATTAAAAAATGCACCTCGCAAGTAAATATTTTCAAAGTCTCAAATAGGTGTTTAATCAAAATATGTTTAAATTATTCACAAAAAAAAACTACTATTGAGTTTTATTTTCGCTCAAAGGCGCTTTTGTGTAGACAATAAATAAAGAAATTGTTTTCAAATCTTTTGAATAAAATGATTTCGATATTGTGTGTATGTAGGCAGAGGATATGAGAGGCACCCACGCAGATTGCATATCTTTCAATATTGCCGACAAACAAATAATTTTCTTATATCGCACTCCCACTTTTCACATCTACAATCTGGTTATGAATATAGTTAATTAAAATCATCTCTGATGCAATTAAAAGTTACATTTTTGATCTGGTTTTGAATGAAGAACAAGGGTAATTAGTGTAAATAATAAAATTAAATTTTTTGCGAGTACTTCATTGTTCATAAATAAATTACATCGCGCAATTATTCACCACAGATTTAATGGAATTATATGCCATCATAAACGCCCGAGTTTGATTGAAATAATTAATTTACGTCCCTTACAAATCTCCGTAGCTAAGTTATGAATTTTAGATTCTTTTTAAGTAAGTTACAACATATAAGATTGAAATTATAGAAAACACGACATCCGCGGTTTAATTGCATTGAATATTAATTTCAACTGGTGCGAATAAATATCGCCATATATAAATGGGACACTGCCAAGTGCATAAATTGATAATAACTGCCAACTTAATATGCAAGACCAGTAGATTTCATTAACAAAGTCTCGGCGCGGGAAGACTTAAGGTAACTAGTCAGGTACTGGCAATATCTTGAGCACAAGCCGCAGTAGCAGAGACCTCTGTGTCTAGTTAAAAGTGAAGAAGAAGAGAGGACGTGGATGTGGATGTTAGAATTTCGAAGGATAAAGGTATAACAACTGTGCCGGAGGAAAACAGCAAAACCAAGACTGGTGTTAATGAGATTTCACGGAACAACAAATTCCGTGGGTCTGTATTACTGGCGTGCAACATGAAAGTTTCTCTCCTCTATTAATTATTTCAGTCCGTCGCATGTGCATATATATATATATATATATATATATATATGTGTATATATATATATGAGTATATATATATACATATATATCCTCACATGCATAATGTAACCAGGACGCGCTAGGACTGTAATTACATAACACTAATTTGCAATTACTATATCGATTCATAATCTACCATTAGTTTTTATTGGCTCTGTTTCTTTGAATATATGGTTTTTGGAAATTTCAATGGAAAAAAAAATCACTCACAATCCAATTATAAAATGAAACGTAAATTACACACAAGAAAGGAATATTTGATAAAGTACTTCAACTGCTCATAATTTATATACCTACCATATCTTCAGGAAACTCATGTGTACTAAGGGGATCAAATCTGGTGATCGATGAGGCCAAGGCTTAATGTCTTTCCATTTTTGAAAATAGGATTAGCGAAACCAATTAATTGATATTAATCTTGATCTTATTATTCATCGCCATGTAATATTCGCATTACAAATGAAAAACTATGAAACTGATCTTGATTAAAAGTTAAACGAATATCGCAATTCGATGCGGGAAGAATAAAATAAATTATCCAGATTTACAATATTGACAGTTTTCTATTATTGCCGTATTTTATAAGGTGTAATCAATTCTTTATTGCATACATTTCAAAATTTAAATTAAATTCATAAAAATGCATACGTCTGAAAACGAAATTATTTACGATCTTAATTTTACTAAATTTTTTGGCGATTGGTGATTGTTTTTTTATGCATTTCACTTTTTGTTCCCGTACCACGCTTGCTCGAGCAATTTATAGTTCTGCTAATTGTCCTATGCATTTGAAAGGATTTAGAGACATTAATTTGTTTTACACCCTTTCTGCATAACTCAACAATGTTTTCTTTTAATTGTATTTTGCTTGTGGTATTTAGTTTTGTTAATTTAGTAGGATGTAATTGTATAATGACAATGGATGATAAATCATTCATTAGATTATTGCAGTCATGCAGTGCATTCGCTCCAGTAAAGCATATCATTTTTTGATTCAAAATAAATAATATCAATACAAATACCCACTCTATATCTACTTTAATTCTAATGCATTGGATATGTACTTATTACACCTTTAATACGGCTTTATTAATTAATTATTTTTTGGTTTGAAAATTATATCTGTATAAAATTCGATCAATAATTGTAAAACTCAAATGTTCATATGCGTTGATTTCATTTATTCATTTTAAAAATAATATAATCTAGAATGAGTTAATAAAAAATGTTATCCGATTTGCCTATAAAAACCATATGTATAAAATGGGGCTTCATTAAACGATATTAAAATTTTCAATTTAATTTTCGTCGAACTGGAATAAATTATTAAGTTTGACCGGAAATAATACACTACCATTGTTTGATTACAATTAGATCAAATAACTGAAGATAGAATTAATATGCCAGGTTTTATGGATAGATTTTATGGATAATTTCATAAGGGTGAATTTAAGGGTGTTAAGAAGATGCTTTATTGGTCCATCTACAGTTTTGGATATTTTCTTGATTCCGCAATGTCTGAAAACCACTGGAAAATGTAGCAATCTTGAAGAGCCTCAAACAAGTAACGGATTATCGATTTTATTTCGGATTAATCTACAATTAAAAAGAAGAAAGAAAACTGATGCGGAAGAAAGTTTCCAGATAATAGATAATTGTGCATTGAGCACTAATTTCTATCTGAAACCTATCTTAATGTGTATCAAATTATCAATTATAGAACTATAAAACAGAATTTAACGTTTATTCTGTAGCTACAAGTTTGTACAATTATATGCTATTACATATAATAAATAAAGCACTAATGCCCGTTTCCTCAAGAATTATAATCAATCGATACATTTATCCGAGCATTTATCGTTAGTTAAAACAGCTAGCACCGATTGTTTTCAGCAATTGTTACTAAACTTTTAATGAAACCAATAAAGTTATTGAAGAGTGGATTATTTGATATTGTTAAGTTGATCGATATGCACTGAATTATTTTATAATAAACTAATTCGCTGTTGGTTTTAACTTTTTATTGTATGTTGGTGTTAAATGATTATATTTGAGACATAAATTTGCTAGTCACTCGGACATTTAGATTAGTACTGTCCTTTAAGAAGACAATTTTCGTTCAATACAGATATCCCACCTACTTGATACATTTATCGGGAATTATAAAAAATTACATATGTTTTACAGTCGTACGATGACCGCAAGGACCGTCCAAAGAGATTAAAGAAACCAGGCGTAAGTTATAGAACGTTAACATTAGCAAAAAAAGATATCAAAGAAGAGAAGATATGGAAAGTCTGGACAGTTCTTAAAATTCATCAAATTCAAGATTGACCTACGTTAATCAAGTTAAAGTCCCTAAATTGAATAATTATATGATTTATGAAGAATCCACTGAGGAAACCATTCAAGAATCTTCAGTTGATATTGAAGAGCCCAGAGGAATATAACGATCAAAAAAGTTTTCAGACAAAGGAAAAAGAAACAAAATAAAATCAGTTTCAAATGTATTGGTCGCACATGCAACAAGTGCAGGGCTACCCTTGCCAAAAGCCGATAATTTGATGAAGAAATTAGAGAATCGTTATCAGAAAATGTAATTGAATTATATTTCTATACTTTTTGACCGTTATAAATAATAAATACTAATTTAACCTACGTGTCCGCTCAACTGTTATCTTAAATACTTGATCATAGAAGATTTAGGAGGATATCATCGAATGGATTGAAGACGTGTGTGAGTTAAATGGCGATAGATGCTCGGTTCGTCCAGTCTTAACCAATATTTTTTTTTAAATCATTTATAAGCTAGAAGAATAGTGCATCGTATGCCTGATTGCATAATTGAAGCTGATTCAATTCGACGGGCTCAAGCTGAGCTCTAGCTCGTGACAAGTTATTGCTATGACATAATTGCTATATAAGCGACTGATTGAATAAGCCTCATTTATATAATCGAGTATGAGTGGTGCAATTCTGTAGAGGTAAACATCTATAAACTATTACTTAAAGGAAGGCCGATTTTAACTCGATTTATTTTAGCTGCACCTAAAATGCAGAAAGTAGAAAACTGAACTAAAGGACATTTTTTGACTCCAAATTTTTGTCCGTAAAATATCTTCGCAATACCATTTGTTAGGGGTGACGCCAAGAGAGATATTGAAGATATGGAAATAGATATTGACAGCACCGAAATAACTGCAACTAATTTAGGTTTGACCTATTCAGCTTGGGTTTCCACAATAAATGATCGTTTATCGAAACTCAATTACATTATGACTTTGGGGGACGTAACCAATTATGCGTTCCATCAAATGAAGGATATAAACAATTTATAGATCAAATATTGAAGAATAAAGTAAATAATAGGAACCTGGTGTTAAAATAAAAGTGTCAGGAGAGGAAGGTAACGATGAAGACTAGGAAGATTTTTTTCGGGACGAATTTGGCGAAATGCATAAAGAAAATTTAAAACCGGAAAAGTAATTGGATTTTGAACTTTCAGTAATAAAACTTTTCCGTGTGTATGTTGAATTGATTTAATTTGAACAATGTTGCCAAATTCAAAGACAATATTTGCCGTTAAATGTTATGTTCATATAGTCTCAATATTCGGAACGGCACTTAAACCTTAACCGCACTGCTATAAATCTAGCTGTGAAACTCCCAATATATAATTTAGTTGCAGCCAATGTATACACATTTCTGACTAAAGCAAAAAAATATGAAATTATATTGATGCAGTAAAAATAAATTTTTATAAGTGGTAAAATTTTGAAGGCGCATTCTGTCGCGTAATGGCATAGCACTAATATGCAATTATACATTTATACAGTATCGATTCATAAGCGAGCACACTTTTTGTCGTGGCTGTTCTTTTGCTATAGTTGTAGCTAGTGTTGGTCACAAACAAGCCATCAGATAATCACACCAACACAAAAAATACCACAATGCGATACTGGGTGATTAAAGTAAAGCTCGGATTAACATTGACTGCCATTTGTTTTTGAGATACACTGTTTATGTTGATGGTGTTTTCATTGGTTTTGTGTGATTTTATGTAATTACAGTGCTTTTATTGCTTGCCATCAATGAGCAAAGCAATTCAGTCAGTCCAACCACTTTCGAAGAGGAATAGAGGAAGTTGATGGATTCCAATTTGTTCCAATTCATTATTTTTTTTTTATATTTCAACTGATAGCCTACGACAGTTTTTGCCGTTAGGGTAATAAAGTTTTACACAAAAGTTTATAAAATGCATTGTTATGTTGCCAGCATTTAACATCAGCGAGTTTATTGTGGTTTGGTATAGTAGAATTTGCAAGCCATAGCGTGATTCCTGGTGTTCATATCACCAGAAAACCTCATAATAATAGGTTACATACATTTCATTACTTGCTTTATTATTCTGTTGTTTCTCTTTTATTACTAGTTTAACATCATATTAACACTATTTTACCAACCATATATTAAACTAAAACTAAACTAAAACTGGGAATGAATTAATTCGGCCTGAAGAAAATCAATGTGATCAATAGAAATTATTTTATTGCCACGGCTAATGAAAAATAGCTATTAGTGGGACAAATTTGTAGCTACAAATGAAATTGTATGCAAATTTGTATAAATGGTTAACATCATGTTAGCGAGGTCAGAAGATATAACACCAGTACAAATTTAACAGGTACGAGTACATGGCGGTGTACATTGACGTCGAACTATTGTGTGTGTGTGTAACCATGTAATGAACAATTATTCAGTACGAAACTAATTTCCCGAACTCATTGACCATTTTAGTTTATTCTGAATTGGGGTTTAAATCTAAATTAATGCAAATTTGGTGGAACTACGCCCACATCAAATTTTTGATGTGAACGCCAGACGATTGCCCAAAGCTAACGAAAACAGATCTTTGAATAACTTTTGTATCTAGCAACTTGTTTTTTCCCATAAGATTTTTTAGCGATTTTTCAAGAAATCTAAAAATGAAAAAGATATTTACAAAGCAACTGAATAATATAATTTATCATCATATTTTCCGAGTTAAGGTAAAATTTGTAACAGTATAAGCTGTTTTTGTTTGTACGCGAAGCGTTGTTTTTCTTTTGGAGATTTTTTTCTCTCCTGCCATCACGACAAATGCGCTAATTTATAAACCTAAAAGCAATGCCACAAATATTATGAAAAATGCGGCTTTATACATCTTTTCTCCGCAGAAATTAATTAATTAAATCTGAAAGAAGCGGTGTTTTATTACAACACCCACACCACATAGAACTTCTAAATAAATCAGAGCAGCTTCGTAATCTAATATAATAAATGGTTCACAAATTCGATTTTATGCTAAACTATTATTAACTAAATTAACTACTTCTGAAGTAATTGAATTACTGTTGCTCGCATCTACACATTTAAAAATCCGATACAGCGGTTATTAACTTAGTCCCACCCTAGTCCAAACTGACATCATTTTTCATCTAAAGTTAACGCAACCGGCATCTGTATTCATAATTAGCTAGTCGTTCGTTTGAACTGATGAAGTTTATTTGATCGTCTCCAACTAGTCGAAACCAAATAGTAAACAGTGATTCTCAACATCAAAAACATATAAATTAATATTTACAGGGAAAAAAGTCGCGTTCAGTACAAGAAGAGGATACCCATACTATAACTAGATCTCATAAAAAGTTTATAATATTTTTTACTACGATAACTTTGCACTCGTATATGGAAATAAAATATTTACAGTTTTGCCAAATTCCCTATAACAAAATAAACCATAAAACATTTTCACTTTTCCAAAGATATTTATTTATCTGAAGTAGTAGCTTATGCAGCATTTGTTTAACGGAGCGAGTACGGAGTGAGATGATTTTGCAAAGAGAAACTCACTTTTATAATGAACGATAGAAAAAATCTACAGGTACTTTTAGGAAGAGAAGATTTATTAGATGTACTGACAAAGAATCGACTTGCATTCTCCTCCGGGCTTCCTAATAATTAGCAATTAAAAATACTATTTAATAAATGAGAAGACCTCGGATTATTGATATTGAAAAATTAAGAACCGCTGTCAAAAAATAAAACAAAGCGTTTTTAAATTAAATGGGTTTTGAAAAAGTAACACGAACACAAATCAATTACAATACTCCGTATTTAAACCGTGAAATATTGATTACAACAAGACATCGCCTGGGCATGTTTTATATACCCCTATCAATGGCGTTCTGTGAAGATTCTACTGCTCTCCTAGTGCATTTTCAAATGCAGATGCCCTTCACTGCTGGCTATCAAGGTTGTCAGTCTTCTCTGAAGCATGTCCCAAACATGCTCCATCGGATCAAGGATAGGCGATTGTGCTGGACATGGCCAAACTGCAATAATATCTTCTTAAGAGCATATTCTCGAACTTGGAGCAATGTGTACAGACGAGCATAAATCAAGTCAAACCCAACAGAATATGAAAATAGTTGACAATTTGTTTGAGCATTTGATCGATAATTCAAAACTGATCAATATGAACCAGATTTGTTCTCTGCTAACTCCTGGAAGCGAGTTAGCAGAGGTTGCTCCACAAATGGTTGCTCCAAGCTCCAATGGTCTGGCTTGATGGATCAAGACTCGGTCTTGGTCTGCTGTTGTTATTTTTTCTTGAAACTTCCTGCCTTTCATTAACACTGCCCGTCTCTCGATATCGGCCCCACAATCTACTAACCACACTGTTTTCACCATGCAAACATCCCGAAACATATCTTGCCTACTCAAACGCCGACGATCGATATAATAAACGTCAATATGTACCGACAAATATGTCTGCCATTATCAAAAAACTGTAATACGACCAAAAAAGACGTGGTATTTTTGATAAATTCTGTAAATTTATCTTAGATATTAATTATTGCTTTTTCCTTCACATTTTTCCTCTGCATTATCTGATGAAGCTTTTAAGCGAAACATATACCTAACAACAAATATTTATATTGCATTTGCAGATGAGTTGGAACTTATATTTGAATTTATAATTAAATTCCCTCCAATTTGAGAAAACTGGATAAAATACGCGAGTTCTTTTACATTAATTAATAAACTTAATTTTAAAAAAATATGGATTTTTGCTTAAATGTTATTGCATCGTAAAGCTGCATTGTATGTTATAATAAAGGTTTTCAAAACATAACTAATGATTAACCTAGATTAAAAAAAAGTATGCAATTTGGTTTAGTGCGAGGTTTAGTACAATGTTTTGAAAATTCCCTTTATAGTAAGCAATGAAGTTATCAGAGCAAATGCTGCTGCATCACCACAACTATTTGTGGTGATTCAAGTATGTAATGTATAAAATGGGTTACAATTATTGTAAAATTGTTATAAAGAAAAAGAATATCGTCAAACGAATAACATCGACTTACTTTTAAGCGGTTTTGAGGGTAACCTGAAACTAAACCGTTTGATGATGGCAAGATGAGAGCCCAACGCCTATTCGAAACTTTGGAAAAAAAAGAATGTTTGCTGGGAATCCGACGAATGTTACCTGTAAAAAAATTGGATTTCAGTAAAATTATCTTGTAGGTTGCAATTATTAATGGTGATTTAGCACGAACGTCGAGAACAAGTAAAAGATGTCGTTGTAAACGTACTATCTGGCACGCTCATCAACTCACAATCACCGACACTTTGGGGATTTGCTTTTAAAGTGGCTGGTTTAGAATTCTTTATCTACGTTATTAATTCATTCCAATCACATCTACATTATTTGCTGATTTATATCACAAGTTTTCTGTTAATTAAACAATATTCCATTAAGCGCGATGGCGTGGCGGAGGCGCCGGTTGTAGCTTAATAAGGATGATAGTGATTTAATAAAATAATTCAGATTTGTGCAAATTAAAAACTAATTAACTTTTATTATGCGTAATAAGTTTTATTATCTTAATTGTGTGAGAGTTGAAATTGCGAAAAAGCTTTATGAAGTTGTAATTAAAAACAGTTCTTTTATTAGCATATTTTTTAATAAACCAGAGCTTGATGATTAACAGTCGCTTTTTGCCGGGTTAAGTTTAGAAAATTGCATTTATACTGACTAGCATTCTTATTAATTTGTTTTCGCACAAAATTGGAAAATATTACAAGCAAACCCGTAAAATCCTCGCCGCGCAGTCACAGCATGATCATATTAGTCAAATAAAATATTAATACTTGTCACCAACTTCCCGGTGATTCTAATCCCTCCAAACAATAACTTCGTCTTGATAAAATATCAAATTTCATTTGCGTTACGGCAAATATTTTCATAAACTACGTGATTTTATTCGGAATACATATTATTTTTATAGATTTCAATAACTGAAATCCAATTTAAATAATTTACAGCCGCAACCATTGCAAGAATGTTACGATTTGGCAGGCCCCAGGAAAGAAAAAAAACCTCCTGAACTGAAATAAGTGAGGAACATTAAAAAATTCATTATACAGAAGGAGCCAAGCACTGTGTGTATCGATTATTGATGGTGCAGATGTGACCAGAATTCTCTGCTCACTTAAATAATTCTTCAACGACGGAACTTTTATTATATAGAAACGTATATAATCGCATAACTTGCTGATGTGATTTAACAGTTGGCAGACCCCCACTCAACTTCTGTCTTCTTTGTTTTCCAACTTTTCATAATGCATTTTCATTTGTTGGTTTTCCATTTAATAAATGCAACTATTCACATATAAATTTTAATTAGGTATCAAGATATATCTCTGCTTGCAAATAAGTTATTTTCATTTCAATTCAAATTTAAAACCATTGCACCAGAATATTATAACAAAATTGTGCATGAGCAATAATACATTTTATCTGCTTGCGTTTCGAAATGACAACTTTATGAGTGTAATTTTTAATGTCATAATGACATGCATTATGACAATAAAGACTATACTGATTTTCGAGCTGATTACATTATAGTACTGAGTACTATAATGAATTCATTATGGTACTCAGTACTATAATGAAACTGAATACTGTATTAAAATTCAATAAAATTTTCAATCAACTAACAAAATGTGCAAAATATGGCAAAAAACTTTTTGAAAATGTATTTAAATTTATTACAAATTATGAGGAAATTAATTAAACAAATTAACGATTGCAAACATTAATAGTAGCAATTGTACAATTATTCAAATTAACGCCAGAAAATCGAACAATTCAAGGCTAATATGATACATCAATTTTCAGGTAATACGATTATATCAATAAATTAGTGACGTTTAGGTGTCAGCAACATATTTATTTTTTAGATTTTACATTTTTTTAAAGCTAAATAATTTATTTCGAATTTCTTCTTTAATATACGCAAGCAGATAAAATTTTGTATGTCATTCGGATCGTAACTAATCATTATGGTACCAGTCGCGTTATCAGACTCGGCTGGCGCCTCGTCTGATAAACTTCACGACTGGTACCATAATGATTGATATTACGATCCTTATGACATAATAGTTATTTATCTGCTTGCGTTTCGAAATGACAACTTTATGAGTGTAATTTTTAATGTCATAATGACATGCATTATGACAATAAAGACTATACTAATTTTCGAGCTGATTACATTATAGTACTGAGTACTATAATGAATTCATTATGGTACTCAGTACTATAATGAAACTGAATACTGTATTAAAATTCAATAAAATTTTCAATCAACTAACAAAATGTGCAAAATATGGCAAAAAACTTTTTGAAAATTTATTTAAATTTATTACAAATTATGAAGAAATTAATTAAATTTTTGAATGAATATGCCTTGAGAATTCAATTATGAAGAACATCATGAAGTAGCATCCCTTAAAATGTATCAAGTGGCCCTTTAAGTCGATTATTTTAGTAGGTAGATTATCGACGAAATTTTTTGTCACAGTAAATTCCTCAGCTTAACTTTATAAAATATTGAGCTTTGAATTTAAATGGAAACCGATTTATCATAAGTCGGTTCGCTGAGAATACTCGTCTACTACTTTCTACCCTCTAAGTACCGGAGAGGTGATGGTAGAACATTTTGTTATGCACAAAATTTACCGCATATCTGTTAGTATCCAAAAAACAGGAGCGAGTGTAGAATATTAGATTGAATATTTGCCGGAGTTTGTACCCAGGAGACGGAAAAGAGACGTGATGACCGCGAACGGATTTCAGTTCAGAAGGCCGCCTAGAGTATAGAGACGTCGCCGCCGCCGCCACCGTCTGTCCAGTAGTAGCGTTGCACGTTTGATTTCATTACCAACCTGCAGGCGACTTTAACATCAAAACCTACTGCGAATAATGATGAGCTACACATATTTTTTCAGGAAAATCTATTTATTTGCATAAAAATGTATTTGTCTTTATCGTTGCTTTTTGGTTGAGTGCACTGAAGGGTTTTCTGTTTTATTTTATTTCAGCGATGCACTGTCACATTCAGCACGACGCCTACAGGAAACCCGTCAGCTGGAATTACTACAAAATTTGACAGACTTGCTAAGGAAGACATTCAGTTCGCAGTTTGTTTTTCCGGCTCTAGGGCACGATGATCCAACATCTCGCAAAGAATTGGGAAGAATGTGGTCGCGTTGGTTACCAACCGATTCAATGAAAACCTTTGAAACAGGTAAGGAAGTCGTTTGACATTTCAAATAAAACAGACTTTTTCAGATTTTTATCCAATATCTGCGTATGATTGATTCACATTATAAATTTACAAAATGGGAAACTTGAAATTCCTGCATATTTTTGTTCGGTGAAAAAATGTTTGTATACGCATTTTAATTGAAAAGTTGCGAGTTCTTGAATAAATGTTTCATTACAGATTTAATGCAATTTTAGATTAATAGTTCAACTCTTTTTCATTAAATATATAAACGAATTTATAACAAAATTATATTGCAAAAATGTATTAACAACAGTTGAGTTATTTCAAAACTTTGACTATGCACCATATTGCATCACAATCAAGCTTCAATTTAATGGTTCACTTTTAAATATTATTTGCCATATTAATTAAAAATAAATTAAATTGTTAATTAATTTTCAAACTGCTAGTTATTTCAGTTTTAGAAGCGCATCAGCAAATCAACAATGGAAGATCTCTAATTATACGAGGGAATGTAATTAAAAATTAAATAAAATGAATAATTATAAATTTATTTATAGAAAAGATTTGCTTTACACAATTATTATTATATTTATCTAGATGCAGCTTAAAAGACAAATGTTAATAAGCAACAAAGATTAAATGAAAGATGAATCGAGGTCTTCTGGTCTTAGGAATCTGTAGGAATGATCCTTTCATCCATCCATGCATGGGTGCATTCGTGAGCAAATAAATAAAACGGCTTTGTTGTTAATCGTGTTTCTTAAAAACATCATTTTTTATGTTTCACTAATTTTGAAATGAATTGAAATGTGTAAAATGTTGCGTTAATTATAAAATTAATTTCATAACAAAAAACATCATTAATGTTAGAGCTAGAAAATCTAATCTGAAATTTCAATCATTTCATAATGCTATTTAATTATTGGAAATTCCCCTGTTTTATGCAAGGCAAATTATTAGCATTCCAGGTTTAAACGTTCATGTATATAAAATGTTATGAGAGAAAATGAAAATAAGCATTAGTTAGTACATCCCCTCCGGTTGAAAAGAAAATTATAAAATCTGCGATTTTTGAAACATTCTTGTGTACTTAACGTAGATTGTCTTTAGTTTTGAGTACACTTTATAGATGAGTCACTTTATTATATGCAGCAGTAATACTTTTGCTAAAGCAAAATGGAGCGAAGTGAAATGCAGTCCTGCAATTTCATTTGTGGTGGCGGCGCTCGGTATGGTGTAAGTTGTTGGTCTCTCCTTGCATCACTTGATTACATTGCCCTTGGTAATGGATTGGATTTCGAATGAGATCACAAAAACTTGGAATATTTTTACAGTTCACTAGTCACTATCATGAAAATTTGCGCAATTTGGTTTTCGCTTCCGATTATATCGTCATGCCATTGCCATTTGCAGCACCGCTATATGCTCGTTGCTTGGTCAACTAGAAATGCGAGCCAATAAAGACACATTGATAGCATACATGGAAATGTAATATCAGTGTAATTGCCTCAAGCTGCCTTTTTAAAGGTTTTCTTGTTTTTTGTTGTTTTGCTTTAAATTTTTAAATGGAAAAACATTTAATTGCACATTTTTCTGTCAATCTGGCTTGTTGTTTTGCATGCAAAGGAATGCACAAACAGCAGAATTTGTTTGGAAGACATCAAAAAGCATATCAATAAACTTTTATAGTTAGAAGGTTGAATAAAAATAAAAGTGCCTTTAATTTGGCAAATGCGTGAAGCAACGTACGTTGAGCAGAGCGAAGCCAGAAGTTGATATAACCAAAATGCATGAAGATATAACGCCGGCTTTTATGACGAGTGCAATAAATCCAACGAGATGAAATGGCATGTCAGAAATATTATTTAAATTTATTTTTCATATTGCGTTTTGCATCCGTTATTATGTGACCTGAGTGGAAATTTAAATTATAAAATTTAATATAGTACAGCGTATAAGAGATATTAAAGGAACGCAGTTCTTTGCAATAGTAGCACCACCGAGAGCACCACCAATAAAAAGTATGTGCCATAATAGCAAAAGCCATTTCAATTCAAGTGCAATATTTTAAAATTTGTTGACGACCAAAATCGGTTTTAATTAGACAACTTTCTTTTAATTGAATTTCTTTCGTATGCTAATTTTGATTTTTGCATTATACAAGAGTCGCGTAGAGAATTCGCTAAAATTAATCAACTAATTTCATAAAAAAAATTATATCGCACTTTGCAATCAGAATTTTATTTCATCAAGCTTAATATTTTTGTTCAATATTAATTGAACATTTATTGTACAATGTACATATATTTGCAGGTGTTTTACTTAAACAATGCAAATTCTACTATAGGAAATATTTTGCAATTTGCTGTCGAAAATTGTTTTCCAATTATTACAAAAACCTATTGAAATGATAAATATTGAAAAAAAAAATTGTTTTTACCGATGGCATTTTTTTGTCAGATCTGTAATGATTTAGTTGGTGCTTTGTTTAGTACTTTTTTGTAATATATTTTTTAGAACGCAGCATTTTTATCAATTGAAAAGTGAATATTTAAACATCAAAGCGTTTTTTAAAAATTGATAGTTCATTTAATTTTTATTTGAGTTTGCCATTATTATTATAAGCCATTAGTATTCCTGTGTAGTTGTGTCAATCAATTAGATTCAAATGCTGGGTATCGCGTATCGGACAAAATAAAACTAACCAATATTATTAACTTGATAACGTTACAGAATTCATATTTTTTCACTTTCGTGAAAAAAAATCATTAATTAAACACGATGTCACCTACTAAATCTTCAAAATAGCAGCTGATAATTAATTCCTTCTTAAGTAGGATGGAAAACTAATAATTGTCTTTGACTAAATTCTAAGGATTACGCATCATTGAATCTTCTATAGGTATTATGATTAGTTTTGTGAGACTTAACAATAATATTGAATTTTTTGTGATTTAATTGAAAAGCGTCTTAATTAAATTGGTGATGGATGAAATTAATATCAACTTATCTTCGTTCTTCAGTTGCAGACTTAAGTAGAAAAATATCACATTATACAATGTTAAAAGTGTCTCATGGAATACAATCTCATAAATTAGTATGTGCATGTTCTAAGAGACGATAGACCTAAATTCTAGATGGCCTTTTAAGAAGATTGTCCTTTGTGCCAGTTTAATCTGATTAGAATAGTTAGTGGGAATTTCACATCCTCAGACAACAACCTGTATATAAGTCTGTCTCTACGTGTTCACATCTTAGAGAAAATTTAAACCAGCATTCAATTGACCTGGTATACAATAATAATTGGGAAATTGGTTGAACTCAAATTTCAGTTAAGTATTCGGGTCATGTAGAGTTCGTAAAAAATGAACAAATTGAAACGTAAACATCTTTTCGTTTTTTCGCGTCAGGCAGTTTTCGGCGAAGATCTCATCTTGAACATTGATGATAAGACATTTGACGTCGTCGACGTCGAGACGGACTGGTGTAGATGTTTATGGTGTGTCAATGGTTGGTGATGCGGAATAGTGTCATAGTGGTCCCAAGGGATCGTTTCGTTTTGTGCCCAACGGCCACCCTGTAAATTGGAACGCGCTGTACAACAGCAGATTTTGCAAAATGTCCCTTTTGCTATATGTATGTTCCACGTATATATACAAAAATATACTCCTGTTTTGCTATATAGTCAGAATTCGATTTTTCACGACGACATTGGTATTCCAAAGAATATTGCTCCAGATATCTGAGCCATAAATATTGTATTTTTAATCTTGAAAATACACTAGAGAACTGTTTCTCGGTGTATGTAATTCCCAAAATATCCAGTGTACTTAAATATGAATTCAAATATTGGTTTTTCTGGAAATAATTACGGAGTCGATGTTTCAGCTTGTTTTTTCCTACACAAACACACTTATCACTTAATATCCCATAACAACTTTAAGAAATTGTCTTTCATATATTCAATATTTGATTAAAAAAACAAAATTAACATTATCCATTACTATACATCATAGCCTAGAATTTATGTGGAAATAGCGTGCAGAATTTATAATTTTCTTCAAGAAATATTACATTTGAAATGCGTTGTAAACTTTTTTTCTCTAAAAAATTGAATAAAAATAAAATTAAAACAGTGTAAATCAACTTTATTTTATGTGTAGGAAAAATATATATATATAAGTATATAGGTATATACTTAAGCATACGTACATATACTAAAGTAAAAGGTCGAAAATTCAATTTAAAAGTCTGATATTGGTAAAGTTTAAACGGAAAGTTAAGATCACCTTCCTTCCTACATCCGTGGATTTTTGCGAAGCTTAAAAAGCATCCGAATAAGTTTAATAAATATAGGGAGAAATTAAATTTGATTTAAAACGAAACAACTAATTTGCTAAGTAATATTTTGGGAAAAAAGCATTGAGCGTAATATCATACTTACGAGTTTACTCGTTAGAAAGACAACTTAATAAAAATGTTTATCTATATTGAAGACTCAATTCAATTCCAACAAAATTGAACATTTTTTCCATCGTCTCTTTTGCTCATCATGCTTTTATACATATATGCGTACTATATACATATATGTAGTTTGTATTGCTAAGAAATATTTTCTTTTATTGAGTTTCCCCGTTCTCACGCGATAGTACATAAAAGGATATGGCAAAGCTATTTTAAAATCAGAAATCCTTCTACATCTAGAAACAAATTGCTTACATATCAAGCGACATTTGTATTCCAAGAATGTCGCTGACAAATTAGATAACCGACCTTGGGGTTTTTGTTTTTGGGTACCCATGTTGTCGACACCGGGAAGAAACAAATTCATAATATGTCAATAATGCAGATCTAAGTGAATATGTAATCTATGTGTCACTCATCCCCAAATCTCCAGAAGTATAACGCCTACGAATTGGAAATTTGAACAGTGTAGCTGTGTCTTATGACGAAAGCACCCACTAGGGGAGGATTTTTCCGAACTATAAAATAGACTGTCAATGAATTTATTTTTTTAGAAAATCTTTTCATAACAGCAAAGTTATGAAATGACTTACAGTTTGTAAATTGGATCTGTTGGAAAATCCTAATTGCCTCAATATTAAAGTATTGAAAATCTTTCTTGGTTTGTTACAGGTGGATATTATATTATTGAACGTAAACAGCTCAAGTTGCAAATTGTTGTGTTGAACACCAATTTAATGAAGAAAAGTGAAAACGACGAGGATGCCGTCAAGCAATGGGAATGGCTCGACAAAGTTTTTCAAAAGTTTCAGCGCAATGGAGAGACGGTAAGTTCGAAATAAATTAACTTACATAAAACACGATCACACTGTATATATAAATACTGTTTCCAAAAAGTATGGCCAAAAAAAATCTTTTCTAATATTAAATACATACTATACGGGTAATAAAACAGCCTTTGTGAATAAACGCAAAATATGAGCATGAAACTGAACGTCCCTTTACAATTTGTTCACAACTATCTCTAAATAATTGATGATTTAATAAGAAGATAAAATCGTCACAAAGCAGCAAGCGATATATTTATTGACAAAATTGCTAGTGTGCAAATTAATAAATTAACCGAAAGCTTTTAGATTAACATTTAGCATGCTATTTAATAAACACTAGCTATTTACATCAATAATGCAATGCAATCTATCTTTGAAATTAAATTGAATTTATGAATAGATTATGGAGATTGTATTCAATATTACTCATATTTATATAGTAAAAGCCTATACTCAAGGAATTAGACACATTTCTCTATAGTTTTTTTTATTGATAAATTAATAAATCACAAATTCAATTAAAATATTAGTGGAGATATAAATTGACTAAAAATATTTTACTAAAATAGTTTTAGATGTAGGTATTTATTTTGTACTCGTAAATTTCGTATTGATTTGTTTGTTAAAATATATTGAATGTAATTTATTTAAATTGAAATACTTGTAATGTCAAAGTCCACTCCAAATAATAGATACACACCAATAAATAATTAAAAAAAAATCCATTTGTAAGCATCTATTATTTGTAGTCAACGTTGAAATACAAATAATTTACATTTAAGGTGGCGAAACCGGTACATATATAGCCGCTCTGGTAGCTAGCGAATCTACAGAGAAAAACCGGCGGAAACGAATGTGTACTTGCGATTTTCGGGTATACGGCAGAAACCTAAGTTACTAGCTAGCCTTACTAGCTAGTCCGCTAGTAAGGTCAGTCACTGATAGGTAGGGCTATAACAAAAACAATCGTATTTTATGCAACCATAAATACTTTGGGTTAGATGACTCATCTCTCTGAGTGTTGGCACTGCCAGACGCGTGAATACCGGTTTGTGATCATTATTATTTTTTTGTCAATCCTAATAAACAAGAAATAAAAATGTGTAAAAATGCCAAAATCTAGCTCTTGCTGCTTGACTGCCAGCATAGACTGCCAGAGGCTGCCAGAGCTTCGATCCTCGTCTCCGACCCCGCTGAACGTCTCTCCGATATTATAGTGGCTCGAAATTCAAATATTCTTGTAATATTATAAGCTAATATATTTTGCAATATTATAGAATATTATTATAGATAAAATGTCAGAAAATGATACAAGCTCGGAGAGTGAATCTTTCAAAGTAAAGAAGCAAAAATATAAGATATGTTCATTCTGCCAAAATTCATCAAGAGTTTTATCCAAAGTTCAGATAAAACTTTCAAAACGCTGAAACTTTCCCTAAATCTTAGAGAACGTTTTTACCAAATGTGTAAATTTAAAACTAAGCGAAGCTATCAAAAAAGCAGAAAGAAGTTATACTTTTATACAAACAGTTATACTTTTCTGGCACCAAAATTTTAATCGAGCTTCAGAAGTAAAAAAAAAAACCGTGAATTTCTCCGCACTAGGGCAGACCCAAAAATTGGTTGTGAAGAAAATTTTAATGTGGATTCACACCTACACTAAAATATATAAAATATCACAATCAGGGGTTTTTGGTAGCCTGGTCCAATCTTAAAAAATCCACATGTTTGACTTCTACAATTATGTACGAACAAACAACCCCAAGTACGTCACAGATTCAAAAAGATTTCGCAGAAAACAAAGTTTTAAATAAAGTCAAAAAATAGCGTTATTGTATCATTATTAGCCGTTTGGTTATTACAAGAATATTTGACTTTCGAGCCATTATAATATAGGAGATTCTTATAGCGGGGACGGAGACGAGGATCGAAGATCTGGCAGTGAAGCAGCAAGAGCTAGATTTTGGCATTTTTGCACCAACTTACATTTATTTTTATTTCTTGTTTATTAGGATTCACAAAAAAATAATAATGGTACTGTATGAATAAAAATAATAGGGAAGCAACTTATCCAAAAAACATTTTTGAGTTATAACCTAGAAGTCGTTATATTCTACAAAAAGCAAGAAAATTTGATGAATTTTACGTGGGTTCGAACATTTGAATATATAGAACATTTCTAACGCATGCGCATTATTATCGATCGCGGATATGCGATTATAGGAAAAAATATAAAGACAAAAATATTGATTATTTATTTATTCATTTCGAAGGCGTTCTAAACTGCAAGCGCATGCGCATTACTACTATACTGCCCACGCAATTGTCTATCTTTGTTTGGCTAAATGGTCACAGATGCAATGACCTATTACCTTATTCAAAAAAATCAAAAATTTTAATTAGTGCTTTTTAGCACAGGACGATTGCTTGGCGAAGTAAGATGTATTATATTTGGGTCATAAGCTTTCATTGCTGAAAATTTCAGCTTTTTGTTTAAAAAGCCCACAGGGACTTTGAGGCCCTGCGTGTTCGTTATTCACTGTTGCACATTTTAGAAATAAACAAACGCATTTTTTGCAATTTTTTCATAATATTGATTAATAATACTTAATATTCTTAGAATAAAATTTCCATTTTATTCTAAGAAATTAAAAACTCGGTACTATTTCGATAATATATATGTTCCGATTCAGATAGCAATTAATTTATATATCGAGTTACTCATTTATTAAAATAATACTCCAGTATATATTCATAGTTTATGAATCTATATTAATTAGTATTACGAAGAAAAATTGCCAATAAGCCGTTTGTTTATTTATTTATTTCTATAAAGAAAGAAATAAACACTAACAGTGAACCGTAACACAATCCCGGCTGTGTAAAAACAAACAAAAATCAACCTTAAAAGATCACTGTAAGGTGCTCTGAATAAAATGTATTAAAAACTACTGATTGACGGTAATAAAAAAATAAAAAATGATTTGGAATCCTGAAACTTCAATCTTAAACTGGTATTATTGTGTATTTTTTAATTAAATTAACAATAATGGAAGTAGAACGGTGTAAAGGAAAAATATTGCTTTGGCAATAAGGTACTGTTCTCTACGGTTCAGAGCACGAGCGGCCAGCCGCTTAAAATGTATCTGCAAAAATTCACAGACGCCAATTTATTAAAACTTGATTATTTACAATAATAAATATGGTTTTGCATATCTAAATTCACTTCAAATTTTGCGACATCTGTTAAAGAATAGATGGACCAAGATCTGACTTATTTGCTACGTGTTTTAGCCGAGAACATTACTAAAGATTGAGAGGTGAGGAAAATTCTCAAAAACTGGTAAAGCAGTTTGCGGCCTTGTTATAACTCCTAGAAAATTTCCAATGCTACCAAAAATTAGAGAAAAAAAATACTTATGTTTCGACGAAAGATTTGTTCGAATAGCCATTAAATAAGTGAAATATGAACAAAAAACCTCGCTCAAATATTAACCACTCGCTAGCTAATTAGCGGAAGAAGATAAAAAAAAATTTTTTTCGTCCATTTGTTGCTTCATCTGTTCTCTCTCTAAATCTACTATTAGATATTTTCTAGGGTAATTAATAGCGTCTGAAACTGCTTTTCCGCGTTAAATTCCCTGAGCTGCCAAGCAACGTTTCACGCATAAATTTGCAAGGCGGTTTCGTGCCCTTAATAAGTTAACTCCAGTTCAAATTCAAATCGATTTCATTATTATATTGAATATGCGTATTTAAAAAACAAACAAATCTATAATCTTAAAAAAAAATGGTCAAAGTGTTTGTATGGTTACTTTTTAGTATTTTCAATGCACAACATTTCAGTTAATCGTTCAATAAATAATAAATGACAATATTTGCAAACATTTTATACAGAATACCACAAAACCGATGTCAAAAATATTGCACTTCCGGAAAGACTTCCTTGTGGGTCTCACTGGACTTGTCTGCTTGCCGTGCAAAAACGCACTTTCCGGCCTTGTTTGATAAAAAATATATTTGTAAATACAGTCAGCATTTAATATTGTATTTTCATCTGCTGTAGTAGGACTAGCTAAATTCGAAACACTTATCAAATAATAATAATTTCTTACTAAATAAGAAGAAGCACTATATTGGAAACAAAAAAATTGTGAATAGACTCTAAACCGAATTGAAGTTAATCTTTATTTGATAGCCTTCTATTTCATTCTAATTTCAAAAGCAGAAGAAATGTAAATATAATGTTGAAGCATGAATTTGTTTTATCGTGTCAGTTATGACATTTTCCGGGTGAAATGATAACTGACACTGTCACTATTCCAGACAGAAACAACTTCATTTCAGTTCACTTCACATATAACATAATTTGTTTTAACTTTATCGTACGTACACATGAAACAAGAGCATATAATTTACAGAAGCCCTAAATAAACAATTTAACTAATTTCCTTAGGATCTGAGTATAAAAGTGAATAAAAGAAACCCCGTTTTCATTTTCACCTGAAATTATATTGCATTACTGATGATCTGAAATTGCATAAAGCTGCGAATACGTTTCGGTTCGGTTAGGGAATCACAACGTTTAACCCAAAATTATTTAAATTAATAAAAAGAATGAGTCTCAGGAGACCCGTCATAAATTTGCATGCATAGTTTTTGTTCGCGTAAAGTTTTCTTGAATTATTGCGCCGCAATATTGTTTTTCATTAAAATCGCCATAATCTTTGATAGTTGAAAGATATATAAAATGAAATTGTATTATGCAAATTGTGTGCCAAAAGGTTCGTTCGTTATTTCTCTGCAAAAGATAAAGCATGTTGGCGCGTAAAAGTTATGATTGTTTCGGGAAAATGTGTAGTTTAATGACTTTGTTACATTCATTTCATATGTTTTGTGCGAAAAACAATTAAATAAACTGCTCATATTAATTCTCACGAGAGATAACAGACTCATTAATTCTCATATTTGCCACACCCTATCTATACCTATATTTCTATAATTGGAAAAAAGCAAAACCCAATTTATTTATGGTCGTCCGACCCCTAACAAAATATACTTAATTCTAGTTTATTTTACAATAAATTATTATCTATCGGATTTATGTCCCTTATGCTTGACCCGCCTCCGTGATCATTCAGTAATAGTATAAAAAATCGTTGTAGTTTGGTGCGGTTGAAAAGAGCACGCTGAAAACGAAATGTTTCAGGCTGCATGAGCTGCATTACGGTTTCTAATGCCTCGATGACGGATTGCGTGCCAATGTCTGTAGGCTCTAATTGAAAGAGTTTGTCTTTATCTATAGAGAAAAAGCAAATCAATCACGGAAAAACTATACACAAACAAATTGCTTCGAAATAATATTTTAATGAGGGACTTTTCTGGTGTTTGACTTTCTTGGGTTCGTTTTCAGTTTTGTTCGTTAAACAGGGCAATGTATCTGGCTGTAAAAAGTGGAAAATAAAGGGAATCGCATAAACTGTAATGTAAAATATAAATCTACGGATAAAGTACGAATGCAAATGCAGGGAGAAAAGAAAAAAAGATTGAAAAATATCGCAACAGCCGTACACACACATATATAGCATAGTCCTGCCTGCCTGGCGTTGCTCCTGCTTCACCTACACATCGCCCCTAAAGTACGAATAATATAGATTGTATTGCTTGGCAGGCAATAGCCTGGCTGGGGGTATCGGTGCACCAGTGCGCCACCCTGTATAACACGAAATAACGCGTTTCCACAAGAGCTTTGGCGGTGATGGTGATAGCAGCACCAGCAAATGAACGACATAGTATGAAACAAAAGGTTCAATGTGGTGTATAATGCATTAAAATGACATCCGCCCGTAGTGCATTCTATATACTCTAGTGCAGCTCCAGCTACTTTACAGTTCTCTGCCTCTGCTATATGACATTGATTTGACTTGTTGAGACAGCACAGTGTTTATTTCGAATGGATATACTGTTATGTATGAATGTCAATCAATTTCAATTAGTTGCACCTAACACATTTAAATCGAAACAGAATTTTTTATTTTATTTCATTACTTTGCCCACAGTATATTGCAATAGTATATTTTGAATTACAATGGTGGAAAATCCTAAACTTATTAGGTCCGTAACTTCGCTACGTTAGTTCCGTAACATAAGATTACGGAACCCCACGAACAAAATAAAATCAATTACTTTCAACACTAGTGTTGAAAGTAAAGTTAGGACTAAATTTACAATATTCAATTATTAATCCAGTCAGTTTGAATCAAAAACGCCACTTTTCATAGAAGTAGTATAAAATGGCATTTAATTAATTATTCTCGAGTTCAAAACATTGTGGCGGCAACTCAATCTCATAATGCATCAGCATTTCATATTTTGACTGGGCAATGATGAAAAAATTCGTTCACTGTTTTGTAAAATATAATCATGTTATTGTTCCGTTTATATATCGACAATGTAATTTTTGAAATTGGCCAATATTTCCATTCTTTAAGTTGCATTGTATTTTATATGTATACAATTTTGTTGTGGGAAGCTTTTACGGAATGAAATTTGCAAAATACGTCAAGTCGGAAAACTGCGCAATCAGAGAAAGACCTGAAGCACATACTATTTAATGCATCATTCTATTATAGAATCGAACAAACAAAATTGTTGTCAACCAAATGTTAACATGTAGGTCTAGATTGTCGAGATTTTATTAAATAAATCTAGCTATACAATTTCTGGAGCAAATGCATCTAATAAGCTACAATACATCGATTCCAGGTATTGCCAAAGATACCACAGACAGAACATAATTGGAAAACTTTAATTTAATTTGTATGAACAACATCTGAGCTAACGGCAAAAATTTCTTTAAAATCTGTCATGAAGCTTAGGTCATCACTGATGGATTTACGAATGGGCGTAGCAGCCGGGCAGCCTGGAGTGTCCAAGCCACATGGAGGCCTTTGAGTTAATTGATATTTGCTGCAAAAGTTTGTAAAAATTTAACTCTCTTCAGTCAAACACGCAATCTATACCCAGCGTCCATTTACCAACCACTTTTTGTTTTTGGTATTCGTAGGAAATTAGTGTAAGGTTTCGATTTGTAGCTTTTTGGGCGTTTTTGAATAAGTAGACTTTGACCTATACTACAATCTACTCATTATTGTATAGGTAAAATTCAATATGCTCATTGTAGTACAGTTCAATGTAGAAAAAATGCGAAATTATCCATTTCGTATCCTAGCAACAGGTTCTACAGTCTCTTATTAAATTTCATATTATTTTTATTAAATAGTCGTAGAAAACTATAGTGTGACACTTGCATGGAATGGCCATTTCCCACTCGCATAAATTTGTAAAACTTGTCTGCGGCGCGTATCATTTCATGCTCGTTGCACAATATACTAGTTTTCAACTCACACTATAGTCTGAAAAACATATACAACTGTGCAACCGAGTGTGCAACTTACACAAAACATAACTATTAATGTACGTATATCGCCTAGGGCCCAAAACAGTCTAAATACGCCACAAATGTAATTATACAACTCTATAATATTAAATTAAAATAATTAATATTGCTTTACCAAAACATCAAACATATGCTTTTATTCGATATATATGAATGTGTTTTATAAAGCAAAGCTATTATTGCATTTGTGTTTATTAAGCATAGCTGAAACGCCGAATGAAATTACAAAATTTTTGGGTTTCATTGCGTATTAAAAAAAAATATATATGTTGGGTTGAAAACCCAGAATATTAAATTACAATTAAAATATATCAAAAAACGCACTTAGAATTTGTGTAAGACATATTAAATTATGCACTACTTTGAGCAAATACGTAATGAAACACAGTTTTTAGATTTACGCATAGAATTATTAAATAATAAGGAAATGTAATTAGATTTAGTATATGCAGAGGGAAGACAAAGAATTTTGCGAATTGTCTCTAAAGCAGAATTTCCTTGATGTAAATAATAATTAGAAGAAAAGGGGCATTTAAATTATTGTAGTGCTGTAATGCAAGATATACATCATGTTTGAATGTGCGGAACGAGAATTTCGCGAATTATTAATTCATTTAGATTTAAAGAATAAAAGCTAAAACTGACGTCCAACCGTTCGCTATACTGCTACGTTATTTAATTAAAAACTTGATAAGAATATTTATAATATATACGAGCTCCTGGAAGAACCTTGATGGGCAGAGATGAAACAGATGTGGAGCGCCTGATGAGAATTTGTTATTACTTTAAATTTCTCCAATTTCCATCTGCTTTATTTATTATTTTATTAGCGAAAACAGAAAAACGAAAATTCCATTAATTAATTGCTAATTGTTTGTATTAGAACACAATGGAGTATTATAAAATAGCACATTTAATCAGTATTTTGATATAAATTATTTCATAATTTATTATTTCATTACTGCCAAACTAATGCACAGATTTAATTACAACATGCAGTTTTTCATTTATGAAAATTTGTTTGTATATACAGGGTGCGTCACGTCACTTCCCTGGCAATTTGCTTCTTGATCAATAGTCATTTTATTGGATAATATGCACATTTCTTTAGTAATTATACATTAAAACCGTTTAACATAATTTGCATACTGAATAATTTAATTTTTCCGCCCCACGCTAATAAAAGAAGGTACCTAAACATAACACAAGCCCATCATAAATGCAAAAATTATTCAACATGATTGTTGAATTATTAACCCGACCGGTATAGTAAACAAAATAATTTCTATTATTAAAATATAATTATTATCTCTCTACTAATTAGATTAATATTTATTAGTCGTGGAATGCGCAGATATGCAAGGTACGATTTTGAACAAAATGCACTGCATTTAATGTTATTAAATTAATCACAAAGTCCAATCAAATTAGGAAAATTAAATTATGTTATATCATTGTATCGAATAGCACAATGTTCCATACAACGTTTTTTTTTTCATCATGGATCCAAACTGAACAGCACATTAAAGCAAAAGTTATGTGCTCAACAGGAACGAGCAAAGTGGAAATAATGGCTTTAAAAGAAGTTGACAAAGATATTACTAATATTTACGAAGGGCAATAACTTTTTCAGTTTTCCTGCTGCTGCGAAAAAAAAAACATTGACAAATTTATGTACGTAAAAGTTTGTACAATTTTTACATTCTAATCTAACTTATTTTTGACTATTGAAAAGTCGTGCTCTTTCAAATGAAAAACTATTCATCAGAAACAATGGTATTGATTTCAATAAAAACGAAAACTTTTCCAATAAAATAGAGAGCATGCCAACTTTTTTCTAGTTATTAAATTAAATAAGGCCACATTGATCTACTATTGAATTCCACATCAGAGCAATTAAATTAGAAAATGTTTCGATCACCCATTATTCATTGGCGAGATTGCATTAATCAGCACCTGTTTTAGTATCAAATTATCAGAGCAGCAAATATTCGGAAACGAGGAATCATTTAACGTGAACATCGATTGGCGTTTTGAATATTGCAAGAATGTTGAGATTTGTTCAGAATGCATTTAGTTTGTTGAATGTGCATACATATTTTAAATTTAACCAAACACTATTCTAGACATGAACTAATAAAGTCAATTCCTACAGATGAAAGTGATTTGAAATCTTTTGGATGTCTATTCAATTCTGAACCAATTTTTATTAAAAACGTTTTAAAGGATTAAAATCATTCGCGATGCAATTCAATAGATACTAGTGTAATATTTAAGGAAAACCTAAAGTACCCCGATTGGCGATATTATAATATAATATAGTGCAGTATTCAATACAGGATATTAATTTTGCGGCTTTCTTCCTTCACGCAAATCCAGCCGCCAAACTATTAGAAACTTCTGCCGTTTAAATAAGCTTTACGATCAAACATGAACTCGTATTTCATTAGTATGATGAAAGCAATAACGTTTTTTTATTAAATCTAGCAAACACCTCTGACAATACAATGGAAGTCAAATTAACATTTCGAAAATTGAAGCTGAAAAAATTTAAACAATTTATTTTTGCTGGAAAAACTTTTGACGGATAAATCTTTTGGAACGAAATTCCTATTCGGATAAATGATGAAACATTTTTTATACAGATTATACGAGTTATATTCGCGAAGCTTCACAGTCGAACTTTTCATTCATTCGCATACAAATTATTCATAATAAGCCCAGCAATTGTTCGACTACGAATTGGAGAAAAATTGCGATTTTTGTTTTGTTTGGTGTTATATAAATGTAGGTACACATTGTAGGGTAGATGCAAACAAACTAGAAGTAAGAATTTGCTATAGACATAGGCATAATAATCTTTTTAAAGTTGAGTTGTGTACACTATGGAAAGTTACACAGTAAGAGATATTGATGGTTTAGTATAGCTGGAGGACTTTTCATTGATCAAACGCTATTTGAGACGATATTCGAACTCATTTCAAAGTTCACTTATTGGCTAGTGCTAGTCGAAACTATACTCATACCTATATATAGTAATATATGTATCTATATAGTCAAAGTACAAGAACAATGTGTTTGCTTAGGGTTTCTAGGTGCTCATACACGTACCACCATATTCTGTATTTAAGCTAAAGCAAATATTTTCCAAAGGGATCTGTTTGCTTTTTGAAAAGGTCCTCCTCTCCATTCAAAATTTCAATAGCCATCACATAATAATTGCGAAGACTGTAACTGTAGTTTTTTTGATCGTTTCTGTGATCATTAAGCGCGACATCGTTAAAATATTTGACACTTTTTCTATGAGATAGTAATTTAAAGAAACTGCGGGTTTGAAGGAATTGAATTGCAATCTGGTGGCGGAAATGAAGCCCGTTTTGCGAAAACGGTTTCCAGCCGAGTTGTGTGACGTTTGAAAGATGTAAAGTATTTGACTGTACCCTTTGAACCACACAATGCATTTTAAGTGATCCATTATAGATGATACGATCGCTTTCCTAATTATCTAGTCTCATCGCCTACT
>CAUVYR010000242.1:0-34000 GCA_963556235.1 Cryptophagus acutangulus | reverse complement strand
AAAGATGCGGAAAAAAAAAAACTTTGTGTCCATTTATTGCTACATCTGCTCTCTCTCTCTAAATCTATCATTAGATATTTTCTAGGATAGTTAATAGTGTCTGAAACTGTTTTCCGCGTTAAATTCCCTGCTAAGGAACGTTTTACGCATAAATTTGCACAGTGATTTCGTGCCCTTAATAAATAAGAAATTATGTACTTACATTTGAACATTGAAATCCTCTGCTGGATTACTATTCCCCATTAAGCTCTTGTTTAAAATGGCTTGCAATCCATCGAAATATTTAGAAATAAAACTAGGAATTGTAAACATCATCTGCATAACACTGTTAAAGTAGCAGGAATTGCCCAAATTTATAAGACCGGTGTATCCGGGCCCATAAATTGGATGCAATGGGCCATCAGATTCTTGCATAGTACACCATTCGTTGGATTTTTTATTCAATTCCAATTCTAATTCGACCATTGATTTTTCCGTTTTTTCCATATTAGAAATGTTAATCCCTAGAAATATAAGTAAACATACAAATTTGTTAAAAAAAAAATAATGTAGAATATAAAATTAAACTCGTTGTACTCGTAATTCTCATTCAAATTTAAATAAAGTAAGAATAGAATATGCAAAAAAACGATGCTTAAAGCTCTCGCTAATGGCTATTAAAAGCTAATGACTTTCGTCTTTCTGACACATAGGCCTACGTTTTGACGTAGAATCCGAACTACGATCCTCAGCTATTTCGTATCCTGCGAATATTACCCCGCAGTTGGTCAGCCAAATTGGCTACCGATTAAAACACAATCACAAACATACAAGCTCTTAGTGGGAATTGAACCCACGACTCACGGATTGCTAATCAACACACACAGCGTGCTAACGGTTAAACACTTGACTAGGGAACCTGCAGCGCGCCTCAATGCTTCGAGCCAGCCAGGTGGGGAAAGAGACACCGCGCGCCACAGGAACCAGTGTGGATGTCCGGGTCGGTCTTAAAGCAGTTACAGTTAGTTGATGTTCAATACTTAATAAGGAAGGAGCTAATCAGGTAAGTAAAAATTAGACAACTAAACATTATGAATGGTAGTGAATTCTCGGAGAGGTACGGATTGACCGATCTAATAGAATGAACTGCTGGATGGTGAGTTTTCGGGGAGATCAGTATTGACCGATCTCATAGAATGAACTGCTAGGTCGGTAAATCCTCGGAGAGGTTAGAATTCACCGATCCTGAGAGGGAACCGACGTGGTGGTGAATTTTCGGAGGTCACGATTGACCGATCACACAGAATGTACTACGTAGTGGTGAGTTTTCGAAGACGTCAGGATTGATCGATCCAGTAGCACAAATCACAGTGAGAAGTAAATTACTAACCTATAACGCGTTTATCTTATAGTTATAACCTCATAAAAGTCAGTATATATTCACTAATACGTTTTTGTGTTTTACTTGTAATTTATTTTTACATTACGTTACGGAAAAGTGAAGTTACGTTAAGTGAAAGGTGATTAAACCCACTATTACTGAGGAATAGAAAAAATCGAAAATGAACATGTTCTTTCTATCCTGTTGGAGTCGTCATGCAGATTGCGCCTTTCGCTAATTGAATTTAACTTTCCATTTAATTATTCTGTAAATGCTCCCGCTTATGCCCGTAGCAGGATTTGTGTCTAGTTTTTGCTTCTTTCACAGGCAATGATTTTATTTTCATTAGTGTTAATTTAACTATTAATCGCAATGGTCGTTTAAAAAAACTTATCTCTAAAAAATCTATCTCTTGCACCAAACTTAGTACATCTGGTATCAAATAACACATTGTAGGTAGAAGATCATTCTTTTGTCAGCAAAAAAGCCAGGGTCGGTTTGGTTACAATATAAACAACTAAATTAGACAGATGTGATTAAAAATGGCAAATGTCAACTAAAAGTGACAGATGTCCACTAAAAATAACATATAGTGGTCCGGCGAATATTTACCGGTGCGTCATCAATTTTCGAAGCAATAACAGACATGACCATTTGTTACTGTTTTCTCCGACGTATGTGTATCATACTGTCTCGTTATAAACACATATCAGAATCGGCTGCACCAATAGTTGGCGCCACAGTCACTCTAAATAAAACTGTGCATGACTGCGGCAGAATGATATCACAGCGTGTGCTGGACAAGGATAGTGTGCGAGCTTGTGTAAAAGAATTGGGTCGATTTATACGTCAAATTCATTAGCGTCCCTGGCCGATTATATACATATTGTATGTTTTGAGTTTCGTCCTATTTAATTTTTGCTTAGAAGTATGGACATAATTAAAAAATTGAAAATAAATATGAAAAAAAAAGTATTTAATTTGCCTCTATAACTCTATACTATAATTTTACAAAAATGTTTGTAACATGATTGTTATGCATAAAATTGCACTTTGAAAGCACATCATCATCTATCAGATAGCAGTATCAAGTATGGAATACCAAGTTTGATGAAATTATTACCAATGGAATAACAATTTGATGAAATTAAACTATTTATCGAGTTACGCTAAAAATTTTATTCAGGAGGGTTGGCAATTTAATTTTTAGTCACCATAAACCTTTTTGCCAAACCAAATTTTGTTTACTTGGAATGTAATGTACCCGGACAATTAGGCAATTAGGATAGATCGAGAAGTGTGGAAAATTCTCAAAAACTGGTAAAGCAGTTTGCGGCTTTGTTATAACCCCTAAAAAATTTCCAAAGCTACCGAAAATTAGAAAAAAAAACCTTATATTTTGACGAGAGATTTGTTCGAATATTAATGAAGTAAAATATGAATAAAAACTTTGATCAAATATTAACTACTCGCTTGCTAATTAGCGGAAAAAAAAATTAAAAAAAAAAACTTTCTATCGATTTTTGGCTACTTCTGTTCTCTGTCTAAATCTACTATTAGATATTTTCTAGGATAATTAAGAGTGTCTGAAACTGCTTTTCCGCGTTAAATTCCCTGAGCTGCTAAGCAACGTTTCACGCATAAATTTTCAAATTTATGCGTGAAATCTTGGTCCATCTATTCTATATCAGATGTCGTGAAATTTGCAGTGAATTTAGATAAGCAAAACTATGTGATTCGCTAGCGACCAGAGCGGCTATATATGTAGCGGTTTCGTCCCCTTAAATCAGAAATTTTTAAATAACAATGAGCGAATTACCGTAGAATCTCATAGCCAGCTAATTTAATTTATAACGGAAATATACAGTTTATTTAAATTTAATTATTGTGTGAAAATTTTTGGATTTTAGAATTTTGTGATATTTTCAATTTTGTGACTGACGTCACATAATAGTCTCCAAACAAGGTGTTTTTTTACTCCACCTCGTTTTAACTATAGTCTGTCAGTTTATGATAAGCTATTACGTCATCAATTGTATATGACGCAATTTGAAGGTATATTCCGATTAACCGGCGGTTCCGAGTCGGTTTTTTATGAGTTTCAACGGTTTTTTATGAGTTCGTTTTGAGGGCCCTGCAATTGGCAGGTCCTTGTTTTTGGCAGCAGCCACTCTATTAACACTCGTTAAACTTATTTTAAGTGCGCCAAAATTCGCCAAGCAAATTTACAACCATGTTTTGCACTTCACTAGAAAGGCACTATTGTCGTGGCGAATGTGAATTATACTTTATGCGTGACCAACAAAACGTTGGTAATAAACTAAATGCCACTAAAAATAAAAATTTTCTCGCCCATTTTCTGATTTAATACCTCATATTATCCCCTAATTTTTATAGCAATATTAATATTATTAATTAGTAACGGATTTATGCCTAAAATTAATTGGATTCTGTCGTTTTAATTTTTAATTTAGCAGTTGGCATGAAGTACGTCATAACTGCTAAGCAGTGATGTAATAGCCTATACGCTGTCCGTTTATGATAGGCTATTACGTCAGAAGATTACAGAATCCAATTAATTTTAGGCATAAATCCGTTAGTAATTAATAATATTAATATTGCTATAAAAATTAGGCGATAATATGAGGTATTAACTGAGAAAATGGGCGAGAAAGATTTTATTATTAGTGACATTTAGTTTATTACTAACGTTTTGTTGGTCACGCATAAAGTATAGTTCACATTCGCCAGGACAAAAGTGCCTTTCTAGTGAAGTGAAAAACATGGTAGTAAATTTGCTCGGCGAATTTTGGTGGCGAATGCACTTAAAATAAGTTTAACGAGTGTTAATAGAATGGCTGCTGTTAAAAACAAAGACCTGCCAATTGTAGGGCCCTCAAAACGAACTCATAAAAAACCGCTTGTGACTCGAAACCGCAGGTTAATCGGAATAGACCTTTAGATTGCGTTATATACAATTGATGACGTAATAGCCTATCATAAACGGACAGACTATATCATAAACGGACAGCGTATAACAAGATAGAGTGGTGAGATAAAAAAAAAACGCAACCTGTTTGCAGGCTAGTGAGGTCAGTGTGCATGCTGCGCTAGAAAGCGTGTTATCTAAAAATTTAAAATATCGCAAATTTCTAAAATCATTATTATAAAATGTACTTCAGTTTTCCCAAAAAAAAACTTTCACCTATCAATAAAATAAAATACCTATAGATTTTATATACTAGTGTATATTGAAAATATGTAATGAACCAATAACCCAATGGCATACGTATGCGATATTTAACACAGGAAAAAAATTGTCAAAATATCATACAAATTTTCGATAACAGTTCAAGGTGTTTCACAACTCGCGTGACATAAAAAACCGGCTTATGCCGGCAACAACCACTTGCAAGAAAGTGCATGCAAAGAGTTAACTTATGCTTGCGAAACAGAAATATAAAACTTTTAAATCGACCAATCCCGGACGGGCAGTTCCAAAGAATACTGATTTTTTTTACTAAAGCCGTTGCTAGGTTTTGAAATAACACCAACCTTCCTAAAATTACACAGCAGTGCTTTATTGTACCCTTGGTAGTTTCCAAAAAAACCACACAATAACAAAGTATGCGTCTAATTGATAGAAATAAACATACAACACAATTTAACAATTTGGACTAATTAGTTAAGTAATTGTTCAAAGTGTCTACCATTAACTTGAATACAATTAATATCAGCATATTCATTTGAAAATTGAACCATTTTCAAAAACGATAATAATAATTCAGCAATTTTACAATTATTTGAATAAATACTAATTTTGACTTTTCCGATTTTAACTTAAACGTCAAATGTGTTATATTAATTAAAAAATGTAAAGCAGTCTAGTGTATTTGAAAACCTATGGCAACGGTTTTATTTAAAAAAATAGTATTTCTTGGAACGGCCTTTCTGGGATTGGTCAATTTAGAAGCCTTATAACTTTGTTATGCAAGCAAAAATAAACTCTTTGCTTGCATTTCTTGGCAAATGGTTGTTGTCAACATAAGATAGTTTTTTCTAATACTATTTTAGAATAATAAGATTCTTGAACTAATTTTAATTTGAGAATGTACTCATTCCGCAGCAAGTGCAAGAATATTCATTCTTATACAAGTGATAGAATGACCACATGTGGCGCCATCTCATGGAAGTTGACGCAACATTAAGCTATTGTATTTTGATTAATGAATTATTCATTTAACTTATTAATTGTTGATATTAGTAATATTATAATTCAATCAACTAAATCATTCATATTTAGAACATTCTTTATGACATTTTATAACTAATTTTATTTATTAATACATATATTATAGCGGCGACATCTGTGAACTAATTGCCAAAAGCGACTAATTGCCTAAAAACGTAAAAACGGACGTATTTTAATTGACGATAATATTAGAAAAAGTATAGTCTGAAACTCGTCGGAATGAATATTCAGCCCTCGTAGAACCGTTACACTCGCCTTCGGCTCGTGTGAGAAATTTCCACTCGGGCTGAATATTATCATTTCGCACTCGTTGCAGAATATACTATTCTATGACACGCGAGTTGTCAAACACCCTGTATAGGGAAAAACACCCTAAGTATTAATTAGTCTCAATAAATAATAAAATTGGGGAAACGTTACTGTATCTAACAATCAATAATACCAACAATCAATAATAATCCAAAACTCACCCCAATGAGACAAATGTTGCACCAAGTTCGGATCCTCCATCATATCATCTTCGCTATAACTGAATACATCTCCTCTGCCCTCTTTTGTAATTGTGCCCAACTTAACTGCCAAAGGATATCCGGTCTTCTTAAATTGCTCAACAGCATGATTATTTCCGCCAGACCCATCAAAAAATTTTCGCCCACATAAAATTGATCCGTCAGTCAAATTCAGCCACAAATTATCTGTCTTGTCACACTGTTCACACTGCCAACCGGTCGGTGGTATTTTTTTACCATTTTCCAATTGAAGAAGATTGTGAGCATGGCGAGATATTTGTCTGGCTTCCCCATCCCATGTTGCATTTAAGGCTTCTAGATCTGATATTTTGCTGGCAGATGGTAAGTCGATTACAGCTTGGATGGAAGTTTTGATCTAAAAGCATATGTTTGTCTCAAAATATTGTTTTTGCAGAACCACCTTATATGCTATTTCGATTAAAAATATATTTTTTTTTTGGTTGTCGAACAATTCTGGTTGCGGGCCGATTTTGACCAAATATTGAACATATGTATCGTGTATAGCTCAAGTGGTGAATGCAAAAAATCTGGAGTTTTTTACAGGGTTGAATTTTTATTAAGGGTTGAAGAGTCACAAAGTTGTAAAAATCCATCATTTGTAACATGAATACCTGCCAGGAGGAATATTTTATTTGAACCAAATTTGGCATACATATTAGGAATAAATTGAAGAAAATGCTGGTGAAAGTTTCATCCCCTAAAAATAAGCCTTTGTGGCATGTTGGTCCTTTAAATTAATTGTTCAAAAATTGACGGTGTTTCGATTCGTCCCTAACCACTGTTTGAGCTAGTAATGCGCACGCGACTCTACTCTCTGTAGTTGAACGGCGCGAAAACACTTAATTTGAGTTCTCTATATACAACAGTGAAACTCCGCTCTTAAGGGTCTATAATTCGATGGTCCGCAACCAACATTGCATCAAATTTGTAATAATTTGCTTCAATTTTAAACTATCACAACTTTTATATCAATAATATTGAAGTAGAAGTTTATGCATTTTCTTAAAGTAAAGTTATTTACAATTGTAAAATGATATTATGTACCCCCATAATTAATTTGATTGTCTTGAATTTAATTTAATTGTGGAGACTCATTAATTTTAAATTTTTACGTATTTCATTGTTATTTGTACACGTATTTTAAAGTTTTATATCTTAAAATGTTCAGAATTAGATTTCCAAAACGAACATTATTGAATATATATAAAAAAAAAATTGTACTATAAATTACATTAATTAGAATTTTTGAATGACAATTTTACATAATATTAAAAAAAATATTGAAATTTTTCAATAATTCTTATGAAGAGGATGTATTTGCGCATCCGTTGACATTTTAGTTATCAAAATCGGTTTAATATTTAATCATTAATAGGGGTTTAAAGAAAGTATTGTTTTTAGTTACACACATTTCGACCCAGGTGTCGCGTCGATTTATAAGAAAATGCGCCGTCCTATTTGGGCGGAGTCAAATTCAAATTCAAATTCAAAAAATCAGATATTTGTGAAATCATGCAAATATTTGTTGCTGTTTTGACAATTAAATATTTTTATTCTTATAATGCTTTGTATTTGTATTATATTGATATTGCTATTTGACACAAGTACATATATAATGCAAGTACGGAAAGACAAATCTCGAAGCTTCATGCGGTCTCTGTCATCTCTCTCTCTTACATATTTGGGCCCATGAATTAAAGAGAGCTAAACGACTGTTTATGTATTTGAACTCTTTTACACAATTTTTAACAGTAAATGTGTGTAATAGAAGAGGAAGAAGGCGATGATTTGTACCAAAATTAATAAAAATAGTTTTATAAATTAGCATTTAATAATTAAATTTTACTTATTTTATTATTTATAGTAAATTTTAAGTATTGTGTTAATTAATAAATATTAAAAAAAAATGTTAAATTAATTACAAATAAATTTTTTTAAGTTATATGTAGTTTTAAATGCGAGAGTAGCGCGCCAAACAAATTGATCTTTTTTATCGGATACGAATTCGTTTTTTTGACTTTTGGGCCAGCGAACAATTTTAATTTGAACCCATGCTAAACAGTTTGCATGTTTGTAGTTTTCCCCTACTAATATCAATTTCTCGCTACTACGCTCAGAGTGGGGAATATTCGGACTGCCTTCTTTTCGTCTGACTTCTATCTTCCGCTTGCCCCCCAAAAAATTCTACCGCGGATTAACCGTAACTATCAAGCCTTAAGATCGTAACATACATGCAAAAATTCGATTAATCCTCTGTGTGGACGCTCGTTAACAAAGTTGGGTTAATGCTTGTGTTTAGATTGACTATTCCTCCGAATACCTAACATGCACACAAAAAACTCTACACATTCTAACCTGGTAAAAAGACTCGTCTATATAGAATTACAAACATTTACAAAGAGACAAAAATTACCGATATAACTTTATCATTGATAACTTAAAAAATAAAAATAAATGGGTGGTGTCACTTAAAGTGCGTAACGCAAGTTTGAATAAAAAATAAATACTTACAATATCTGGCAATTCATCATTTGGCCAATTTAACGTTGCGAAATTCGGCAAAACAACAACATTATAATCATCCTGATAATTAAATTGCTTCTTATCCACATCGAAACCACCCTCCACACCTATTGCCAATCTAGTAATTTTCTTCTCGGGTCCGTCGCCCTGTTTTTTTGTTGGAACCTATTTTTAAATGTTTAAGGATTATATTATACTTTTTATTTAATAAAATATTAAAACACATGCATTATTGTTAAATGTTTTTTTGCAGAGTTCAAATTTTATCTTTGAATGTGCATTTCATCAAATGTTTGCCAAAAGTTTGTACGAAATTGAATTTTAGGAATATATCATTGATTGATAAAAAAATTATATAATTCAAAAACAAAAATTGATTACCTAAGTGATATCTCTAAATGATAACTTGTCTACAAAATTTAGAAATATAAACTGCCCGCCAAGAATATTACTAGCGACCATAGTGTCAGTATCTGGTACTGCAAACCAACAAAAATAGGAGGAGTTTTTAGAGCGAGCTAGTAATCTATACCTTTTTAATCTATGATGAAACTGTTTGGTTTTTCGTTTCTAGGAGCGATTTCAATTGTTTTATCAATCCGTGCTCTAATTAATTACAAATTAAGCTTGAATCAAGCAATTGATTGTCGTCTGGTTATTAACTAGCATTTTTTTTTAATCGATTAATAAACACTTCAGTAAATTAACCAATCAAAATTGTGCATTCGGTTTTTGTTGCCTAGCAACTTGCCATTTTCATCGAGTAAAAAGTTAGCTTCAATTTTCAAATCAAATAGTACACGCGGTATTTTAAAAAACTAGGTCTTGAGTTTGACTTCTTCCAACAAATTTGGTTTGTCAGAACAGAAAAGTAAGCAAAAAGCAAAATAAATGATATAAAACGTTTTGAAAGCGCTTCTAAAACTGTAATTATAAATGCAGTTCAAAATAGTGTACCGAAATCTACTATTCAATGCCGAACCTCAATTTGGAAACAGTTTGAGGTATTTTTAAAAACTCGAAAAACATGGCAGCTTGATTCGTCAAATTTCCAGGCAACCTCGTTTTCGTATAAACTAAAAAAATATCCGATAAAAAAACAAGTTCTTGTGCAATTGCATACGATAATTTTATTTTAAATTTACTCATAGTTTGTTGCTTTGAAGAAATATCGATCGCAGAAAAAACAAAAGAGAAAAACTCTTTTTCTCTTGTTTTTTCTGCTCGAGATATTTCCATAGCAACAAACCATTCGTATTAAAATAAAATTATCCGATAAAAATTGTATCTCTTGTGCATTTACCCCCGAAAATTGCAAAAAATAGTGTATACAACACGAGTAAAATTAGTTATTTTTTCCACTCGTTATACTTTTTAACGTCGTAAATTTACGACTCGTGAAAACATAACTTACATTTCTCTTGTTGTTGTATAAATACCTATTTAAATAATTTTTATCATTTACTTATATTTCTTGTAACACTTTTTTGGCCCTTGATAGTAGACATACTATAATGTATTAATTTATACATTAATCGTTGGTATCTACATTTTTAAAATATAATATGTTTTCAAGTTTTTATATTAAACATTTTATATCTACATGTATATAATTAAATAATTCTATGTTATCACTTAAAATGCACTCCACCTTCGATGCAATTTTTTCACGCCTTTTATTTAAGAAATGTTTTCATAGCCACAAAACATTCGTATTAAAAGAAATTACTGAAAATTGTACCTCTTGTGTATTTAATGTATAATTTTGTTTTAATTCGAATGTTTATTGAAATGTTTCGAGCAGAAAAGGCATGAATAAATCGCGACAGCGCCTCTGAATAATTGATAATTCCGAATTAAAATTGATAGTTTCTGAATTACAATTCACTACTTTACAATTATAATTGATATAATCTGAATTAAAACTGGAAATGGTGTAGAAAAGTTCATACCTCAAATTTTGTTCTTTTCATATGTAAATAAACCATTTCCTGGTGAGCTTCCGCATATTTTTCAACAAATTCCCGGCCCATTCCAACAAAACTAGTTAAACTTACATATAAGCCCGTTTCAGATTCCTAATAGAAAAATATTAGTTTATCCATAATTATACATAACCCCACTATCGGAATTTACCGGATTATCAAAAGAATATACGCATTCATCTTTGTAGACTTTGCTGGAGTTCGAAGGAATGCGAATTTTAGATAAATGTAATGCTAATTGTTCCATTACTATAAAACTTTAATTAGAAATTATAATGTTATAGTTAACAGACAAACGTTGAACACAAAATATTTTACTAAATGCCAAATTTTTAGTAGAATCGGTCAATCGTAGTGAAGGTATAGCTGAGATGACAATAACTTTTTAGCATAGATTTCCACCACGGAAATTTTGATAAATTCTCTAGCAAATAATAGCTAACAAAGTGACGCCCGTGGTCAAACCTAGAACTTCTAATGTTTTGTGTCTCAGCTAGTGTAGAATGTTTTGACAAGTTCCGCATTGTTTGTGGTTCAGTGGGGATGTATTAATTTGCAGAAATCGAATTATGGAGAATTCTGCACAAACGTCTACATGAATGCGCAAGTCATTCTAAACTTAAAGCTCAACTAGATAGGGTTTTATTTTTATAACATACCATTTGTGAATATAATATTGACCCAACCATTTAGGCAATATATTGCTTAATGAAATTAGCGTAGTTTGTAAATCTAACAAACATTTTTAACAGACAAACATTTTTAACAGACAAACATTTTTAGCAGATTACACATTTTTTCGAAGTTGTCTGCAATTTTCCCGCTCGTATGCAACTCCTCATACATTTACTTAATTACCCCGTTAATAGGGAACTTGCAAAAAAATTTAATTTACTTTAAATGTAAAAAAATTAATGCGGTGTAATGTTTAAAGAACCAATAAAAAAGAAAAAGAAATTTATTTTCATAAATAAGTGACTTATAGGCATTTAAAGTTTAAATTTAAGGGCAGTCACATGACATAACTGGGAACGCGCTGCTATTGGTGTGACGTGCGTCTACCGGTCTACAGATGCGATGCGCTATTTGGGTTTGTTTACTTTCGTGTATTCAGCAGTGATTTTGTGTTTTAAAGTTTATTGTTTCGTGTATATTTAATTCGTTTTTTGTGTTCATTGACTCAAGATGACTGAAGAAGGTTTCAGTAAGGTTCAATCTGATAATTTGCCGTGTGTTGATGTGTTAATGGTCGCAGAATATATAAAAAACAATGAGTGTTTTGCTATAGGTGAAGCGCGCGGAGTAAAAGCAGATAAGTAAGTATATTATATTACTTCCATGATTCAATAAAGGTAGGTTAGTTGCAAACCCGAGTCTACGCAGGCGGGATTTTAATGCCATTTGAAATTCGTGTCCCACAATACGAACTTAACCGAGCACCTACCGAACATTTACCCGCGAATTCTAAGATGTTTGAATGTAAACACGTGTCGCTGTGTCGGATTGTTTACGTTCGAGTGTGAAATCTACCAGTCGAATTTCAAATAGTAAGTGAATGTTTTATTCGGTGATTTGTTTAATAGTTTGCAAGTTTCAAGCCATTTTTCAATTAGCTGCTTCTTCTTGGGAAATCGATGATAACGAATATTACGTTCCTTGGTTTTGTTATTGTTGTTTTTACAAATTCTCACTACACAACTAGGCATTATCACTTATTTTCACCGTGAATATAACAATGTAAATACAAGTATAACCTCAAATTTATTTTAATTGTCATGTAAAATCTTAAGCAGCGTCTGCATTCATAACGTTATTTAAAGCAAGTTTATTTAATACCCACTGTAAATAAAAAAACTTGCTCTAAAGTGGTTTTAACTGACTAATGAAACAATTTAAAGATTATTTACATTTATCAACATCATTAATGTGATTAAGTTTAATTATTTTGCTTCAAGTAAATCGCTAAATGTAAATACCGCCTAAGCTGTAAATGTTAGATTTTAAACGCAAATCGGGAAAGATCGTGCATGTTCGATATCTGGGAGCATTGCGCATAAATGACGAATTTGGGCTCTCGATCAAGCCAACCTATCTTTATTGAATCATGATTACTTCATTATCAAAATAATATAAAAAATCGTGATAAATATATTTTCATTTACACCATTACATTACATTACTGATTCCGAGGGGGTAATCACGAAAGAAAATCGTGTACAACATATTCGCCACATTTGCTAAATTTGCTAAAAGTTGGCTCAATATTTGCCGAAATTCGCCTAATATTGGCTAGAAATTTGCCACATTTGCTTGTATGCGTACAAATTTTTTTTTTCGTGATTACCCTAGACTGCTTATTAAATATGATTATATTTATAATCATTTATTTAAAGATCCGGAAGAGAGTCTTATGGAGATGCTGCTATTGGGTGGGTGCAAGTGCGAAGAGAAGGGAATAGTTGTACAATTAAGGGAAAAATTACACCCGAACATAATGTTAGGGCAAAACAGTACAACCTAACAATGATTGTTGACGAAAATGCACATAAAGTTTTGGAAATTCAGTGCCATGATTGTGCTGCATCGGCAGGTATGACTCAAAGGGTTTGTACTGCGGTTTGTACTGCTTTATTTATTACTAATAAATATTTTTATTGTAGGAGGCTGCAAACATGTTATGGCGTTTTTAATGTGGATGCACCGTAGAAGCGAGGAACCATCTCCGACTGAAGTGAGCTGCTACTGACCTCCGTAAACCTGGCGGTCCCAGGTAAATAAAAATTATATTTCAATATATTAAAATTAAGTACTAATTAAGTGCAATTTAGGGACACAATTAGAAATTTAGGTGCACAAGTAGTATTCCCAAAAATCGCAAAAATGTGGGTGGTTCGCCAGCTTGATGTAAAGCCAGCGGTCCCAGTGTAAGTTTATAATTTTTTTTGATTTTTTAATGCCGTAACATTAGGTACTAATTAGATGCTATTTAGGGCCACTATCCGAAATTTTAAATTTTAATTAGTAATTGGAAAAAAGTGTGTGGTTTGCTAGCTTGATGTTAAGCTGGCGGACCCAGTTTAAGTTTTTTAAATTTTGTTTTTTTTTATTGTTTCCATCTTAAGTCCTAATTAGGTGTTAATTAGGGACCGTATCCAAAATTCGATTATATACGCCAAAATTGCAAAAAGTACTAAATGTGCTAGCTTGATGTAAAGCTGGTCGTTCCCAGCATAAATTTTTAAAATATTTGTTTTTTTATTGTCTAAAAATTAGATACTAATTAATTACTATTTAGGGTCATTATCCAAAATTTTAAATTTTAATTAGTAATTCGAAACAAATTTTTGGTTTGCTAAGATTGATGTTAAACTGGCGGACCCTGCAGTTTAAAGGTTTAAAATTTTGGCTTTTATATTGTATCAAACTTAGGTTCTAATTAGGTGTTAATTAGAGCCGAATTTCAAATGGCATTAGACTCGGGTTTGCACAACAAAGATACGTTAGCTGCAAACTTTGCAGCTAACGTATCTTTATTGAATCATGAGTACGTACTCGCAAAAATCGCAAAGAAGTGACGGGCTTGCTGACTTGATGTAAAGCAGCATTGTCTGGGTTTCCCCTAATTTTCTCATCTTCTCAGATTCGGTATCGTCACGTGATTCGGGTACCCAATCACGCATCGACGTGCCACTCCACATGCTTCCTCAATAATATTTGCTATTTGTTTCACCCTGGAGATTAATTGAACGTTTTGAACTAGTTCGGTTAGAATCTTTGTTATCAATTCACGGAAAATCGAGTGACGTGTAAAGTATTAAAGTGACAACAATGAAGAAGCGAGAAAGACCTACCGAGACAGATCTGTCGTTGTTGACTGATATACTTGTAAATAATCGAGATCAGTTAGTGAAAATCGATGGCTCTATTATTAGTCGATCGGATGCAGTTTGGGTGAAAATGGCAGAGCTTTTTCGCGAAGGTTTATAAAAAAAAAATCGTCAGCAAGCGCAAAGACACCAACAGCAATTTTTACATATGTGTCGTGCAATAAAAATAATATAAAGCAAAAGTTGAGTGTAAATCGCGAGATAAATCGTAGCAATGATTTTATCGACGACTCTTATGGTGAATGTGCGATTGGTGAACGTGATGATGTTGGTGATTCAACGTTAGATTTAAGCCAGTCCCAAGGAGGAAGTACTGAGTTCCTCATACATGTTTCAGGATACGATTTCGATAAATTAACTGAAACACGAGTAATCAAAGACAAGTCGCACAAAAAAGGCACCAGAACACGTCTAAAGTTAAAAAAAGGTAATTTTTTATTGAGTTAAAAAAATATATTATAAACGGAGATATAAAAATGCGAGTAAAAATGCAACTAAAACGTTTTGTTGTATTACTAAAAACTTACAAAACCAATACAAAAATGATTAAAATTAAAATTCTCGCGCGTTTTGCTGACATTTTTGCGCGTTTTGCTGTCATTGTACCAACCTTATTTCAATCCAATTCTACGTATTTGCATTCCTAGATTTGTGGACCAGATGGATAAACGAAAAAATTTTCAAACATAATCGCATCCAATGTGGATATTACTTCAAGTATCAATTTCTAAACGAAGATGGAAATCATGGCCACATGCAAGGCCGTTGCGACTGTGGATCAAACCTAGAAGTTTATCTTCGATGGAGCGACGAGAATATAATGACAATAAAGTGCAATGTTACAGAAGGAACGGGTAAATGCGGCAAGGTATATCTAAGAGGAGAAGAGAGAAAATTAGTTGCTAAAACAGTTCATGTCAAATCTGCATACGTTTATCTTGCCGAGAAAGCTCAGATAACAATAAACGCAGGAGAAAAAGAACCAGGGATTCTGCCAAAGAGTTCAGTTTTGAGAACAGCGAGTTCGCAAGTGGCTTCTAAAACCTATCACGATCTTGATCCAGTAAAATCTCTCCACATATTAAAATTAACATCAATGAAAGATACCATTTATAATATTTCACTATCGCCATTTATTGTACTCTATTCCACAAAGCACCAAGAAAAATTTCCAGCAAGTCGGTTAAAGAAACAGCCGATTCTTACAAAAAATTCAATACTGAGGAGTGGAGAAGACAAGAAATTACATTCAATAATGGACGACAAAGAAAATATTGACGTCATCAATACGTGTGCCTTTGATGCATTGTATCAAAGAACACAAATATTCAGGTACATTCCACAACCAGATGTCTTGGTTTGCAAATTGATTGTTTTTTGGATTGGAGTGGACATATAACTCATGTAAATTCTCGCTTAAATTCTGTCATATATTGTTTCCGAGTTTTAAAAGACGTGTTAAATTCAAAATCACTAAGAATTCTATATTATGCCAACTTTGAATCAATTCTTAAATTTGGAATAATTTTTTGGGGTAATTGTGCTCATATTCAGCGTACTTTCATTTTGCAGAAAACTATTTTAAGAATAATGCTAAAACTACCATTTCAAGTATCGTGCAGAGGACATTTCAGAAGAAACAAGATACTCACCTTGAGTGCTTTGTTTATATTTGAATGTTTACTGTTTTTATTTAAGAATAAGCACTACTTTGAAGATTGCTTTAAAAAATCAAATTTGACTAGGAAAACATTTCTCATATATCCAAAACATTCGTTTATTCTTACCGAAAAAAATACAAAGTACATGTGTATAAAATGTTTCAATCATCTTCCAGAATCTATAAAACGTATACAAGTGTTTGCTAGATTCAGGTGTGCTTTGCATGATTTGCTGATTGAAATGGAACCATATGATGTAAGCGACTACTTCTCAAAAATACTCACCTAATCAACCAGTTTCTATACCTTCTCTTTGATTATGCATCAATTAGTTAATAGTTTGTACATTTTTTTTTGACGTATTTCGTACTTAGTGCAGTTGCTCTTATTATTTTGTAAATTTATTTTATTCAATACTTATTGCTATGTACTACTTTATGCAAATAAATACACTATCTATCTATCTATCTATCTATCTATCTATCTATCTATCTATCTATCTATCTATCTATCTATCTATCACCTCTTTCTTGCCACAGCCTTAGACTCCAAGGATTTTTTTGAAAGAGTAATTGAAAAATATTTGAAAAATAGTTTATTTTTTGAACTCTTAGAAAAGACGGTGGTGCATCGAGTCACACAAGGCACATACCGGCTCCGGGAGAAGATTTTAAAGAAGCTGTTTTCAAAGCAAGGCAATGATATGGCGAAGTGTTATGTGATTAACTGCAACATAACAACAACAGCTTTGTGCAAAAAATTATTGACCTTTGCACCACTGTTTATTGAAACAAGAAAGTGTTGCAGTGAAAAAATTGTAGAAAGCACTGTATTAATGATACAAGATGTATCATTAACAGCTGCAAATTACAACGACCAAATTCAAAAAGATCTTCTCATGGAGCCAGCAATCTGTAATAAGTGCTTGGAACCTCAAACCTGTAACATGATTGTTAATGGTAAGGATTATAATTACTTATAACATTTAAAAGTGAGTGAATATTATTTTCGTAATGTACATGTTATCACCGTGTTCGAATCTACCCAAAATGCTTAAAATTCATTCGATGCAATCTCAAACGGTCGAATCTCGTCTATCACTATATTACAATACTATATCTACGAGAGAAATAAAAATCGGATTTTATTGGTTTTAGGAGATTTGGTATTATTTGAAGTGGTACGTGAGTATGGTTCTGCTTCGGATAATCTTGATCCAAGCATAATGTTAAAAGATATCCCGACAACCCTTAAATTGCCGTCTATGACGAAACAGTTACATCTAAGAGGATTAATTCATTGGATGCCGCCAAACATAAATACGAGAAAATCTGCCCATGTAAATACCGTTACAATAGGTCACTATAGCGCGTATTGTTTCCGAAATGGAACATGGGTGGAAATCGACAAAAAAGAAAAGAAAAAAACAGAGCGTACTAAAGTGACACCACAAATACTGATGTATTCAATATAAATGTATGAAATGTTATTTTTATTAACTATGACTATTTAAATAAATCATTTCTAATTCCTAAAAATAATCCTCGCTTCTTCATTGTTGTCACTTTCATACCTTACACGTCACTCGATTTTCCGTGAATTGATAACAGAGATTCTAACTGAACTAGTTTAAAACGTTCAATTAGTCTCCAGGGTGAAACAAATAGCAAATATTATTGAGGAAGCATGTGGAGTGGCACGTCGATGCGTGATTGGGTACCCGAATCACGTGACGATACCGAATCTGAGAAGATGAGAAAATTAGGGGAAACCCAGACAATGCTGCTTTACATCAAGTCAGCAAGCCCGTCACTTCTTTGCGATTTTTGCGAGTACGTACTCATGATTCAATAAAGATACGTTAGCTGCAAACCCGAGTCTAATGCCATTTGAAATTCGGCTCTAATTAACACCTAATTAGAACCTAAGTTTGATACAATATAAAAGCCAAAATTTTAAACCTTTAAACTGCAGGGTCCGCCAGTTTAACATCAATCTTAGCAAACCAATTTTTTTTTTCGAATTACTAATTAAAATTTAAAATTTTGGATAATGACCCTAAATAGTAATTAATTAGTATCTAATTTTTAGACAATAAAAAAACAAATATTTTAAAAATTTATGCTGGGAACGGCCAGCTTTACATCAAGCTAGCACATTTAGTACTTTTTGCAATTTTGGGGTATATAATCGAATTTTGGATACGGTCCCTAATTAACACCTAATTAGGACTTAAGTTGGAAACAATAAAAAAAAAAACAAAATTTAAAAAACTTAAACTGGGTCCGCCAGCTTAACATCAAGCTAGCAAACCACACACTTTTTTCCAATTACTAATTAAAATTTAAAATTTCGGATAGTGGCCCTAAATAGCACCTAATTAGTACCTAATGTTACGGCATTAAAAAATCAAAAAAAATTATAAACTTACACTGAGACCGCTGGCTTTACATCAAGCTGGCGAACCACCCACATTTTTGCGATTTTTGGGAATACTACTTGTGCACCTAAATTTCTAATTGGGTCCCTAAATTGCACTTAATTAGTACTTAATTTTAATATATTGAAATATAATTTTTATTTACCTGGGACCGCCAGGTTTACGGAGGTTTGCTACTGGAAGAGAAGTACTATGTCGAAGATTGGAACTTCAATTAAGTTTTTAACTCTACGCGACTTTGGAGCGAAAGAAAAGCTTCCATCAGATGAAGAAAGTGAGGAGTTCCTAAAGGAAGTAATAGCGCAAGGAGTGGATACATCTTCCAGTCAGCTTTCAAAGCGTTTCAAAAATGACGGTTAAATATATTTGTTAATTAAATTATATTTTTGTAGACTATAGACATGATTACTGTTAATGCGAAGTTCAATCGGTTTCGCACCAAATTAAAATAAGCGAAAAGAGAAAACCTTTACTTACCTTTTGGTTCGGTGGCTGTTGTCGTTGAAAAGTTGATGGTGATCCTCGTCACGTGTTACGAAAAACAAAAAGCGAAGCTAGGATGCGAAGGTAAAGCAAAAAAGGAAGGAAAAAGCGAAAAGGAAGGAAAAACGAAGCGAAAACGAAGGAAATTTTAATGGAAAAAGGTAGCCTCGTGGTAAATGTAACGAATTACAAAAAAAAGCGAAAACAGTGGCGAGTAATACGGCGCGTATTCGAATAGCAAAAGCGAACTACTGAACGTTAACGGTCGAAGCGGGAGAGCGGCTCTGCTGGCCACGATCGTGAATGCTCGAACGCCAAAAACAGTGCAAAAACACAAAATTCGCCGCTTCTCGAAACTAGGAATGTTAAAGCAAAAAACCTATCTCTCTCTGTCTTTTTACAATAAAACAATTAAAACAAAACGAAAACGAACGTACAGAACATACCGCCCACCTAAAACGCGGAACGGTTTTAAATAATCGAAGGATTAGGCAGTGGGCACAACTTGACCACTGGGCGCTTCAGCTCGCCATTAGCGGTTTTTACCGTTACAACCCGAACAATTCCATCTGGACCCGGATGAGTTGCGACAACACGAGCCAGATTCCAATCCCTCGGTGGAACTAAATTGTTCTTGACCAATACTAACGTGCCAGGTTCAATCGGAGTCGAAGGGATCGTCTATTTACTCCGTTGTTGTAGCGTATGCAGATACTCTAAATGCCAACGCGACCAAAAATCTTGGTGGAGACGCTGAAGCAACTGCCACCGACTTAAGCGATTTAGAGCGAGGTGCGTAACATCTGGATCCGGCACGGCAGAAATTGGCTCAAGTGACAAGAAGTGACCGGGAGTCAAAGCCGAAAGATCGTTCGGATCATTGCTCAGCGGACAAAGAGGTCTCGAATTCAATAGCGATTCGATCTGAACAAGTAACGTAGAGAGTTCTTCAAATGTCAAGACTTGATCGCCGACAACGCGATACAAATGGGTCTTGACCGATTTAATTCCGGCTTCCCACAAGCCTCCGAAATGAGGAGCAGACGGAGGATTAAAATGCCATTCGAAGCCTTCCTTGACAGCAGCATCCTGAATAAATTGCACAATCAACTTATTGGCTCCAACAAAGTTTGTGCCGCAGTCAGAAAAAACATACGAACAACGGCCACGGCGCGCAATAAAACGACGAAAAGCGGCTAGAAAGCAATCGAACGACAAATCTAACGCGAGTTCAATATGCAAGGCCTTAGTTGCGAAACAAACGAATAAGCAGATATAAGCCTTTGTGCTCTTTATCCCTCTACTCCTTCCAAGGGTAACGTTGAAAGGACCGCCATAGTCAACACCGACGCACGAAAACGGTTTTAGTTGGGACAAGCGTAGAGTCGGCAAGTCGCCCATCGGAAGTTGGACTACGGAAGGATTCAGACGCCAGCAACGAATGCATTTAGAGACGATACGAGAGATAACGCGCTTAGCAGACAAAATCCAGAATTGTTGTCGTAAAAGACAGTGAAGCGTCTGGGAACCGGGATGCAAGTAACGAAGGTGAAAATGCTCAATCACCATCTCAGTCAAACGATGAGAGGCAGGAAGTAGCATCGGATGTTTAGCAGCAAAAGATATCGAAGAGTTGCGAATCCGTCCGCCCACCCTGAGAACATCGGCTGCGTCCAAAAACGCAGATAATTTCCGGAACGGATTATTTCTAGGACCAACATGTAACGAAGCGATTTGATCACGAAAGACATCTTGTTATACATGCCTTACGAGGATTCTGAGGGAATGGTCGAGTTCTTGGTCTGACAGTGCAGCGGAATTACGAATCTTTGATTTGCAGTTTGTTATAAACCGACGACAATAGGCAACAATACCCTGAATCTTTCGCAACGAAGAAAAACGATTCCCACGGAATCGACTCATCTTTTGCGACTGCGACTGTCAACATCGTTGTTTTCTTCTCCTCGAGAGAATCCTCAGGCAAGACCCCTTGTTTGTGTGAAGCGACTAGTTCGGTATCGAGACTCTGCAGAAATTTGGGCCCCGCCCACCAAAGCGAAAACGAGACTAAATCGGAAGGCGATAAACCGCGAGATGCACAATCTGCAGGGTTGTCTTCCGAACGAACATGGAGCCAAATAACCGAAGGTGCGAGTTGTTGGATCTGCGTGACACGATTTGCCACAAAAGTTTTCCAACGATGAGGAGAAGAGTTGATCCAAGCGAGCGTTACCGTCGAGTCCGACCAACCAAAGCAATGGTCAAAGGTGATCAAATTTTCGTAAGTTTTGACGGTAAAGTCCAATAATTTGGCGAGCAACAGCGCTGCACATAGTTCAAGGCGAGGAACGGAGATTCGCTTAAGCGGCGCAACCTTAGATCTGGCACAAAGTAAATGAACATTAACTTGGCCAACCGCATCAGTAAATTTAACGTAAACTACCGCGGCGTATCCCGACTCAGACGCGTCGCAAAAACCATGCAGAACGCAAGACGAAAAAATCGAAGCAAAACAAAGGCGCGGTATTTTGAGATTGGTTAATAGAGGTAATTGCGATTTATAATTTGACCATTGATCAACAATCTCAGAAGGAGGTTGTTCATCCCAACTTAAATTCAAAGCCCACAAGCGCTGTATTAAAACCTTTGCACAGAACGTAAGAGGGGCGAGAAATCCAATAGGATCGAAAATACGAGCGAGTTCTGACAAAAAAGTTCGTTTGGTACAGGGGCGATCTAAAGGCTGCACTTTGTATGTGAAACAATCCAGATTTGAATTGCACTGCAAACCTAAAATTTTAACTATTTGTTGTTCGTCGGAATCAAACGAAAGCGGGTCGATTTGACAATGAGTTTTGTCAAGATTATCCAAAACATCAAGGTGATTACTAGCCCACTAGCCAAGCTCAAATCCACCAGTTTGCAAAAGTTGAGTCAACTGATGGCGCAGCGTTAAAGCTTCTTCGATAGAATTGCAGCCGGTTACAATGTCATCCACGTATACGTCTGATAATAGCACTGAGGACGCTAAAATAAAACGATCTTTTCCATCCATCGCCAGTTGTATTATTGTTCGAAGGGCTAAAAACGGTGCGGATGAAACGCCATACGTAACTGTATTCAGCTGATATGTTTGAATCGGTTCTGTTGAGGAAAATCTCCATAAAATCCTCTGATACATTCGATGCTGTTCTGAGACCAAAATTTGCCGATACATTTGACGGACATCAGCGGTAAAAACGACAGAGAAAAAACGAAAACGACAAAGCAACGTTGCAATGTCTGGTTGAAGTTTGGGACCTACCAAAAGCGAATCATTTAGAGAAAATTGTTCCGAAGTTTTTGCCAAAGCATCAAAGACCACACGCCGCAATTTAGATTCAATAATGCCCGTTTTTATCACAGAGTGATGCGGAATGTAATACGAAAAAGGAGTATCATCCGATTGGAAAAGCAAATGCATATGTCCAGAGTCACGATAGTCTTCCATGAAATCGTGGTATTGCTGTTTAATCGAAGGTTCCCTATTTAACCGTTTTTCCAGCGCAATTAACCGACGCTGGGCAATAATTTTTGAATCTAAAAAGGCCTTCTGCCTTCAATGGTAATGGCACGACATAACGTCCGGACGCTTGACGAAAGTAATTGTTGGCGAAAATTGTCTCAGCGCAAACTTCGTCTGGACAAGCGGGTGGTGGCAGTGCGATCTCTTCTATCTCCCAAAATTTCTTGACAACCAAATCAAGCGAAGGTTCCGATACTAACGAACAAAAGGTATTTATAGAAGGCGAAGCAAAGTTGGAGTGGAGATTGATTTTTCCCATGAGAATCCATCCGAAGGTCGTGTTCCAGGCAATTGGTTCCTCTGTTTTACCTTTCAATCGGCCGTCTGTCATAATATGCGCGAAAAGTTCAACCCCCATCAACATGTCGATGGTTCGTGAAACGTGATACTCAGGATCAGCTAGGTTAATATTTGACAGATGCGGCCACGGCGGCGGAGAAAACGACATATTCGGCATATCCCCACAAATCTTGGGAATAACAACGGCCTCTAGACAACATTCCCAGCGCGGCGCATACCGAGAGCGATAAGTACAAGTTATGCCAGACGAAGATTTGGAACTCATTTGATCTAATCCACTGATGCAAAACGATAGTGAATCTTTCGATAGACCTAAACGAGAAACGCAACTTTCAGAAATGAAATTTGCCTGACTAGCATTATCCAACAGTACACGCACAGGCTCAAAGACTCCGTTGGAATTCCGTAATTCGACAACAGCGGTCGACAACAAAACTGTAGACTTGGCAGGAATCATCGTAGTAAACGAAGTAACCTGATGAGAATTCGAAGGATGGTCCGAAGACGGCGCGGAACTAGTGGAAGGAACCGAAATATCAGGTCGATCGGTCTGGAAATGCAACAACGTGTGATGTCGTTGCGAACATATCCGACATCCAGACGTAGACAGTCTTTTGATTGATGTTTTGACCCTAAACAATTCAAACACCACTTCTGCTGTTTGGCCACACTATAGCGATCTTGCGGAGTTTTGGCGAGGAATGCATTGCATTTGTAGACTAAATGATCAGAGTTACAAAGCGAACAAGAATGAGGAAGATGCATATAATTTATTTTGCCTGAAATATATTTTCAAATTGTTAAAAAAATATGTTGTAAGGCAACGGAACAATGTTTTTGATAATTTAATACGTCTGTATTACTGAAAATCTCGATTATATTTCATAATTAATTCAAACAATGTCACGTGAGCTAAAACGCAGTTCCATTGGTGTGACGTCACCCGACGGTCTCGATTGTTGATATAGGTTATGTATGGACCGAGTATTTAACTTCTGTGGTACGTTTTGAGTGGTTTTAGATCGTATTATTTTATGTTAGCTCCCTACATAAATGCAAACCCGAACTTTTTTGGAGCCGAACTACCAGGAGCGAAAACAGAAAGGTAAAGAATGTTTTTTACTCGGTTTTTGATTTTGAGTTATATTAGATGAATTTTTAATTTGGTGTTTTTAGCTAATGTAAATAATTAGCTAATTAATTCTTAGATCTTACTAATGGTTTTGTTTCATTCATATTCAAAAAGCGTAAAAAAAAGCAAACCACGAAGCAGAAGTTGCAATATCCAATACACCGGCACAGAAGTAAATATTAGCGAGCTGACGAGAGCGCCTGGTGACGTCACAACCGAGCGAGTCCTGTTCTCGCCGTTTACGCGGCGATTCAAATTCATCATTTTTAATTAATTTATTTTAAACGCATTTCTGAACCGATTTATATGATTTTGGTATGAATAGAATTCTGATTTTTTTTACTATTTATGTAGGCTATTTTCTAAAAACGTGCATCTTCCTCATTGTTTGTTTTCACCAAAAACGAAGAACCGCGTTTAGGCAAAACGGAACGAGAAACCGAAGAAGAAAGGTTGCGAACCACATTAGAAGGTTTGCGAATCGAAGGTGTAGCGGCATCATTCACATTCTCAAGTGCGCTGCATTGTTGTGAGACGAAGGCGATGAGCGAAGCAAACGTCGGCCTTTCCGAAGAACTAACACTAAAACCAATTGTGAGTTCAAAACGGGTCATACTTTCTGTGTCAAGCCGTTTCACCAACATTTGGAACATGATAAAATCCCATTGATCGCAAGCAAAACCGAGATTTTTCAGAGCTACTAAGTTCTCCAAAAAAATATTTATAAGCGCACGAAGCGACTGAGCGGAAGGCTGGCAATTCGAAAGGGTTGGTGCGCTATCTATGGCTTTCCAATGTGACGAAGCTAATAAACGTTTATTGTCAAATCTTTTCAACAAGGTATCAAACGCGATCGGATAATTATCGTGCGATTTGGGAATGCATTCCAACAACGACAATGGAGCATCTTCAAGACATGAAGTTAGGAAGTTGAATTTTTCGACATTTGACAGCGCGGTGTTTTCATGAATAGTAGCGGTATACATATCGACAAAAGGTTTCCATTTACGGAGATCCCCATTAAACTTAGGTAACTCTAAGCGCGGCAGCCTCACCTGACTCTTAGCCAACGTACCGTCTGGCGTAGTCACTTGGGCCGAAATCCCGTCAAATAAATCACTATACGGTCTATCCAAAGTTAGAAGATCGTTACGTCATTAATGCTATATGACGTAGGCTTAAGGTCTATTTACATCAATATTTTTCAATGTGCAATTTGTATTGAATGTTGCCAAATTATTACTTACTTTTATTACAAAGCGATATGACTATGAATCGATTATCGACAAAACAGTCACTTAATACTCACAAAACTTAGCACAAGAATAGCAATAGTCACAAAACTTAACCTGACTTTATGCTATGATTTAAGCAGTGTAACTGACAATCGATCAAGATTGCCAGCAATACACAATCGATTATTTGTGAAATTGTGAAATTTTTGGGGGTAAACCATTCATTAGCCAGGTGCAACCTAAGCCACTATAATCCCTAAAACCAAAACTTTCTAACGCATTTTCTTGCTTAATACCTCATATAATGACTTTATTCTTATAGCAATGTTAATATTAGTACTAAATGAAGAATTTATGCTTAAATTCATTTTGATTATGTTAGTTTTTTTTTAAAATTTGAGGTTGGTATTAAGTACGTCATTATTTCACATTCATGACGTAACGATCTTCTATCTTTGGATAGACTGTACACGGCCTTAATTCGATAGTATGAATCATAAAACAATTCCCAAACTTTCATTTGTTCCTTCAAATCGGCGCCCTCGATGGTAGCCATCGCAGTCAAAATGGTACCCTGGAGTTGAGTAAACTCGTCAAACATACCGTCGATGTGAACATATCTGGTTTTGAACTCAAGGTACAAAAATTCATACGATTCTTCCTCGCTGTGGGCTTGTTACGCAGCGCGTCTTAGCTCCGATAAACGCGAGATGACATCTTCACGCAGCGCAATCGCTTGTTTCAATTTACCAGCGGCGGCGGCCATAGTAATCAACAAGTCGACACGAAAAAATAAATTGAAAGTTTAAGAACGAAAGCGTAAAAAACGAAAGCGACACAGAAAAGCAAAAAATCAAAAACGAATGCGTAAAAAACGAAAGCGAGTTTTCAAAAAGCGACAGAGAAAAGCGAAAATTAAAATTAAAGCGAATAAAACGAAAGCGAGTTTTCGAAAAGCGACAAAGAAAAGCGAAAAATTACAACGAATGCGGATAAAACGAAAACGATTTTTCAAAAAGCGACAGAGAAAAGCGAAAATTAAAATGAAAGCAAATTTTAACTCAACGAGAGACAGTTAAAAAACCGAAAGAGACAGAAATAAATTCTAGGCAAAAATCGACGAAATAGATCAAGGTCAGAAACCGACACACAGTGCGAGCGACAAAAAACTGCTAAAGCGACGCAAAAAACCGGCACCAGAATAAATGCGTAAAACAACCGAAACAAAATGTACTTTTTGATAAAGTCAAGCGAAACAATTAATTCAATTAAAAATCGACAGAGAGAGAGAGAGAGAGAGAGAGAGAGAGAAATGGTACGAAAACGATAGAACTGCCAGTACCGGAAAATCCGGCTCGAAGGACCAAAATGTTAATGCGAAGTTCAATAGGTTTCGCACCAAATTAAAATAAGCGAAAAGAGAAAACGGCGAATAGCGAAAATGCACTTACCTTTTGGTTCGGTGGCTGTTGTCGTTGAAAAGTTGATGGTGATCGTCGTCCTGGTGGTACAAAAGACAAAAAGCGAAGCTAGGATGCGAAGGTAAAGCAAAAAGGAAGAAAAAATCGAAAACGAAGGAAAAGCGAAGCGAAAACGAAGGAAATTTCAATGGAAAAAGGTAGCCTCGTGGTAAATGTAACGAATTACAAAAAAAGTGAAAAGAGTTGCGAGTAATACGGCGCGTATTCGAATAGCAAAAGCGAACTACTGAACGTTAACGGTCGAAGCGGGAGAGCGGCTCCGCTGGCCACGATCGTGAACGCTCGAACCCCAAAAACAGTGCAAAAACACAAAATTCGCCGCTTCTCGAAACTAGGAATGTTAAAGCAAAAAACCTATCTCTCTCTGTCTTTTTACAATAAAACAATTAAAACAAAACGAAAACGAACGTACAGAACAATTACACTATGTCTTTAATTAAAACTGCTGAAGAATTTTGGTGTAACAACATCTTCAATTATGTTTATATGCCTGCAAAATAAAACTATACCTGCATAATAAAATAGCATTTCTTTACACGCTTTTTTCTCCTTATCCTAGAGCATTTCACGATTATTAAATTAGGAATTTCTAAATTGTATTAATATAATATACAGGGTGTTCGAGAAATACGTGGACAACCGACGTAAGACCAAAAGTTCTTTGGCTCAAAATATATTGATTTAACGTATCTTACCTATATTCAAAATATTAAGTAACATATTTTAATTATATAACTAAAAAAAAATCAATAGGTGTTAAAATTATTTATTTTCCTGTGATCAATGCTGATTGCAAATTAACAAGTCCGCATGCAACTTTAATCATTAAATCTGTGTAAGGAATCAATTTATTGTCAATACACGCAGGAGGTTCTAAAATTAAAAATTCTCGTAATCTGCGAATGATCGTTCTATATGTATTCGCAAACTAGCGATGTGTTTCGTTTCAAGCACTGCTGTCTTAGTGGGTTTTGTGTTTGATGAGACACTGGGGGGTCTTACCAAAAAACAATTTTTTCTACGAAACAATTCCTGTATGTGTTTGAAACCCCTATCAGCTATTACATAAGTTGTACCTGGCTGTAATATGTTCAGAAAACCGCTATTTTCGACAATAACAACATCTGATGTCCGTCCACCAAAACCTGTCGAAATGAAATTTATAAGGCCATCGGGGGTTGCTGATATCAAGTATTTTAGTGTGTTACAGTTTTTGTAATCAGAGCATGTCAGGGATTGCTTTACAGCATCTGATGGTTTTTGAATTTCGATCTCTAAACAGTCGATGATACATGATACATTGCTGTAACGAGCTCGAAACGCTAGAGGCAAGAGTGATTTTATAGTATTCATTTTCGGAGCGATAATGCACTTTCGTAAATATTTTTCAATCAGAGGCAAAGATTTAGCAAACATTCTGGAAGCTGTGCTTTCACTCATTTTAAAATCATCTCCTAGCTCCAAAAACAATCGTCCAGTTCTGATCTTCTTTAGTGTTATGCAAATGTTTGATGTATTCAATTTGCAGTATTTTTCCAATAACTGAATAACATAAAACGCATCTTTTGGTAAACCCATATACAATCGAGGCCTATATTCCAATTTTTGCAGTGTGACTTTCCAATTTGCTTCCTTAAAATGTCTAGCTCTAGAGGCACTTATTATTTCATTTTCCGACGTCGAAGTTGAACACGACTCTTCTGCCAAAGAATCGGGATATTTCGAGCAATCACTAGTACTATTTGGGCTCGAAGCCGGAGAAGAAGTTGAGGAATATATTAAGCTTGTATTAACTCTGTTTCTCGAAAAAAATTATTTAACAGGGCTTGTTGCAACGTCAGCCATAACAGGTAGTTTTATTGGTGATAAAGTGATGCTTTGTGACGCAACATGATACTGAATGCCTTTGCTTCTTATCCGAAGTTTTACAGACACACCAATATCTCTCATCTGAGGTTTCACAGATCCACCAAAATCATGATGCCTCGTTTCCTTAATTTGTAAATCAATTTGTGATGACTCAAATACGGTGTCTGATATATCAGATGTCTCTGGTGATACTGGTATAGCTGACGTAGAAGCAATCGCTTTTTCTACAATTCTACGTTTTGCTCTGCGAATTGCGACAGGCCTAGGGCGCGATAATGCCCTTTTTCTGTCTTGCAGACAGTCGAAAATATGCGGTACCACATCAATTTTCATATGTATGGGTCCTCCGACTATATACCGAGCCATCATAAATTATATTGATCAACTCTTGCTCTGAATTCAAAAACGTATGTCTTTGCTTATATCACCCTTTTCAAATACATCTGTCAAAGTTTGTGTACAGCTACCTACGATTTAGAAAATTAAAATAAACAACTAATACTTTGTAAAATGTGTATATTAAAAAATAAAAAGCCAAATTATATTAAGTGTTGGAAATATGTTGTTTATTTTAATTTTCTAAATCGTAGGTAGCTGTACACAAACTTTGACAGATGAATTTGAAAAGAGTGATATAAGCTTAGATCATGGAATACTGGATTGCTAATACAGTTTTGTAGCAATGCGTCAGATAAGGAGTAGCCCTCGTAATAAAAAAAGTGAGATAGAGCCAAGTAGTCCAATTCAAGTAACGTATTACAAGCTTCTATTTTAGAAACTCCTCCCATTTTTGTGTGGCAAAGTTTTATTGGCTTGTTATATTCTTATGACGTCATATCCGGTTAAATGTCAATATTGGGTATTGTTTACTTTTTCTTCTGGCTTTGCTTGTTAATAGCTCGCATTTTGCTGAATCGTTTATCGACCATCGTTGTTTAATTTAGTTTTTGTGATTAGTTTATATTATTTGCTGTGTTATTTCGTGTTTATATTATTGTGTTAGTTTAATTGAACTTTTTTAAGTGAAAAACAATCAGAATGTATTGCATTCTGTGTAAATCTAAAAGTGGCCTTTCTTATCATAAGTAAGTAATTTGTTGTTTTGCCATGACTGGCTTACTATATTCATATTTTTGTTTAGGTTTCCATCAAACAAGGTAGAAGCAGAGCAATGGTGTAATATCATAGGAATAGAACCGTCAAAGATCACAAAGTTTAGTAAAATTTGTGGGCATCACTTTCAAGAATGTTGTTTTGAAATTTCAATACACAACAGCACCAGACGTACTCTGAAAACCGGCAGCATACCATCAATAAATTTGAAAGCACCGTTTAATAGCATCTCGAAAACAGCCAAACGCAAAAGGTACAGCATTTTTCATTGATATCCAAAAGCAGCTACAAGGATTGTTCAAACCAAAATTGCAGCAATTTCAGCTGAGTTTGTGTTTATGAACCGCTTAATCCTTACCTGTTATTTCATGTTTTTTCGATATATGGTATAAAGTTTGCATTATAACGGAGATGAGGACTTAGCTTTAGAAATTTTGGCTTCGACATTGCGTTGGTTTAAACAATTCTTTAAAGTTTAGTCACTATAATAATTTCTGTGTTTCAGTATTGAAACAGTATTGAAACCTACTACATCAGGGCCTGAAAACAACTCTAATGATTCATGTTAATCGCACGTGAGATGTCCATTACCAAAAAAGTAAGTTTTTGTTTTACTTAATTAATGTCTTTAATTAGGTTTGTTTGTTTCGCTAGTTTGCGTCAACCATGTACAGCCTCAGTACACTGCAATTATTTATTTGAGCAAAAATTGTATGATTAAAATTTCAAATATTTTTGAAATTGCTCTCATAATAATAATTATTATACCCAGTGCGGATGTAAATGGTTGATGCCAAGTACCGATACGAATATTATCCCATTAATATACAATTTAGCATTAATTTAATTTAATATTTTTAGGTCAAAAATTGAATTGGAATGTGATTCTGAACCTGCACATGACGGTTCTATCGAGGATTCGGATCAAGTTACTGTCGAGGACAACTTATTTGAAAACACGGACAAAAATTCACTGACAGATTCATCCGTTGGCGTTAGTGACGATGAATTATTAAAAGAGAAGCCGGACCAGCATTTATCTTCCGCTTTGTGGTTAAGTCGAAAGTTAAACAAAGTAAATCCAGATGAATGGAAAACCCTTGAAGAAGCAAAACAAAATTTTTTGGAAGCTATGGATCTTATTACTATTCAAAAATTTAGAATACGCGGATTAACCACTAAATCAGGTCGATTACTTAAGAAAGTTAAGTCCTACCATGAGTTAATCCATAGTTAATCGATAACTAAGAAGTTAAATTACTTATCGGATGATGGTTGCGATGGTCTTAAGGTAAATATTAGTGTGTGGGGTGTGAAGTAAAGTGAAATGAAGTGTGTGGTGCAAACGATTTTAAAAAACGACAGTTTTGGCTGTGGCGTAGTGTTGTTTTCTTTGTGTGTGTTTCTTCTTGGCATTCGAATCATAATCAATTTCTAAATCAAGTTCGAGTTCGTTCAATACGTTAATGTGGGAAAATGTAACATATGTAGTATTAAAATATGTAATTATTTAAATACGTAACATATGTATTTTATCAATAAAACTTTTAAATTTACCGAGCGATTCTTAATTTACTTTCAGAATATTACGGCTCCTTCTTTGGACGAAATAATGAAAAGGAAAAGCGAAGGCAAAACCAGCAAAATATCTCCGCAGTTGAGATGTTTTGTATTAACATTACATTTTTATTCGCCAAAAGGCTATGCATATGTGCGAAAAGCTTTTGGAAACCTTCTGCCCCATCCATCTACGATCAGGAAATGGTACCAATCCTACGATGCCAGCCCTAGATTCACAACTTCAGCTTTTGAATCAATAAAGCTAAAAGCTGCTAAAAGGGAAGTTGTGGTATCCCTTATGATGGATGAAATGGCCATCAAAGAAAATATTTACTATGATGGGAAAAAATTCCATGGATATGTGGATCTTGGAATTGATGGTGGCCACGAACGAGATGGGAAATGTCATGCCCGGAATGCTCTAGTAATTATGGCAGTTGGCCTAAATTCCCATTGATCAATTCATCATTGATGGTGCGCCTTCGAATTTGTCAATGTGTGAACATCTTGGTTGTCATTTGAATTATGGTGCAGCATCATTTAAACCTAATTTTAATTATCCATGTACCACCGAAAAAGTGTATGTGTTTTATGATGCTGTTCACATGGTCAAACTCGTACGGAATGCGTTTGGTAGTAAAAAGAATTTGATCGGTACAAACGGCCAAATTATTTCTTGGTCTTATTTAGAAAAATTGCACCAACTTCAGCAAATTACTGGTTTGAGGGCTGCCAATAAAATATCATCTCGTCACATACACTGGCAGAAAGAACCCATGTGTGTTCGATTGGCGACACAAACACTAAGCCTGAGTGTAGCCAAATCGCTCCAATTTTTAGAGATGGAAATAGAAGATGAAAAATTTAAAGGGGCAGCAGCAACAGCGGAATTTTGTACAATATTTAATAACGCGTTTGATATTTGCAACAGCAGGAATAAGTTTGCTTGTAAACCATATACTAAACCTATTTCAGCTGCAACCGTTGATTACTATAAAGAAACCATCAAGAAGATTGTTAGTTATATTGAAACATTAAAATTACAAGATGGAACTCTATTAATTAACAGTCAGCGAAAAACCGGTTTTATAGGAATAATTATAATTTTGAATAACGCCATAAACATGTTTGAAAGCATTATTGATAATACCAGCATGAGATATTTCCTGACTTACAAAGTAAGTCAAGATCATTTAGAGGTATTTTTTAGTGCGATAAGAAGCAGAGGAGGTTACAACAACAATCCCTCTGCCTACCACTTTGGAGCCGCTTATAAAAAACTTTTATTAAGACATGATGTTTCCGGGGCAGAATCGGGTAACTGCACCGATTTTGGCGATATTAGAATATTAAATGTTAGTAGTGGATTTTCGGACAATTTAATAGATCCTGAAATTAATGAAAATGGTGAGTTGCTTAAACAAATTGCCGACCACGATTACATACAAACCATGTGGACGCTCTCATCATTTGCATCCGAAATTGTCGAATATATTGCTGATGCAGTTGCCCGTATCGTTTCAAAACGAATAAATTGCGAAACATGCATAAATGCACTAAAACAAAATGTTGAGAAGGGTTGTTCGAGGCTAACTTTAATTAAAAGTTGTGGTGGTCTATGGATTCCACACAAAGACGTCATGATAATTTGCAAAGCGTGTGAAACAACATTCAACGAAAATAAAAATACTTTAAATAAATTAAAAAACGTCCAGCTTTCCTTAAGAATCCTGGTAAAAAGAAAAGTACACTCAGATGTATTTCTGGAAGAAAATTATATAGCTCACACGAAAAATTATGAGATATTAAATGATCATAGGGATCAATTAATCAATTTAATAATTGATAAATATTTTATGATTCGTTTAAATCATTTTGCTAAAAATGAAATAAAAAAAGAAAAAAGATATAGAAATCAATTAACAAAATTAATATTGTTTCAATGCATAATTCAACGTTTTGTTGAAATTTCTCGAGCAGAAATGGCATAAGTAAATCGTAACAGCGTAGCTGAAGCGATTTTTTTTATTGCCGTTAATTAAATATGTCTATTTGGTTTTCTTATAATTCTTAAGCCATTAATTAACACCCGTATTTATGCAACACAATATACCTATTTTTTTCTCACATGTCAGCATATATATATATATATAGTATGTCCCCGGATAGGGTTGCAAACAGGAAAAACTTTCTTATTTTTCATTTTACGAGAAAAATGTATTCCTTATAAAAGTTTTTGCTTGTTCCAAAACGGCTGAATCAGTTTTCACCGTTTCAAATTTGCTTTTGGTTCCAGAGAAAAAACGAAAAATAAGTTATTTTTGTTCTATTTTTAGTTCAAATCTAATCTAGCTGGATTATTAACAGTCAAAAACAAAATGATGTCAAAATTACTATTTTATTATTATTTAATTATTATTATTTTTGTGCACCATAATTTGGAATGTAAGTATCCGGAAACTTTTCATTAAATTCTTTGATGAGTCAACGGGATTGCTTTATTACCTTTGTCATAACACTGTATCAAGTAAATTTGTTGCTCTTTTGACAACATTATCAATAATTTTGACATAATTTGATTTTTAACTGTTAATAACCCATCGCCAACTGGAGGGTTGTGACTT
>CAUVYR010000241.1:0-43749 GCA_963556235.1 Cryptophagus acutangulus | reverse complement strand
AACTTAAGCAACAATACCGTTCCCTTCCTCTCGTTTTCTTCTCCCCACTTTATTTCCCCGACCACTAGTTCAACTGTCACGAATGTGGCGCCAAATTCAAATTTGAATTAGTTACGACCTACAACTCGGCCATCTTGACCAAAATGATCGGCCCGATCAACATAAACTAACGAATTACACATTCTCAACATAATACATAAGATACAGAATAGTAATACATACACATTTAACTCATAATCATAAAATCCATAAATATGAATAACATAGTATCCATTCATAAAGAAAAACATAATGTTTAAATCAGAACATAATAATCATAAATTTATTCTAAAGCAGAAACATAATAATTGAATCGAAACGTAATATTTAAATCATAACAACATAATAATCATAAATCTATTCTAAACCAGAAACATAATAATTGAATAAATCATAATTCTAACTTTCGTAATTAGACTCGGTTGTACTATAGAGCCTCATATTGTCAGAAACACACACTCCTTCATAAGGGATTTGAGACAATTGATTACCTTCGACATCAGTTATAAGAAAACGATCATTTCCAAGAACCTTTTTTACTTCGTATGGCCCTCGGTACTTAGGCAATAATTTTTTACAAACATCGGGTGCTGAACTAAAATTTTTTATCATCACATAATCACCTATTTTATAATTTGTTGGTTTTCTCCGTTTCTTATCAAAATACTGTTTGTTTTCTTCCGCCATTTTAAGAATTCGATCAGAAGCCACTTGTCGAATAGTTTCTAAATCTCGATTCAACTCGTTTTCAAGAAGTTGTCGTAAATTATCTGATATTTCTCCAATTTGGTTTATACCAAACAACAATCTAGAAGCTGTTTGGCCAGTAGAGCGACTTATTGAGTTATTAAGCGCAAATTCAACTTTGTTCAAAACGTTATCCCATTGGTCCACAGATGGGGTAATTTTACTCAAAATATTTGAAATATATGAGTTTAGCCGTTCTACCTGTCCGTTCGCTCGTGGACAGGCAGTTGCAATCAAAATATGTTTAATCATCAAAGAGTCTACAAATCGTTTAAATTTTATAGAAGTAAAAGCTGAACCGCGATCGGAAACAATTCTTTTTGGCTTACTGTAATGATCAAAATAGTTATTCAAGTGCTTAATTACTTCTTCGACATTGGTACTTTTGGTAGCATAAACTTTTGCAAATTTGGTAAACGCATCCACCACAACGAAAATATGTCGATTATATCGCTTAGTTTTTCCTAAAGGACCCATATGGTCAATGTGAATAGTTTCGAAAGGCACATTACCCTTTGGTATTGGATGAAGTTGACCCTCAGATTTACCAAATACTGGGTTAAAAGTAATGCATTTCAAACAGGAACTAATATGACCTTTAATTTTTTGTCTAAGATGGGGAAACCAATAAACACGTGTTAAATATTCGTGCGTCTTTTCTAAACCTTGATGACATAAATCATCGTGACATGACTTTAAAATTGTATTTTCCATACTAGATGGAACATAAAATAAGAGATCACCTTCTTGGCTTTTCCGATATACCAAACCGTTACGTAGCTCATACATTGGAGACTCGTTCTCCTGTAATTTTAATTTTAGTTCTTTAATTATGGGATCTTCCGTTTGCTTAATTGATAATGTTTGCTCTAGAGTATTCTCTTCTAATATTAGTATATTACTTACACACCGACTTAAAGCGTCTACATGGCGCATGCGATCATTTTTGCGATGTTCTAAAATATAGTCATAATTTTACAATAGCAACGCCCATCGCGAGATTCGAGGATTGATATCACGCTTTTTCAAGGTTAATGTCAGACTGTTACAATCGGTAACAATTTTAAATCGAATGCCGATTAAATATACTTTCAAACGTTCTAAGGAATTAATAATAGCAAGCGTTTCTAATTCGAAGGAATGGTACCTGGATTCTGCCTCAGTAGTTCGTTTACTAAAATAACATACGGGATGGAATTTACCATCCTTTTGCTTTTGCAATAAAATAGAGCCGTAACCGTGACTACTAGCATCACAATGAAGTTCCGTTTCTAAAACTGGAGAATAAAGCGCTAAAACCGGTTCCTTAGATAAATGTTTTTTCAGAGTTTCGAAAGCGTTGATTTCTGATTCATTAAATTTAAAGATAGCATTCTTTTTTGTAAGGTCTGAAAGAGGTTTGGCAATTAAGCTGAAGTTATGGATAAACCGCCTGAAATAACTAGCCAATCCTAAGAAACTGTGTACTTCTTTAACATTTTTGGGAATTGGGAAATTCGTCACCGATTTAATGTTTTCCATGTTTGGTCTAATACCAGCTTCGTTAACAGAATATCCCAAATAATCAATTTTTGTTTGTAAAAAAAAACACTTGTCTTCTCTCAGTACCAATAAATTTTTAATCAGAACTTGAAACACCGTTTTTAAAATAAAAAAATGTTCCTCTAAAGTACAAGTCGCAACTAAAATATCATCCATATATATGAGAATTTGATCAGAAAAAATAAGATCTCGGAAAATATTGTAAATATATCTCATAAAAGTGCTTGGACCATTACATAACCCGAAAGGCATTTTGACATACTCGTACTGACCAAATGGGGTTACAAAAGATGTATGTATACTTTATGGAATCTTGATGAATATTTATATGGTGAAAACCATTTTTTAAATCTAACTTTGAGAAGTATTTTTTATCTTTTAATTTAACAAGTTGGTCATCTATAAGAGGTAACGGAAAATGATCTTTAATAGTGACTTTGTTTAGTTCCCTAAAGTCAACACACATACGCTTTCCACCATTTTTCTTAGGAACTAGAACGATACAAGAACTAAATTCAGAATTACTAGGCCTAATAGTACCTTCTCTTAATAAATCATCAATGATGCTTCGCACTTCGAGTTGACTCGAAAATGCAAGCTTTCTTGGCTTAAAAAAAAATGGTTGTTGATTATTTAGATATATTTTCAATTCATATTTTATCTCGGGCTCTGTTGGTCTCTCAGCATTAACATAACAGGTATCGTAAAGTTCTTGGAAAATCTGCCTTGTCTCGAAATCAATTGACTCTCCCATCTTTAACTCTACTGTTTTTTCAAAATTAGTATTCTGTATCAGCAATATTTCATTATTCAAAAATTCCTCATGAGTGTTCTTAACCTCCGTCAAAACGGGCTTTACAACAACCGATTCTCCTTTAAATGTAAATTCTAATTTAGGGTTAGATAACAAATCACGACCTAATAAACAATCAACACTTAATGCGGCATCCGGTACAATATAGAAACTTAGATTAATAGCAATATTACTAACATTAATTTCGCCTTCTAAACTTCCGAGAATGTCCAACTTACTACCATTGATACCGAATAAATTTGGAATATTATTACCAATCGTTAATGATTCAAAAACGTCAAAAGGTATTTGACTTTTTCTAATAAGTGAATAACCACAAGCAGTATCAATAATAGCTTTAGTGAACAAACTGAATTGCTTAAAGTTAATACAAACGGGAAGTAAATATGATGGAATAGGTTTCTCACTATTAATAACATGCGATGTGCTGTCCGGACTTGGTTGAGGCAGCGATCGTGGCACTCTTCGTTGTTCCTGCTGAGACTGCTGCAAACTAGGGCATGCTACCATACGATGTTCAAGCGAGCCGCATTTGTAACACGAACCGCGAGCTCTTGGAGGCTTAGGACACGCTGGCGCATAATGACCAACTTCGTTGCAGTTAAAGCATTTATTTGAACGAACCTGAACGCTTTGTATTCCACTACCAAATGTCGGGGTCGGCCTGATATTCATTCTTGGAACTGCTGGAACTCTCGGTTGCACTGTACCCGAAGATCCATACCCATAACTTGCACCCACTTCATTCATAATCCGCAACAAGTGAGTAAGCGTAACAAACTCTTTCATTCTTGCAATCGTTTGTAATTGCGGATTGTGCCATGTTGCTTTCCGAACGATATAAAAACTCAAAAACTAATGCGAACTGGAAAATATCGTCGAATCCCACTTCTGATGTTTGTGGTACATCATAATTTCAATAAATAAAACGAAATATTAAGCGGATGGTCTTTAATACAAAAGATTAAACTATGCACGGCACCCGTGATTTTACAAAAGTATTGCTATATCGACTGCTCTCTTCAACAACTTAAGCAACAATACCGTTCCCTTCCTCTCGTTTTCTTCTCCCCACTTTATTTCCCCGACCACTAGTTCAACTGTCACGAATGTGGCGCCAAATTCAAATTTGAATTAGTTACGACCTACAGTAATATAATTAACAATCTGTTTGCTTTAAAAATAAACAAATATATAAATTGATATAAATTATAATCATCATTTTCAGTAACAAAAATGCAATTTTTGTACAGTACTTTGTTAAAATTGGAATTTTTATTCATTTCATTCATTTTATTTTTGACAATTGACAATATGTACAAAGTTATTGAGAGATTAACTTATGCAAATAATGAAATAACCGCCCTACTGTGAGGGTTGCCAAAAAACCGATCAGAGATTTGGATAGGTAATTAAAATATCTTTAATTTGAAATAAAACTCATTTGGTAAGGTACGTCTGACATCAGGTAATTGGACTTATTGATAAAATTGATAAATTTCTTCTTATGCAACCAGTAGTACATGTCTTAATAATTGATTTACCACCCTCCTGTGGGGGTTGTCAAAAAATCGATTAGTGATTTGAAATGGTGGAAAAAGGACGTTTAATTTGATATACAGGGTGATTCAGAACAGGTGGATGACCCGTAAACTGGAGATTCCGGACAACATTCTAAGACCAACAGTGTTAGAAAAAAAAGTCAGGGTATGATAGTGCTCAAGTTATGGACCATTGAAGTTGACCAATCACAACGCAGAATTTCAAATTGACCATTTTTTTTTAAATCTAGGTTGTTGCGAACAAACTTTTTCTACTTATTTGGTCCACTAGATTCTAAATGATTCTGATAAATGTCAGTTTGGCACTTTTTAATTACATTGAATTTGTTGCAATTTATCACGTAAAATGTATTCAAATGAAGAGTATTGTGAAATGTTATTGATGTACGGCGAATGTAGACGAAATGCAAATGAGGCGTATATTATATTATTACATTTTACGTGATGAATTGCAACAAAATCAGTGTAATTAAAAAGTGTCAAACTGACATTTATCAGAATCATTTAGAATATAGTGGACCAAATAAGTTGAAAAAGTTTGTTCGCAACAACCTAGATTTAAAAAAAATGGTCAATTTGAAATTCTGCGTTGTGATTGGTCAACTTCAATGGTCCATAACTTGAGCACTATCATACCCTGACATTTTTTTCTAACACTGTTGGTCTTAGAATGTTGTCCGGGATCTTCAGTTTACGGGTCCTCCACCTGTTCTGAATCACCCTGTATAACATACTTGGTAAGGTACGTCAGGGAGTCTGATTATAATTAGTTGCTAATTAAATGTATTAGGCGGAATATCTTTACTCGTGTGGGGGCTGCCGAAAAACCGATCACAGATTTGGATAGGTAATTAAAATATCTTTAATTTGAAATAAAACTCATTTGGTAAGGTACGTCTGACATCAGGTAATTGGACTTATTGATAAAATTGATAAATTTCTTCTTATGCAACCAGTAGTACATGTCTTAATAATTGATTTACCACCCTCCTGTGGGGGTTGTCAAAAAATCCATTAGTGATTTGAAATGGTGGAAAAAGGACGTTTAATTTGATATATAACATATTTGGTAAGGTACGTCAGGGAGTCTGATTATAATTACCCAGGAAACACTGTTCAGTATATTATACGAATAAATTTAAAATACTACTATATGTATTTCTAATATAATACCTCAGTTAATATATACGTTCGAATGACCGCCATATATACCATATATTTACCGTATATAGTAATTGCATATTACACCAATTTGTTAAAATGGTATTATTGTTGCAGATGGCTTCAAAGCAATTAGATATTGCAGTTATAAATAATCAAACAAGATGAAAGAGTATATGCAATTTATTGATTAGGAAAAACAACAGTTCAGGTTAAGTGACATACAACGACTTACTATATTAGATCGATTTTTAGAGAGAGACAAACATACATAAAGTTACATAGTTTACAACAGCGTTCGTAGATGTCGTGATTGCATTTAAATCAAATATAAATTTCAACAATTATACATATATATGTAACAATCAATATATATTCTTATTAAATAAATATTATACGCGTATTTACAAATTAATACTATAAAAATGAATGTTTTATTTTATTATAAATTTATGATAATATCTGTGTATAATATTCGAATATTATATATTGATTTTTATTCATATAAATTAAGTATATTAATTAGGTACTTTCTGCAATATGATAAACGTAAATTTTTAGTTAACTGCTTACGTTCAAATATTTATTATATACGATAACCGTATTTATATAATTAGTGAATATGATATATTTGTCTATCAAATTATTAAATTAATTAAGGGGCACACAATATATAATATAGCTTTTATTACATAATTTTTTTTTCCAACACAAACTACGTTATCTGGCTTTTTTACAGATAAAGTAAATTTGTCTGTAATTAATTTTTTACATTCATAATAACAATTATCTTGTTTATTATAAATAAATTTAGGAATACACATTTTTTTGTCGGGTATCTTAATATTAAGAAAATAATTTTTTTCTGTTAATCTATTACATATCTGCTGTAAAACTAATTTTTTTCCTCGAACAAGACGTTTGATTTGACCCAAAAAGTTTTCAAACTTCCAACAACTAAAACTGTCTAAATTTCCATATAATTTAACATCATCGCACATGTGTATAAGTGAATGCACATTGTAAGTGATAAATTCTTTTCCATATAATTCTTTTCCTTGAACGACAAAATAATTTAAGGCCTTTTCAGCAACAGGCAATAAAGTTTTAATTAGATTATTATTTGACAATATAAATATTGCAGTATGAAATAATAAAAAATGTTTAAATTTTTCATCACTAAGTTTATCTCGCAATATAACAACTCCACAATATAAAAAAAAAGTCTGAATTCGGTCGCTTTCCAACGTTTGAGCTCTTGAAAAGAGCGTAACTTTCTTGAAAACTCAGAAGGAATAAATGATTTTAAATTGAAAATATTTTTATTTATTAATTTAATTGTTAAACATGATAATTTGTATGGCCGCTTTCCAAAAATCCAATATTTTACTAACAGTCGTTTTGAAACTCCCAAGTACACAAGATGCATTGGATCCAATGGAAATTGACTTACTAAACCTAACTTTAAATCAATTAAAGGAGATTTGAATTTAATATGGATATTATCTTTAAACATATAAAAATCTTCATCATTTCTTAATGAAAATTTTCCTTGGTTTGGATATATCATATGTTTATCTACATAAAGAGCCTCAATAGTACAACGTTCGCAACCATTTTTGCTAGTGCGTCCTTTTACCTGTTTTAAAAAAGCTCTTGCAGGAGCATCACAAGTAAAAAAAATTTATTTTTACAAAGTACTGAACATTTAAATAAAAAAAACCATTTCTTTGAAGATTCAAAGATTCTTGAATAAACATTTCTAAATAATTTTCTAGTGGTTGTGGCTTTCCTGTGCCGCAAAATATTGCAATTGCAAAAGGACTTTTATTTATGAAACTGTCACTTGAAGCTAATATTGGCCAACATTCTAATGAACTACTATGAAACACAGGCAAACCGTCTATATTAATTTCTAACTTAATAGTATTGTTTCTTGCATTTTCTAAACCAAATAAAAATTTATTTTTTATTCCAATTTCAATGCCAAGGTAAACCATTTCTCCATTATCTAGTTTATCTACTTTAATTTTTTTAGGAGTATGTAAAATTGATCGAGAATCTTTAAGTAAATCGGGAAAATGAGGCTTTAGTATAGAAAGTAAACCATTCAGTGCTTTATGTGGAATATTATTTAAACAGGCCCATCTACCTAAATCATTCACAATGTTGCAATTTATACTCGAATTTATAGAAACCGACTGATTTTCAGAATTGTTAATCTCATACTCATTTGTTTTTAAATTACAACCTTGAGGTAAATTTAAATGAATATCGTTATTAATTGTAATATGTGGAATAACATGAAATTTTTCTTCTGAAATATTGGGTGAATTATTTGTTTCAGATGTTGAAAGTTTTATAGATTCAACTGGGACTGTGGCATATTTTAGATTTATGTTAATATCATTTATGTCAATTAATGATTTTTTTGCATTAGAAGCAATAATTCGCCTTAAATGACGTTTGGATAAAAAAATTTTGGACATTTTTTGGATGGTACCTTGAAAAAAAATGAAACAAATTGTTATTGAGAAAAGTGAAAAAAAGTTACATAAATTGGTTAATATAAATGTAATATATATATTATATAATATAAATATATTAACATGCGAAGTGAAATCGAAGTGCAGTTACGACGAATTAATAAACTGTTTAATTTTGTAATATACAGGGTGATTAAATCGTCATTACAAATTAAAATTCAAAATTTTGAATAAATGTTCTAGTTCTAATAGTCATTGAGTTATAAGTAGTTTAACCTGACAAATCACATAGCTAATTTACATTTTGATATGTATTTAATTATATGTATTATTGTAGTTTGTTGCTAGGAAATGCAGTAATATAGCTTTGTAATTAATCAACTTAAATTTCTTTTGACTCAAAAACTATTCGATCACATTTATACTTGCATTAACATTGAACTGTATTTAATCTAACAATCTTGCACATTTGCAATTCTAGGGCTATTCTCTAAGCATTCTGTTAACGGAAAAATTCTCATCTAATTAACGGAAAATTATAACTTAGACGAAACGCAATTCAATGTCAATGTACTGTGTCAGATCACCGTCTAATCAATAACATTATGTAAAAACTAACAGAATGTTTGGAGAAAAGCCCTATTAATTTGTATCCTTTTTCATTATAATTTAAAATTGGTATAAAATATGTATATTATTTGTATATTATTACAAACTATAAATCAAGTGTTTGTAATTAAACAAAAAGCATTTTCATTTATACCGCATTATCGCAATGTTTATTAATTACAAATTATCGTTATTACACATTATAAACTTTAAATAATATATAACTATTAACTTACCTTAACAATTATTGCGACTTCTTTGGTACACTGGCACAGAAATAATAAAGCAACTGACGCTTGGCGCGAGACCGGCGCAATTATTGTCTAAAAATAAACTTGCTTTGAAGGGAGTTGAGTGGGAGAAATTTTGAAGAACTTCATATACGATATATGAAACTATTAGAACACAATAATATATGTATAAATCGACTTTATAAAAAATATGCTAGATAATTCTATATTGTTTTGAATTAGAACTCTGTAATCTACTTCATAAATAGCATTTTTTAACGTGAAGTTTTTAGAAATTATAATAGATATTTTATTACTACTATTTTTGATTATGGACCCACTGAATTTGATAATCAAGCCAATGCTCCTTGAATGGAATAAATTTATAAGATAACAGTATATTGTAAACGCATTTTAATAAATGCTAGCTGGTAGTTAAGTTTGCGTCTATATTCAACTAAATATCAAAGTAAATAAATAGCAAATAAATAAAAAGGAAATAAATAATATTTTTTTTAGGGCCAATTTCATAATGGAATTCAAATTTCAAAGTCTCCTTTATTAAAAGTTGCGTTAGGATGTGACAGTCTTTCCTACCAAAAACGGTAATATTCACATTCTAAACGCAGTTTGACTAAAGTTAACTTAGATACTTAGGTTGACTTAGGTTTGAAGTTGACCTTAAAGTATACATTATGAAATCAAGGGTTATTTATTTTAGGTACATAATAAACATTATACAAAAAATATACATATATGTTATATGTATATTTATTGTTTTAAATTGAAATTTATGCAACAATACAAAAACAGTATATTGTAAACGTATTTTAATGACTATTAGCTGGTAGTTAAATATATGTATATATGCAACTAAAAACTAAAGGGTTTTATTCATTTATTTTACGTATATTATCTTAATATACCATATATAAAAAATATACACATATGTTATATGTATATTTATTGTTTTAAATTGAAATTTATGCAACAATACAAAAACAGTATATTGTAAACGTATTTTAATGACTATTAGCTGGTAGTTAAATATATGTATATATGCAACTAAAAACTAAAGTGTTTTATTCATTTATTTTACGTATATTATCTTAATATTCCATATATAAAAAATATACACATATGTTATATGTATATTTATTGTTTGAAATTGAAATTTATGCAACTATTCGAAAATAGTATATTGTAAACGTATTTTATTGATTACTAGCTGGTAGTTAAACATACGTTCACAAAATACCAAAAGATTTGGTATATAATTTGAATATTATACATAAAATTATTTTAATTAAATTGTTCAATTTAAATTTGGTATAAATAAAACCAATAATATTAAAAAATAGATATATTAGTATACGTTTATTATCATCTATGTTATATACCAATACCAAAAATATACGCTTAATTGGTATTATATATGTATATTAAATGAACTGGTGTTTCCTGGGTAGTTGCTAATTAAATGTATTAGGCGGAATATCTTTACTCGTGTGGGGGCTGCCGAAAAACCGATCACAGATTTGGATAGGTAATTAAAATATCTTTAATTTGAAATAAAACTCATTTGGTAAGGTACGTCTGACATCAGGTAATTGGACTTATTGATAAAATTGATAAATTTCTTCTTATGCAACCAGTAGTACATGTCTTAATAGTTGATTTACCACCCTCCTGTGGGGGTTGTCAAAAAATCCATTAGTGATTTGAAATGGTGGAAAAAGGACGTTTAATTTGATATATAACATATTTGGTAAGGTACGTCAGGGAGTCTGATTATAATTAGTTGCTAATTAAATGTATTTGGCGGAATATCTTTACTCGTGTGGGGGAGGCTGCCGAAAAACCGATCACAGATTTGGATAGGTAATTAAAATATCTTTAATTTGAAATAAAACTCATTTGGTAAGGTACGTCAGCAGCGCTAATAGCGATTTTAAATATACAAATATAAACTATTTGCTTAATTTTATGGTATTAAAACGATGGTTTACGTCAATAATTTAATACACTGTGGATTAATAATTAATTAGTTATAAATAAAAATAAAATATTTTTTATATTTTCCGTGGTGGAAAAGTTATTGATAAAAGTTATTGATAGATTCACTCCGGTGTATTTAATTTCTATCCTGAAGCTTCCTCTGTCGATTTTCGCTTGGCCTATGTGTTCTACATATAGTCCTGGATTGGTGTGTTGAAATGTATAATTCGCCGTTGTTCCACTTGTTATTGTTGTCAGTATCATCATGACTGAAATGTATGATGCGATTTTCGGTACATGGGTGTTTTGTCGTTTGGTAGCTTTGTCGGTGTCTTCATCTTCCGACTCTGTTGGTATTGGTATGACATTGTGTATTGCACGTTTCATTGTGCTGCCTGCTGCCTTTTTTAGTGTAACTACTCTCACTATTCCATCTTTGCCAGGGTGTACTTTTTGTATTCTAGCTAGAGGCCATCTACTTGGATTTACATTGTCTTCTTTGATGATTACCAAGTCTCCTTTACTCATATTTTCGATTTTTGACTTCCACTTGTATCTTTGTTGAAGCGTTTGTAAATATTCGGATGACCATGCGTTCCAGAAGTGTTTTTTCATCTTCTGCACTAGTTTCCATCTGGCTGACAATTGTAGTTCTTCATCCTTTTCCGCTTCTGGTGAGCTGATTATTTCTCGGCCGATTAGGAAATGCGCTGGTGTAATTGCTTGAACGTCATTGATGTCATTTGATAATGGACATAGTGGTCTTGAATTGAGACATCCTTCTATCTGATATATTAGCGTCGTTAATTCTTCGAATGTTAGTGTTGAGTCGCCAATTATTCTTTTGAGATAATGTTTCATTGATTTCACTCCGGCTTCCCATATTCCTCCAAAGTGCGGTGCTGCGGGTGGATTGAAGTGCCATTGGGTTCCATCACTTGCCAGCTTTTGCTCTACTTCGCTGGATACTGGCTGGATCAAATTACTTGCTCCGACAAAGTTTGTTCCATTATCGCTATACATATGAGCACAGTGTCCTCTCCTCGATGTGAATCTTTTCATTGCTGCTAGGAATGTTTCGGTTGACATGTCACTTACGACTTCTAGATGTACGGCTTTTGTGGCTAGACACACAAATACTGCTATGTATCCTTTATAAGATTTGTGTCCTCTTCCTTTTGTCGCTCTTACTTGGATTGGCCCTGCATAGTCCACTCCAGTGTGAGTGAAGGGTGGTGACGGCGTTATCCTTGGTGCTGGAAGATTTCCCATCTGTTGTTGGGCTGCTTGAGCTCTGTATCGCGTGCATGTTATGCATTTGTTTATCAATGAGCTCACTGTCTTCTTTCCGTTTACAATCCAATAATTTCTTCTTGCAAATGTTAATGTCAGTTGTGTTCCTCCATGTAATGTTTTTGCGTGTGCGTCTTGGACTATCAACTTAGTCAGATTTCCTTGACTGGGAATTATGATTGGATGCTTTTTGTTGTACGATAGTTGCGAATTTTGTAGTCGTCCTCCTACTCGTAGTATTCCATTTTTATCCAAAAATGGACTTAAATTTGCTAATTTGTTGTTTTTGTCTACTTGGTTTTTCCTTACTATCGTTTTTATTTCTTCTTTGTAGACGTCCGTTTGCACTGCCAATGTTACTTGTCTCATAACGTTTTGTAGTTCGCTATACGATTTGCAACCTTGACTGACTTTTTGTTTCCTGCATCCTTGTATGAATCGGTTGCAGTATGCAATAACTTTTGTCATTTTTTCAAATGATGAGAATCTATTTATTACATCATTTTCGTGCGTTGTTATTTGCACATGATTGCATTTTTTACTTTCTTCTAACGTTGGCGAAATTTCTGTTAGACTATTTTGCCACCCGCTTGATTGTAGCCATGATGGTCCTGTCCACCATAATTTGTTGTTCTTTATTTTTGATGGTTCCAGTCCTCGTGAGATTGCGTCTGCTGGATTATCTTCAGTTTTAACGTGATACCAATGTTGATGTGGTATTAATTTATTGATTTCCGCAACTCGATTTGCAACAAACGTTTTCCATCTGGCGGTATCTCCTTTTATCCAAGCGATTGTAATCATTGAGTCTGACCATGCAAATATCGGCGTGTCTTCCATTTCTAGCGCTATCCTTGTTCGCTGCATTAGCTTTGCTAGCAGTACAGCGGCGCATAGTTCTAGGCGCGGTAGCGTTGTTTTGTTTTTCGCTGGTGCGACTTTTGATTTCGCTGTCAGCAGTGTGATATGAACTTGACCGGACAGTTTGTTTATTGTTTTACTGTAAATCACTGCCCCGTATGCTTTTTCTGATGCGTCGCAAAATCCATGAAGTTCAATGTTAAACAATTTTTTGTTATAATGAATCCATCGGGAAATAACAATTTCTTCTATTGTTGTTCTGTACGTTCGTTTTCGTTTTGTTTTAATTGTTTTATTGTAAAAAGACAGAGAGAGATAGATTTTTTGCTTTAACATTCTTAGTTTCGAGAAGCGGCGAATTTTGTGTTTTTGCACTGTTTTTGGCGTTCGAGCGTTCACGATCGTGGCCAGCGGAGCCGCTCTCCCGCTTCGACCGTTAACGTTCCGCAGTTCGCTTTTGCTATTCGAATACGCGCCGTATTACTCGCAACTCTTTTCGCTTTTTATGCATTTCGCTGTATTTCTCCCTTTTTGCTCATTCGCTTTTCCTTTGTTTTTCGCTTCGCTTTTCCTTCCCTTTCGCTTTTTCCTTCCTGCTCGCATTCGTTTCCTAGCTTCGCTTTTTCATCTTTCGTACCACCAGGACGAGGATCATAATCAACTTCTCAACAACAGCCACCGAACCACAAGGTAAGTGCATTTTCACTGTTCGCCGTTTTCCTCTTTTTTGCTTATTTTAATTTGGTGCGAAACCGATTGAACTTTGCATTAACAATTGTTTTTAGTTGGTTTTGGAGTGAATCCCATTTTTTCTTTATTTCTTCCGGGACTTGTTGATCCCATTCAAGTTGTTGCGTCCATAATTCTTGAATCAGTAGTTTTGCTAGTATTACTACCGGCGCTAGCCATCCTAGTGGGTCGAAAATTTTTGCGACTTCAGATAGTATAAATCTTTTAGTGCATTTATTTTCTTCTGGTTTTTCAACTTTGAATATAATGCTGTCGAAAATTGGTGACCAGTGTATTCCCAGAGATTTTTTGGTATCATCTGTGTCGAACTCGATTGTTGTTTGATCCTTTAATTTTTCTGGTAGGTTGTCGATCAAGTTGTTGCTGTTGCTGGACCATTTTCTTAAAACTAGTCCTCCGGCTTTGCACATTTGAATTAGCTGATCTTGTAGTTCGTGTGCTTCTTCGATTGTATCTGCTCCCGAGAGTATGTCGTCTACATAGAAATCTCTCAGTGCTCTTTTTGATGCAATTGGGTAGTGTTGACTCTCATCTCGGGCCAATTGTTGCAATGTTCTTACTGCTAAATATGGTGCTGTTGCTGTTCCATACGTAACTGTTTCTAAATTATACGTTTTTATCGGTTGATTCGGACTATTCCTCCATAGTATTCTTTGGAACTTCTGGTCTTCGCGATTTATTTTTATTTGTCGATACATTTTTTCAATGTCGGCTGAGAACGCAATTTTATGAGTTCTCCATCTTAGCAAGATATCGGTCAGTTCTTGCTGAAGTCTAGGTCCAGTATGCATCAAGTCGTTCAAACTTTTTCCGTCGGATGTTTTGCAGGATGCATCAAACACTACACTTAATTTTGTTGTAGTACTTGATTCTTTGATCACTGCCTGATGAGGTATGTAGTACATGCTGTCATCTTGATTTGCTGGAATGGCTGTCATGTGTCCACGTTTAATGTAATCTTGCATAAATTCTCTGTAGTTTTTGTACAAGTTGTCATTTTTTATTAATCTTTTTTCTAGTTGGAAAAATCTTGACAATGCTCGTGACTTTGAATCTCCCATTACGATGGTTGATTGTTCATGTTTGAATGGTATTCTTACTGTGTAGATGCCATCTTCGCTTCTTTCTGTGGTTTCTTCAAAGAATTTTTCACAGTCTTCGTCTTCTTGGGTTGGACTTCTGACTTCTCCTGTTTCTTCTATCTCCCAGAATTTTGTCAGTTGTTTCTCTTCTTCCACCTTTGTAATCATGCTCATGACTTTTATTTGACTGCTTGTCTTATTTGTACTGCCTGATATTAACCATCCAAATTTACTGTTTAAGCCCCATAGTCCATCCTCGGTTTTTCGGAATCCTTCTTCTAGAATGTTTCCGTATTCTTTAGCTCCAATTAATATATCAATTGGTGCAGGTTTGTTGAATATAGGATCTGCTATTTTGTGGTTGTGCCATTGCTCAATATCCGCTTCAAAGGGAACTTGTGGCATTACTTGTGTTAGTTTTGGTAGTACTAACAGCTTCATGCTGATGTTAAATGTACTGGGGAAGTGTGCTTTTAAGTTCACATCAATTTTAGTTTTGGCAATTTTTGTGGAGTCACTTCCTAGTCCGCTGATTTCTACGTGGATTTTTTCTCTTGGTAATCCTAGCGTCTGTGCTGCATCTTCAGTTATAAACGAAGCCTGTGATCCGGGATCCATTAGCACTCTAAAGGTTTCTTGGGTTCCATTTACACCTTTGCAATGTACTAAAGCTGTTGCGAGGATGACGTTATCGTCTACTTGTCCCACGTGATTTAGTGTTGTTCTGTTTTGACCATTTTCTTGCTCCGATCTTGGCGTATTATTATCTTCACGTTGACTCTGCCAGCGTGGTTTGTATGACTCACGTTTTGATCCATTTGATCTGTGTTCATCTCGTTGGGCTCCATTTGATCTGGTGTTGTCATCTCGTCTGGATCCGTTGTATTTGTTGTTGTCATCTTTGCGGAACGAATTGTTTTCCTCTTTACGGGGTCCATAAAATTTGTTATCATCTCTGCGTGCTCCATTGAAGTTTTTTCCTTGATACGCTCCTCGGTTGTATCGACCGTTGCCTTTTACGTCGTTGTTTGGATTTTGACGTGTTTCTGCAATCACTTCTAGTGCTTGGAATCTTGATTTCAAGAACTTTAGTATTGTATCAAGATCCTGGATTGCATGTGTATCATCGATTGCTTGCTCATACTGCTTCTTGGATTCTTCATCGAACTTTCTGGATACAATGCGTCCAATTATTTGGCTATGATGGTCCACTTCAACTCCTAGGTTGTGGATTGCTTCTAGGCACTCGATTGTGTTGTCATGAATCTGCTTCAGTTTCTGAGCTGATTCCATTGAGGCGACTGGCATGTCTAGTAGTTTGTCTACTACCTTATGAAAGATTAGGCGATTATTGTTGTAACTTTCTTTCAATATGCCCCATGCCAATTCGTAGTTGTTCTCAGTTATGGCGAGGTGTTGAATGATTTTGCTGGCTTCTCCTTTTAAGTAGGTCTTGAGATATTGCATTTTTTCCACTCTTGACACTGATTGGTTTGTATGGATCACTTCTACGAATACGTCGCGGAATGAGGGCCAGTATTCATATCCTCCTCCAAATACTGGAATTTGTATTTGTGGCAGCGTAATGTTTGGTTTTGTGACTGAATCGTGTCGCAATCTCTCCGAGATGCTGATTACAGCCTCTTCATACGATCTCTTTGCCATTTTGAATTTGTTTTTGATAAAGTACCTTGCTTTGAAGTGTACTTCATGGACCAGTATTTCTTCATTGAGAGTGTGGATCGCCTTCCATTGATCGGTGACTTCTGATTTCCATAGCTCACCTCTGGACTGATTTGCAGTTTCAGATTGTTCTTGTATCTGCATTACTGTCTCCAATAGTTCCTCCATCTTTATTGACTGTCTTTTCAGTCTTGCTGCCTGAGCACTGTCTTGGACGGTCTCTGCTGGTGCGTCTAATGCGGCCTGGTATTGGTCCAAAAGATTTACGGGTGTTGTGTACCAACCTTTGATTTGATCAATGAAGTTGGTTGTTATGTAGCTATGGTTTTCCATATTCAGAGCCACTATCAACTTGTGGTTCTCCTGGGCTTCTTCCCATAGGATGTCGATCGTTTCCGAACGAGTTTGAATATAATCTGCAGTCTTCCTGCTTGCGGCGTCCTTCTTCATGTTCCTCACATAATTCTGGATTTTATTACCGACTTCTTGTTGCGCCAAGGCTAGTTTGTTGATCTTCTCCATCTTCCGATAGTGTTGACCTCTAGTATCGCTTGACTGGTAGTTCCTGGCTGGATTTGCACAGGGACTATAGCTGACTGTAGTTTGTAGTCGCTGCATCAATTTCTGCTCGAAGGACCAATGAACGTTTCCCAACTAGTTTGTAAGGCTAGGTTGGGTTGTGGATAATGACAAGACACTTTGTAGGAGTGAATTGTCATGAGTTAAACACAATTGTAGTGGTAAATTATAACTGAGTTTCATTCGACAAGTTTTGGGTATTTATTGGGATCTCACATAAACATGATCCCAATAAATCGATGTATATTCATAATACAATTAATAAATAAAACATTATACAAACCATATATAACATATGATTTGTTGTATATGTAGGATTTTTGAGCGGTATAACCTAACTTTCGTAGAATAGTGGGCCACGAGGATCGCGTCACTTGAATAATCAACTGCTTTAGACTATTCAGACTAACAACTAACTAAACTGGACCGTACTCAAAATAAAGAATACTCGACACACTTGTTTCGAGAACTTAAGGGCTTTTATTTACCGGATTACAATACTTAATAGTCTTCTATCGACGGACACGACCATTCTCTTCCATAGTCCGTAGCCAAGAGAGCGAGCCGTTAACCCCCACTCTTGCATCTTAAGTCCATGTACACTTTGGTTGCGCAGTACACTTTAATTGCACATATACACTCTGAAGGGTAGACAACACAAAATACACGTTACAACAATTGCCTACAGTTCGGCCAACCTGACATCAAGTTCGACCTCGAACTTCAGTCACCACTAAGTGCAAAACAACACCTTCCCTAACTTACGGTTAAACTGAACAATTTTTAAACACAAATCTTAAGTGTCAACATAAGAATAGCCGCAACAGAATGGCTTCAAAACATAAACTCTTGAATGTAAATATAATAGCCTCAACAGAATGGCTTCAAAACATAAATTCTTAAATGTAAATATAATAGCCTCAACAGAATGGCTTCAAAACATAAATTCTTAAATGTAAATATAATAGCCTCAACAGAATGGCTTCAAAACATAAATTCTTAAATGTAAATATAATAGCCTCAACAGAATGGCTTCAAAACATAAATTCTTAAGTGTAAGCATAATAGCCTCAAACAGAGCAGTCTAACATATAGGCCTTCATTTGATCAGGTCCAACTACCGTCTCAAATGGCCGTTGCGTCAACTGATGACCATCGATATCACCAACCACATATCTATCGTTATCTAGTACCTTTCTCACTGTGTAGGGCCCTTTAAATTTCGGTATCAACTTCTTGTTGACACCCGGAGTAACATCATGATTAGCAATCATGACAAAATCATTAACCGCGTAGATCTTAGGAGTTTTATGCCGTGCATTGTAATAGTTTTCGTTACTTTTTTGAGATTTCCGTATATTTTCTGCCGCTTTTTCTCGCGTATCTTCTAAATCGCGATGAACTTCAAAAAATGACTCTAAGGTGACTCGACATAAATCGTTGGTCTTTCCCACTTGATCCACCCCAAATAACAATCGACTCGGAGTTTCATTTGTCGAACGACAAATGGTATTATTTAAGCAAAATTCAACTTCTGCTAAAGCCTTATCCCATTTATTAACGCTCTCACTTATTTTGGCTAACATAGGAGTGACAACGCGATTAAAGCGTTCGACCTGTCGATTGGCGCGCGGAGTGCCCGTAGCAATCAAACTATGTTCAATTAATTCCTGCTCGCAAAACTGGAAAAAATAGTTACAATTGAAAGCGGTTCCTCGGTCCGAAACAATACGACGCGGTTTACTATATGCTCGACAATAATCTTTTAAATGTCTTACAACTTCTTCGGATTTAGTAGATTTACATGGATACAATCGTATAAATTTCGTAAAGCCGTCTACGATAGACAGAATGTGCTTGTATCCTTTGCCAGTTTTTTCTAGCGGCCCTAAATGATCGACGTGAACCGTGACGAATGGAAGCCTCCCTTTCTCTAAGCTATGTAAATAACCTTCTCGTTTACCACTCAAAGGGGCATACTGTAAACACTTGAGACAATTCGCGATATATTTATTAATCTTATTTTTTGCATCGGGAAACCAATATACTCGGGTAAGATGTCGTAATACCTTCTCGGTACCCAAATGGCCTAAATCATCGTGACATGCTCGAATAACGTTAGACTCCATGTCCTTCGGAACATAAAACAACAACTTATTGCGAATAACCTTTCGGTAAACAAGACCTTCGCGTAACTCGTATAACTTGCTTTCGGCTTTTTCTAAGTTATTTTGAATTTCACATATAATAGGATCTCTACTCTGGCTGAGAGCCAACGTTTGATCGAACGTGTTCTCTTGTAAAATTAGAACACTATGGCAGCGGCTTAACGCGTCGACGTGACTCATGCGCTTGCCCGGTCGATGTTCAATAGTGTATTGGTAATTTTGAAGAAACATTGCCCACCTCGCTATTCGATGATTAACATTGACTTTACTCAGGGTCAGCCTAAGACTATCACAATCCGTGACAATTTTAAATGGGATTCCGTACAAGTAAACATGAAACCGCTTAATTGAATTAACAATCGACAGACATTCCAGCTCAAAACTATGGAACTTAGATTCAGCTTCTGTAGTCCGTTGACTAAAATAAAATACTGGTTGGAATTTACCATGAGCTTGTCTTTGTAACAGAATGGATCCGAATCCAGAAGCGCTGGCGTCGCAATGTAGCTCGGTCTCAGCTTGTGGAGAATATATCGCTAAAATTGGCGCTGTGGATAATAGATTTTTCAAAGTTTGTAACGCTTGGTATTCCACGTCCCCAAATTTAAAACTAACGTTTTTCTTAATTAAGTCGTAAAGAGGCTTAGCAAGTCGTAAAGAGGCTTAGCGATCGTGGAAAAGTTTGGGATGAACCTTCTGAAATAACTCGCAAGGCCGACAAATCGATGAACTTCTTTTGAATTTCTTGGTATCGGATAATCTAACACTGACCCAACATTTTCAACCGATGGTCTAATGCCATTTTTATTAACGCGGTACCCTAAGTACGTTATCTCGGAATAACAAAAGGAGCATTTGTCTAATCGAAATACTAACCCGTGAACTTTAACTAACTGAAAAACTTCCTGTAATATGTCAAAGTGTTCTTCTAGTGTCGACGTGGCTACCAAAATGTCGTCAAAGTAAACAATGATCTTATGATCCCGAATCAAATCTCTAAATATCAAATTGATGTATCTCTGAAACACTCGAGGAGCGTTAGTGAGCCCGAACGGCATTTGTAAAAATTCGTATTGACCAAAGGGGGTGACGAACGAGGTGTACTTGATAGAGCTTTCAGCCATTTTGACGTGATAAAACCCGTTTTTTAAATCAAGACAAGAAAAGAACTCTTTGTCCTTCAAACGATCTAGATTGTCATCGATCAATGGAGTGGGAAAATTGTCCCCTACTGTTATCTTATTCAATTCACGGTAGTCAACGCATAATCTTAAATCACCGGACTTTTTATGAATCAGTACAATAGGGCTAGCATACGGTGAATTACTAGGCCGAATTATGTTTTCCCTCTCCAGATCATCTATGATGCATCTTAACTTATTTTGTTCCGCAAACGATATACGTCGCGGGCGAAAAGTGATTGGTTGCTCGTGCTTTAAGACAATATTCATTTCGTACTCATTCCCCTGCGAATTTCGATCGCGACATTCATAACTACAATTAAACATGCTTTCTATTCTGGAAGAGACACAGTGAGGCAAGTCGGGATTTACATTTAACGACGATACAGATTTCTCGTGATTTTGGTCGATGTTCATAATTTCGGCAATTGCATCCGGTTCAGCTTTCCGAACCTTCAATGTGTCAGCGAAATCTAACTTAATATTAGGTGAACTGATAAAATCTCGACCGAGAATGCTCGAACAGTTCATGGTGTTCTCCGGTACTACAAAAAATTTAACGCACATTCTAATGTCACTAATAACAATACTTGTCTCAAATTGTCCGAGAATATTAAGCTGAGAATTATTGATTCCAGTGAATCCACAAAACTGATCGGGCAATTCTTTAATCAAAAATTTCGGTACGTATGATTGTTTAATTAAGCTTATCGGGCTACCCGAATCAACTAATGCGTCAATAACAACTTGGGAATAAACCCCAATAAAATTTGCAACATCAAAATAAAAGCTAATCATATATGGAGATTTAATTATACCTGGAGTTTGAACAATATGGGTTGTAGTATCAGCTTCGGCTACACTCGGATTTCTTCGGTCCGGACAGTTTCTAAATTGGTGGTCTATTTTGCCACACTTGAAGCAAGATCCCGCAACTCGTTTGGGTTTTGTGCACTCGGATGCGCGATGGCCACTCAAACTGCAATTAAAACAACGAATAGGCCCCGAAACTACCCCACTTGCACTATTCACTGGGTTCTGACGATATGTGGATGTAACGGTGTGGTTTGTAGATCGTTGTGGAACACTTGAGCGCGAATGTGAAGTCGCACCTCTGTCGCTTTGTGTTACGTTGTTCATCACTCGGCTAAGATCCTGCAAGGTGCGAAAACTTTGCATCCGGGCCTGGCTCTGAAGTACATAATTGTCGAAACCATCTATCACATATTCAATCATATGGTCGTTGTTATCGACTCCTGCTAAATTCCCCAAGGTGACTTTATCATGAAAATAGCTTGAAAATTTTTCTTGTTTGCGCCATAATCGTGCCTCAAATTTCCGCATTGCCACTAGTCTGTCTTGCCGACACCCAAACATGTCTAATAGCTCTTCTTTTAGATAAGTCCATGGCATCGTAATAAATTCAATTCTCGAATGAAACCATGTTTTGACAGCACCTGTAAACTTGCCTGCCACAATCAATTGCATCACCCGATCGTCCACTTCGTAGGTCGCCTGGATAGTTTCAGCCCGTTGCACCCAAATATTAGCATCGGAATTACCATCAAACTCTGGCAACAAAGCACTAAGTTCTCTGTTAGTGAAACCTGGCTTAGCGACACTTTGTCTAGGCGATCTACTTCTTTCACCCTCTTCATAAACCATAATAGCTCGTACCGTTGTTTGGATGAGCTGTTCCATCGAGAGTGGCTCTCCATTGTTGCTGCTGGCTCCGTCATTTTCAGGATTATTCATCTTGATTGAATTGAATCGATCCCACTTCTGATGTAGGATTTTTGAGCGGTATAACCTAACTTTCGTAGAATAGTGGGCCACGAGGATCGCGTCACTTGAATAATCAACTGCTTTAGACTATTCAGACTAACAACTAACTAAACTGGACCGTACTCAAAATAAAGAATACTCGACACACTTGTTTCGAGAACTTAAGGGCTTTTATTTACCGGATTACAATACTTAATAGTCTTCTATCGACGGACACGACCATTCTCTTCCATAGTCCGTAGCCAAGAGAGCGAGCCGTTAACCCCCACTCTTGCATCTTAAGTCCATGTACACTTTGGTTGCGCAGTACACTTTAATTGCACATATACACTCTGAAGGGTAGACAACACAAAATACACGTTACAACAATTGCCTACATATATTATGATAAATAACTAATTAACCTACATTTCACAAAGTGTCTCGTTGCACAAAGCTGATTTCGATTCACTTAAACTGTTTTCTGTTTAACTTCGTTAAACAGTCATCGATGACGATATATTTTGGTTCGATGATCAGCTATTGATTATTGCTATTCGGCAATACTTATGGACTATGAACTTATTACTAAATATTGATGTCATCGAACGTAAGGTTCGATGATCAGCTATTGGTTATTGCTGTTCAGCAATACTTATGGACTACTTATTACTAAATACTTATTACTAAATAGCGAGGTTCTACACTCGGTTATATATAATATAATTAAAATGGATGGCGTAATAGTTATTTATCTTATAAGGATCGCAACAGCAATCATTATGATACCAGGTGTGAAGATTCTCAGACGAGGCGTCAGCCGGGCCTGATAACACAACATGGACCATAACGATTGATTACGATCCGAATAACATACAAAATTTTATCTGTTAACAAAAAAAAATGCGCGGCAAAACATAAGACTAACATATAATTGATGTAGGTGTAATATAATTTGTACTTACCAAAATTTTCGATGCGGCACACACACACAACAGCAAAATTGAGTAATATACTCACACACATACCATATAGTCTGGCACAGTCACAAACCGGTATTCAATCATTCTATTTTTTTAGTAGCTCGCAAAAAATAAAAATACATTTTTACATAAATATGTAATTAAATCGCTGATTGCAAAGCATCTTGTTAAAAATTTATAATTTCTTTTTCTTTGGTCTTTTGAAAATTTGCACGAATTTATTATATTAAATATGCAATTAATGAATTATTATCAATACATTAAATATAATTAAAATTATATAAAAACTCGCAAGTTCATTTCTTTTGAGAACTAACAAACTAAACACAAATGCAATTTTATTGTAATCTAAAATAGCATTTACGTTTAATTCAAAATTGCTATTTATTAAATAAATGGATCGAAAGCATTATCAAAATGGTATAATTATGCCAATAAATTAATTAACGTTTTTATGAAATTTAGCAAATATCACATTGCACAAAACCGTAATATGCATTTAAAAGAACAAAACACCAAAATAATTAAACTTTGGTCATAAATTCAGGCATAATCAATTAAAAAAAAAACAGTTCTCAAAGATCTGAAAATAGCACAATTTATTTTATTTAGTGTATGATATTAATTTTATATTATAATTTATAGTATAAAAATATGTTTAACAATTTATATCGATTGCATATTTATAAATCTTGATCACTAGCTGAAGCGGTAATTTCTTTCCTGTATACTATGTTTTAGCATGAATTAAAAAAAGAGAGTCAATTTATAGAGCGACAATAAAAACCGAGGTAAAAACCAGGAAACCGTTCGCGTCTCGCAGTGCCAACACTCAGAGATGAATCATCCAACCCAAAGTATCTATGGTTGCATCAAATACGATTGTTTTTTGTTATAGCCCTACCTATCAGTGACTGACCTTACTAGCGGACTAGTTAGTAAGGCTAGCTAGTAACTTAGGTTTCTACCGTATACCCGAAAATCGCAAGGACACATTCGTTTCCGCTAGTTTTTCCCTGTAGATTCGCTATCTACCAGAGCGGCTATATATTTACCGATTTCGCCACCTTAAAGCCCATCGTTGTCTTGCTGAAATCGAATTTGTGAAATGACTGACACCCGTCAAGCAATTGGCAGCATCAGCCTTTACCGTTTGTTCAGTTGTACGATCAGTTGGTACTCTAGCCAAAATTCCAGATGTTCTCTTTACACTGAATGCACCTCGTTTGAATTTCTCTAAAGCTAAGTGTCCAAATAGAGTTTTTTAGGTAGAGTGTAGAGAAAACTCTGCGTAGAGACGAGTAGAGAAGTGTATACGCCCTGTGGAGCTCTACACATGCTCTACACAAGCATTCTCTCGCCTCACAACTCTATAGTGTATATGCAACTTTTTGGTGCGCGGTAGAGCTTTTCATATGCTCTACACTCTATTGAACCTGTTCAATAGAGTTTTTTGTTCTACAGAGTGCGCTGTGCATTTGCATTGTAGGGACCTGCGCACCAGGCTGTGCACATCGTGCTACTTTGTTGCAAAATAACAACAAAGACATCACGCGGCAAATGTAATGCCAGATTGTGGACGAAAGAGAAAACAGTGCAAGATAGCATTGTTCGAATCGCACACTGATTTATGGAACGTTTAAAGTAAGCTGTACAGCAATCGGTAAGTAAATAATTAATTTTTTTGCTACTTCATTTATTTTTGTGTTTCAATCGATTCAATTTGGGTTTCATCGAGTAGCAACCACAAACAGAAGCTTCAATCGGAAATTGCTGAAATTATGGAAATTGATGCCGCAGAAGTTGCCGCCAAATTACATAACCTCCGATGCCAATACAACGGTGAATTGCGTAAATTGAAAGTGAAAAAAAGTGGTTCGGGAACAGGCGAATTGTACGTGCCTCGTTGGGAATATTTCAACGCATTGAAATTTCTATCGAATGTTGGTCCGTCGTGCAACACTTCTTCGAATTTAGTGAGTACAAAAATTGAAAAAAATTGATAAATAATACAAACGTTAAATACGTCCGTATTACCATGGAACTTCGCCTGCTGCACTAACAAAATATTCTTTAAACATATTTTGAATGATTTTTGCATCTGCTGGTGGATTTCCATGATGTTCTATGTTTAATGCCTGTATTTCGCCATTCACTTCGGCTCGCCATCTGCCCGGAATAATTTCACCAGTGTCTGTTTCACTATCGAAATCCCTCGGTGATGAATCCCAACAAACATTTATTAATGGGCCTTTACTGGCAAAATACTCTCTTTACGATGCTTAATTTGATGGCCCGGTAACTGAAAACGGTAACGGGCCAGCACATATTGGAGACACCGGCCTGAAGCTGGCCGATTCACATTCTACCATAGATTTACCAGTGTCGGGCCATAAATGGCACATTCTTTTACACATACGTTTAGCCATAGAATCTCCGACGCTGGGCCATAATCTTTAAATTATTATATAACCGGCAATGGAAAAATAATGTAATAAAATATTTTTTTTTGTATATTTAGGAAAATAATAAAGCATTTTAATTTTAAAACATTTATTTAAAACTTTGAAAAAAAAATAATATAATAAAATAAGTAATCAAAAACGGGCCATAAAGTGCACTATTATTTAGTTGGTTAATAAGCGATAAAAACAAAATAACGAACAAATATGACATAAAATTTTGTATGCACCGCGGGTATTACAAGATTTTATGCCTTCGGGCGACTTAAGTAAGATCGTAGCCCTTAGGGCATAAACATCTACGACTTAATACCCTTGGTATACATAAATAACTAATTAATAATAACAATATTAATAAAATAAAATTGTAATTTGTCCATTAAAGCTGTTTTCGATCGTTTATAATTTAAGTAATCATGATTGAATAACATTATTTATGATTTATGGGTTCTGGTTGACACGTGTATATGTAATTCATAATCTGTTTAAAATCAATCGTGATTACTTGAATCAGAACGATCAAAGCAGCTTAAGTATTAAATCTGCAAAAAACAAAACCAAAGGTAAAACAAATTCGGATATATAAAAAATATACCTATATATAAATTATAAACATATATTAGAACGAACAAATTGGTAATATAAAACTCTAATTAGTAATAAATGTCTGAAAAATAGTCTTTTTCGTCCTCATAAAGTTGCAGTGTCCCGTCTTCTTCTATTTCGCCCTCCATCTCTGTCGCCTGCATTTCGCAACCACACTTTCAAAATTGATTCTACTCCCTGTATAGAAGAATTTTTACACAAAGGATTTTTCCTTACCACGACTGTAAAATATTGTATTTGTATTAATACTGGCATACTATATAGCTTTGTTTTTTGCACATTGAATAGTAACAATTCTAGAATGAAACTATCGTAATGAAAAATAAAATGATTCAATGTACAAAAAAATCAAACCTCTTATCATTTTGGGTATTATAACAATGAGTTTTTAGCTCAGTTAAATTATGAAGAGCTATTGGTTAAATTTAATTATGAGTCAAATCGAGCCAATAGAAAAAGTTAAAAAACATTTTTTTGTTGTTCAAATAAAAAAAAATCAGTTTATTTACCTGTAATTAAGTTTATAATATTGACAAATGTGCTGAATTGATATTTGTTATGTCGGCCTGTCCAATTGTACGATAAGGCTAATTTATTAGTAATTATTTTTGAAAGTAACCGCCGAACGTTATCGTGAAGATCGCGGCCACCCACAAGGGAAAATGTAGAACACTGTAAATAAAAAATAATAATCATTCAAATGATTTAGTAATAAATTGTATGTAATATACATACCACACTTGCCATTGATTATTCATTAGCGAGAACGTCGTTAAAACTTTTTAAATCATCATGATGTGTAGCAGGTAAATTATCTGTAAGTTCATTGTTTTCGGAAACACGAGCAACATCAGTATTAGTATTCATCAAAATTGTTACCATTTGAACTATCATTTTAACATCATTTCGTAAAAATTCTAAATCAGTTAGGCATTTTTTAAGTAGTGCTAAAAATAGTTATAATATTCATTACTTTTTGTTAGATAATTATTAAACTTAATATATCATACCATTATTTTGAGAGCAGTCACAGAATTTTTTGGAAGCAACTATAGTTGAATCTAACATCGAAGAACCGTTAAACGATGAAGAACATGAACCTCTATTAGAAGATTTTACGCTATCCTCACCAGAAGTAGATCCAGCATTTTCTAGTTAATGAGATCTATCAGAAGAAATTGAAGATCGCTTCAATGAACCGCTTTCATCAGCAGATGTAACTTTTTTTGGCTTAACAATAGATGCAATTTTTTTTGGTTCAAGTTGTTTTTCTTTTTTATAAATTTTGTTCTGATGGTTCACACTTTTATCTTTTTTAAGAGTAGGCACTATTGGTAAAGAATCCCCTTCTGACGAAGAACTACAATAGTCATAAACTTCATCCACAGTACTTTTTACTGCTCGTTTAGACGGATGATCTCGCGGTTGGTATTCTTCATCTTTCTCATCGGACTGTGAAACACTTGACAAATACTCCAAAACTTTCATTTTTTGTAACGCTTTCTCATATGATTCTGAAATAAATGCAATTTCAAACAAACAGTGAATGTAATGTTTTTAAAAACAACAGTTTACCTGTTTTATATTTAATAGTAATTAAAAATAGGTCATATGTTTTTTCTGTTGGCTGTATGTGTTGTTTCATCATGTTCGATATTTGAGGTGTGGTATAATTCTTCCTTTTAGGCCACATGCAATTACATTTGTCATTTTCTATAACTACCCACGTGCTTGATATTATGCCCATTGGAATATTATTATTTCGTTGTTCTTCGGGAAATTCTACGACAAGAAAGTTAAATCTGTAACAAAAATAATTAGATCAAAACATTTTTCTATGCATACATTTAACAAGTACATACTTTTACTGTAAATGTAATAATGGCGAAAATATAAATGATGATTCCTCATTTCCAGTTGGCAAAACCAAGCCTTTAATTAGAATGTCTTCAACTAAGTGCATTTCTTTTATTTCAGAGATAGTTATTTCGTAAACAGATAATAAAGATGAATCAGTGGGATAATCTACGAGTGATTGAATGATATTGCATTTTTTCCCAATAAAACTAACTTTTTCTTTATTTTTTAAAAAATATAAAATTTTAATAATAGTGTTATTCTTCAGTTGAACGATATTGTTTCCATTTTTATCAGAAAGAACAAAGTTGTTTGTAATCCATTTTTTAAAAGCGTCCCCATAATGAATTTTCAAAAATTTTCGGACACCATCAATATGAATTGGAAATTTCAATATAGATTTAAAATGGTCAACAACCAAGTCAACACCGTAATCAACGTTTGTACGTTCAATTATGCGACAAACAATTTGCTGCAGTGGTAAATTCCCTTTACGTAACAACTTTTTCAAATGTTGTAAATAATTTTCGAATGGAAAAGAACTAACCGTATTTAAAGAACCAAATTTTTTAGCATCTTCCGATAAATGTATTAAACAATGAGTATTGTAAACACCAAAATCTTTTCCGTAAATTTGACATGCATTTTTTACAAATATTCTTAAAATTTTATTAGCATAACTGTTATACTCTGCATTTAAAACATCTACTAATAAAATTGTAATCCCAAACTTTAACAACAAAAAATTGTAGTAAACTTTTTTTGTCATGAGATCTTTTAAGACAACTGGTCCAATATACAGTAAGGATTGTCTGAACTCGGTTGCCTTCCATCTTTCCAACTCCAGTATACTTCTAGGTTTTCGATTAAACTCAATCGGCACATATTTTTTATATGAATTCATTCGTGCATCAAACAGAATTAAATTTTGTTTAGAAAGTTTGTAAATTCGACTACCATCACGCCACAAGAACAATAGTTTTCGCATAACTCCCAAACATACGCAATGCATATAATCAATTGGAGAATCTTCAATTAAATTTATAGGCAATGTAGATAATGGACATTCACCTTTATGATATTCGATGTTAGTTTGGTTTATAAAAGTTTCATGTGAACGAAGTTCTTCATTGAATTTTAAAAATAGCATTTTTCTATTAATATACTCTCCTTTCACGCAACATCGGTCACAACCAAAATAACCATTATGTCCCTTTGTGTTTTTAATATAAGCTCTCGCCGGTGCATCACAGCAAAAAGACCTTATTTTTATTGATATTATTCTATTATTAACAACTAAACCAAACTCCTGTAAATGACATAATTCTTCAATAAATTGTAACAAATATTCATTTAAATTTGGTTTTTTGTTTCCACAAAATATGGCAATGGGAAATACAAAATTTTGTAAATTATTAATCTTGCAAAGAATAGGCCAAAACGAGTTACTGGTGCTTTTATGTAAAGGCAGCCCATCGAAATTAAAATCTAAATCTAAATTTTTAGTCATTATTGTTTGACTACAAATTTGTTGTAATTGCGGTTTTAACCCAAAATAGTAAAATTTACCGTTTTTAACGTTTTCTATTTGATAGTTTTTTGGAGTCTGTAACAATGTCCGTGCATCTTTGGGTAAATTGCTTACATCTGGACTCGTTTGTAACCATTTTAATAAGTCGCTTAAAGCATTGTGTGTTATATTATGCTCAAATGACCACTCTCGTAAAAACGTTTTACTGTCAATGACTTCTTCAAATTTATTTTCAAAATTAGTATTATCCGGTTCAAAAAATAACATATTCTCGTCAATACTACCATCGCTCGAATTACAAATTTCAACTTCAATTTCACTTTGGTTTTCATTTAGTTCAATTATTTCGGAATTATCAATAGTATAGTTTGATTTGTGATTTAATGCATTTGGTTCAATAATATTAGAATTATCAATTTCTTGGTTTGCTTTGCGATTTAATGCATTTTCTTCAATAGTTTCAAAATTATTAATGTCATTGTTTGATGTGCAATTTAAATCACTAACAGATATTTTATTTGATATTGCATCTAAATCAGCCAACAATGTGGCATTAGAAATTACTTTTCTGATTTGTTTGTATTTACAACTTTTAGATACTTGTTTGAAAGGTGTTGCTTGTAGATTAGAAACACGACTACTGAAACAATAAAATAACCATTTAGAGCCCGGGTATTAATAAAGTAAAATTATTAAAAGGAAAGGTTTTGCCGGTGCGCCCCGCTGTTTAGCTGAGGCCTATTTAGCGGTACGCCATGATTACAAGGTACACGCCATAGATACAAGAATGTAATAAATAAATGTGAAAAGTATAATAGAAACATTGTACTCACCCTTCCGATTTAGCACTCATTTTCTTATAATTTTATTTCACTTTTAACTTATAATGATTGTATATAACTTATTTCCCGCATAACATGTCTCTAAATATTATATACCGCACCTATACTCGAGTCTTTATTACGATATAGATTGTCTATACTCGTCTGCTAACGTATATCTAGCACCCGCATATAGATATCTTTATCAATACTATGCACAATCTTTACTATATCTTTATAAATGTTGTTACTTGAAATGTACAGGGTATTTAAAGATTAGTCTTTAGTGAACAGATATAGCTATATATAAAGATTGGATATAGATTGTCAATACAGTATCTTTAACAGATTTTACAGATGTTTGATAAAAATTAAAAATTAAAAGTAAAAAAAATCGTTTAAACACGAAAATAAAAATAAAAAGAGCATATATTTTGCATATTTAGCTTCATTATACCAAGGAAAGTGCATTTGTTAACTGGAAATTGACCGGAATTACCTACGACCCTAAACGAGATTCGAACCTACGACCACCCTACAGAACAGACTACTTACTTTTAAATTTGTTTATTTTGCTCTTAATATGTTATAAGTCAATTACACTATACAATACTACATATTATACAATTAATTTAACTTAAGATATTTCAATTATATATACTAAGTTCCTAGCATTTGATGCTGTACCAAAGTGTTTAAAAAATACTAATTTGACTGAATGTCGATTTATCAGTGGTGATGTATCACTGCAAGTAATACATCTGCCACTTTGTATTGCAGTTGTTTTCGTTGGGGATGGAAATGGTTTGTTTATTGCGTTAATCCAGGAAAGTGGTTAAAAACCTGGTTTAGGGAGAGAACAGACTACAGACCAACTACCTATACCACTACACCAACCGACCTTGTTGAAATACGAATATTAAATTAAATTTATCTAACGCGTACAGTTTGAATATAGGATATAATATAGAAAATCTTGACTTAATATAAAAGTTTTTAGAGGTTAGAAAATTGTGTACAAATGCATTTATACATTTTTTTAAATTAATGTTTATCATGTCTAAACGGAGACCTTTTTATTATAAAGTGCGCTATAATAAACATAACACTCGGGATAAAAGAACTAAAATAGTATCAGTTTGTGAACCACAAACATCGAACAATGAAATACCTTTGAACACAGAATTTATCGAGGAATCGGAGAATGATATTGATGATATCTCAAGTTTATCCTGTGGTGCAGATGAAGATCATCAAATGTCAGATAGCACCTTATCAACCTCACCGGAAAACTTATTGTCATCAATTTCGGAGCAAACAAAACAGTTAGAAGATAAATTACGACTCTGGATAATTGAATCGAACATCGACATATCTGCTGCTTCTAATTTGCTCAAAATTTTAAAAACTCACAAATCGCTCAGTAATTTGCCTGCTGATGCCAGAAGCCTCCTTAAAGTAAGCCAAAGTAAGGCCAAAATTGTAGAGTTTGTTACTGGCGGTAAATACGCCCATATGGGAATCAAAAACTATTTGGACCAACTTTTTTCCAAAGCGAATTCAATTTTAAACAAGTTGAATATTAGTTCATTGTCTTTTTCATTTAATATGGATGGTACTCCAATTAGTGGTAGCGGCGGAGTGCAATTTTGGCCTATATTAGGGAGTCTGGACAATTTATTTTCTCGTACAGAAGTCTTTGTCGTTGGAATTTATCATGGATATTCAAAACCAAACTGTTACAACGAGTATTCATCACTAGTAGAAGAAATGGATTTTCTTTGTAATTACGGGTATGAATGGAATAATAAGACTTATTCCGTTAAAATTAAAGCTATAATTTGTGATGCACCAGCTTTGGCATTTGTCAAAGCCGTAAAATCGCATGGAGGTTATGGTTGTTGTACCAACCCAGATCACCGTTTCAAACAGAAGCGGGCCGCCATAAAAACTACGAATTTTATAATGCGCATATTTAAAAAAAAAATACTGTTAATAATAAAACAATTTAATAAGTTTATCAGATTTATTTTTAAACGTATCAAAAAATATAAAAACGAGAACCGGTATTCGAACAAATGCAAACGTTATAAAACTAAAAATAACTACTACTATATAACATCTATATAAGAAATTAATATTTTTATACCACAAAAATATTAATATTTTAATATCACAAAAACTATAAGTAACAGGTTATAAAAATATCAGTACTGATATACCATAATTAAAATAAAATAAACACAAATAAGAAAACAAAAATAAATATTCTTTTAAAACCTTATAACTAAATAAACATATTAATTATTAAAACTGGACTTAGTTTTAATTCAAATGTTGTAAAAAAATTATTTTGATCTACCAAATCAAAAAAGTATGCTAATTTTTTAATAGTAGATAGATTAATGTAGAATAGACAAAAAAACAGTAAACTGCATGTTCTGTATTTTGTCTTAAATCCATGTTATTTAAATAAGGTATCAGGTTCAATGTTTTTTAAAATAAGTGATTAAAATTGACCGATCGAAATGTTATTTTGCAGCGTATATTAGCAATAAATTATAAAAATGTACTTAAATGAGCATAAAAATACGTAATGTCTTAAAGTCGCATCCACCATGGTAAAAAGTTTACCCAGGGGATGACTTCAAGACATTACTTAATATCTTATCAACTCCACTTTAAGAAAATGGACCAATTAAACCTTATAAAAACACAAATTTAGTTTGTGATTGGTCAATTATTATGGCTCATAACTCAAGTATTAAAATCTAATTTATACCTTATTTAAATGTGACTTATCTAAGAACAACATACATAGCGCAGATTTCACGGTTCTCTCGCCTGTTCTGCATCAATCTGTGTTGACAGTAAAAGTAAATGTATTTTTAAGTATTATCATTATTTTCGTTAGCGCTTAAAGCTCTGCGTCTTGAGCGACCTCCTTCCCTGTCCGTTGCTGTTCTTAGCCAAGATTTTATTACAGTTTCAATTTCTTTTTGAGTCATATCCTTACTTAATGGATTTTGTCTAGTAACTCCTAAATTCATATAAAAGATTTTATTTTAAAGTCAGAAATTAGGTAAATTAATTTTATACTCACCGAGTACTAGTTTGATTACATTTGTAGCAAACGAAAAATTATTTCTGTTGTTGCGACCATACCAATTAAAGGTTTTTGCTAAATCATTTCCAATAATTTTTGCTAATATGCGTCTAACTGTTTCAAATCCACCTTTCCCACCAATAGGTTGTAACAAAAAACTCTACAAAAAATTAATGTTTATAATTTAAATAATTTAAATTTGTTGTTATTACCATCTGTTTAAAAAAATCAGTATTTTCCAATTTAGTATTGAATTCATGGAACGCTGCAATTTCATGTATTTGCTCAAATTCCTCTGTAGCTATGGTAAGTTTTGCATCAGTTTTAACTACCTCAGCTAAAATGTGTTTTGTATTAACTGATATCTTTGTTATTTGAAGAATAACTTGTTTAAGTAATTCTACAAAAAAAAATAGGCATAAACATTTAAAAAAACAAAATGTGATACTGATTACCTGTATTTTGTTGGCAATTTTTACAAACTAAAGTAGAGTTTGTTATTGTAGTATCAAGTTCGCTTTGTGTACTGTGGGGTCTACTGCGAGGTGTACGTGAAAACGCACTTAGAGGTGAACTTGGAGGTGTATTCGCAAGTGTATCAATTGGGATTTCTTTATTTTTTTGTTGATTTTTTTTATTGTCTTTATTAAACTTTAGCTTAGGAGGTGTAGGCAGTTTGTCTGAATAATCAGTATCATACTCATAGTCATTAAATTGAACCAATTGTCGACGCCTTTCCAATCGTACTCTAGAATCATTATCTTCACTTTCACTTGAAACACTTGAATGAGTTTCCAAATATTTTAATTTCGACCTTGCTGTTTGATAATTATCTAAAAATAAAATGTATTTTTTAAGTTTTTAAATTTTTTGTTAAAATTGTTCATAATTTTACCTGTTTTAAACTTTATTACTATCAAGCACTTGCTACATATTGCAGGATCAATTACGGCATGTTTAATTACAGCTTTAACTCTTTGCTCGTCAGATTTAAATGATGGCCAGTAGCAATAATACAAATCCAATTCCTTTTGCGTCCAGTTACTAGATATAATGTTCATCGGTATCTCTCCATCTTCCTCTTCTTCCGGAAATTCTACCACGAGATAATGGCTAAACACAAAAAAAGCAAAAAAAAAACAACAAAAAAATATAATAATTTAAGTTAAAAACAATTTAAAAATAAAAACAAAATGTATGCTGTGTGCCTTAGGCACCGTAAGCTCTTAATTACTAAGTTTATATCGAGTCGTTTAATCCGACTGAACTGAAATTTGTATCCAATCAAGTTTAAGTAATTTAAGTTACGTGTATTTGTTGGGTTACAAATTACAGTTCAATCGGATTAAACGTTCCGCAATTTATTTTAATTTATATTGCTCACGAAGTTGAACCAATTCTTGTGTAAGAAATAGGCTAGTCTAAATGGACTTTAATCATATATATTAATTTTATATGCAATGCATTAATGCACTAGCAACAAAATATTCTTCACAAGGAAGTAACATTGATCGAGACTAAATGTTTCTAGAAGTGCATTTTGATTGAATTGAACTTTAAATAAATGTATAAAACTGCTGTCTGCTGGATATTTGGTAAAACATTCATTAATAAACATTTTTTCTCCTAAAATTAAAGTTTTAGAATGATTTCTAATAAAGCATTTTATTTTTATTAAATTTTTATTTTTCAAAAAAACATAGCAGTCTGCTTTATTAATATTTAATGTTAAAGATTTATATTGCAATTTGCCAAAACAATCTCCAGAAATTCCTAGATCTGATAAATTGCTAAATAATGCGTTATTAGATTTTAGTGGTTTTTGTAAAACATATTCTGTGCTTATTTGATTATGAGTTGAGTTTGTATAGATTAAATTGGATTCAGCAAATCTATTTACAATTTGCTGAAGAGGTTGGTTTGACTTTCTTAATTTGCTTTTAATAGTAAACAAAAAATTTTCGAACTCAAAACAACTAAATTCATTTAAATTTCTAAAGTTTCTAGCATCCTCCGATAAATGAATGAGGCTGTGAGTATTATACACTCCAAATTCTGGTCCATATATTCGCACAGCATGTTTTACCAATAATGTCAAAACTTTCTTAGCATAATCATTATGACTTTCATTTAGTGAAGTTGATAAAAGAATAGTGATTCCGAATTTGAGCAGCATAAAATTTCCATATAAAGTGCTGCCAGTCAACATTTTAGATAAAACAACGGGTCCAATATAAACAAGAAATGTATACGTAGTTCAGTTGCTTTCCATCTTTCTAATTCGTTTAACGATCTTAATTTTCTATTAAAGTCACATGGCATGTACTCATTAAATAATTGATAGTTTTCCTCATAATGCATTTTATTTATATTATACTGACGACTTAAATCACGCCACACAAACAAAAGTTTTCGCATAACTCCTAAACATACACTGTGCATATAGTCTAATGGGAACGTAGTTATTAAACCAATATTCAATTGACTTAAAGGCGTATAACCTTTTTGATGATTATTCCTATAAGCATTATTAGCAAAACCTGTATCAGTTCTTAATTCCGCATTTAAATCGTTGTAAGTCATTCGATGTTTAACATAAACACCTTGGATTTGACACTTGTCGCAACCAAAATAAGCATTGTGGCCCAACGTATTTTTTAAATAACATTTTGCTGGTGTATCGCAACAAAATGCTTTAACACGAACATTAATGTGCAAATTATTTATAGTTATTCCTTCAGTTACAACAATTTGCGTTTCTGCTACAAACTTACTTAAAAATGCATCCAATGGTGGTTTCGTTTTGCCACAATAAATAGCAACAGCAAAAATAGAATTTTTTTGTTCCATGATTTTGCACAAAATGGGCCAAAATGAGAAATTGGTACTTTTATGTAATGGTAAACCATCAACATTAAATATTAAGTTAATTTCATTTAAAGTAGAATTGTTTGCTAATTGTTTATTAATTTGTGGTATTAAACCAAAGTAATAAAATTCATCAACACCCATCTTTTCTATTTCTACTGATCTTGGAGTGTGTAAAAAAGTTCGTGCATCCGTTGGAAAATTTTTGATAACTGGACTAGTAGCAAGCCACTTTAGTAATTCTGAAAGTGCTGAAGATGTAATTTTATTTTTTATAGACCAATTTCTAAGAAACATGTGAGATTGCTCTTTGGGTGAATATTGCAAATTTAATAAAAAACTGGAATTAGATCTTTCAACAGATGATTCGCTTGAGCTACTGAGTGAATTATTAGAATTATTAACTGAAACCTCTGAATCGTCATCAGAGTCCGATTCAAAGGTATTTGATTTTTCTGATATAAATGTGTGAGGCACAAAAGGTTGATTGTTCAAGACATTTGCTATGTTACTTACATATGTATTTTGTATCTGTAAATGGGAATTTACAGAACTAGAGGAAGTTGTAGCCGCTAAATTGTCAATCTCAGATAACCTCAAAATATTATGTACAGCAGTTTTCGCATCTCGTACGGATTGCCGCATACTTTTTGATTTATTTTTATGCATGGTTAACAGCAGAATAATATAAAAAATTATAATATACTCACAACTTGTTCTTGTTGCAGCTAGTCATATTTTAGCAAAATAAAGCAAATTGAAGCAGAAAAACGTACGTGGTTTAATAGTGCGATTGATGAGATCGGTAGCTTGTATAGAGTTTTATTGTTTCTGAAATAAATAAAGTATTTATTTATTTATTGTAAATAAAATTAAGAGCGAGTTGTAGTTGAATAAACATTAATCGATTGAATAATTATTGGTTTGCTCTCTCTAATACAGGCATTGGAAATAAGATAATAAGATTGAAGAATTATTCAATCGATTAATGTTTATACAACCCTAACATTAATTGTTTAATATTTAGATAAATAAAGTACTTACAGTTTATATATTTGCAACACGTACAATTTATTAAAGATGAACGAATAACGACGACTGAACTAAAGAAAATAGCTCAATAAATCCAATCGAAGCAGAGAAAAACACGTGGCGATACGTTCGTCAGACGATTTAAAGTAGTTTCTTAAATAATTAAAGAATGTTTGTTGAAATTATCAATAATTAGTTATTATTTATAAAAATAAATTACTTACTATTTAGATTTGCAAAACAAAACGTATTAAAACTGAACAAATAACAACCAAACAGACAAAACCGCATGAAGAGACGCGTGCAAAACTAAACGAGTACAATGGCGAAATGATAAATGCTCATGCCCGAATCAAGTTGCCAAACTGGAACTAAATAGAGTGCGCAGTGGCTTATTCAAAAACGGCGCCAATTTTGAACTTATGCTATTTTACGTTATTTAATGACTACACTTGTTTAATTTCTTTTTTATTTATTTAAATAAATATATTAAGTATATATAATTAAATTAATACTTTCTTCTAATTAACTGTACGTACATTAATTAAATACTTATTATATTTTGCACATATGAATCATGGATCTTCATAAAATTAAAATATTATATAAACATGAAAAGTTAAAAAATAATAAAAATTTAATTAATTGATTTATTAATTGAAATTTAATAATTAATAATTATAATATTATGCGTACAAATAATAATAACACATAATTGCCAACATTATGCCAACAAAGTTTTGATTGAATAAATTGAAACTTATTGCAAAGGCTTTATTTGGGCCAAATTTAATGATACGATGCTGGCAGATTGTAAGGTGACCGCAGCCAGCATTACGCCACTATGGCCAGCAGTAAACCATCTGTCGGCCATCACATCAGTGTTTGCTGGGAAACGTTTTATTAAGGGACAAAGAGTTAATTTACAAAATGGGTCCAAAGTTGTTTATTATGAAGAAATTAATTCACCTTTAAGAACCAACGAGTTATTTAGAAACCGTAGAACTCCAAATAATGAGACAGATGTAGATCATCATATGAATAAAAATTGTAGTATCTTAGAACGATTGCCAATAGACATGATCAAAACCTTCCCACTGGATAAAATGCACTTGGTTGATGAAGGTGTAGTCAAAAAACTTTTAAATAAATTATGGATGGGAAAACCAGCCCACTACAAACTAAGTGCTTTTCAAGTAAACTTGATAAACACTCATTTGGAAAATTGTTATAGATTTTCACCTTTAGAATTTCAACGAAAACCTAGATCGCTTAAATACTCTAATATGTTTAAAGCTTCGGAATGTTCAGTATTTTTGCTATATACAGGTCCTATAGTATTAAAAAATATTTTAAAGAAACGAATCTACAAACATTTTATGTGTTTGAGCTTAGCCATTAGAATATTATCATCATCCGTTTATTACAAAATGTATAATGACTACGCAGAAAAATTATTGGTGTTTTTTGTTAAAACTTTTGTGGACATTTATGGGCTCCACAATGCGTCATATAATGTTCATGGTCTATTGCATATCGCTCAGGATGCTTTGAATCATGGTCCTCTAAATATATACTCTTGTTATCATTACGAAGCTTTTATAAAAATTATTAAAAAAAAATTCACTCATCCAATCGACCACTTGAGCAATGTGTTAATCGATTTAACGAATATTTTGAATGTAAACAATACTCCGATAATGATTTTGAAATAGATTGTAAAGATAATGTACAATTGTTGCCTTTAAAAAACCAAGACATTTATGTAGATGCTATGTTTAATGGTTTTCGTATAAAAACAAAATCAAAAGGTGATAATTGTGTGATGTTGGCTAATAAAAAAGTTGTCAAAATTTATGAAATAAAAAAATCAGATAATGATATTACCATTATTGGCCAAATGTTAACAAATGTAAACACTCTTACGGACCAACCTAATTCTTTATCAGAGTTTTGTTTCTGGACGGGAAATTTTAAAAATGATCTTGAAACTTTTAATTTAAAATACATTTCGGTTATATGCAAAATGTGCTGCTTACCTACAACTATTGATGACAAATATTTTGTAGTCCCTCTAAATCATACCCTTAATCTTACATAATACAACTACTTAATAATTAAATATGTACTTATTTATTTTTAAAAATACTGAACGAGTAAACTAGTTTTATATAGCCAACCAAAATATGCTTTCCAAACAAATGTATAAAAAATTAAAATACAGCCAAGAGCAATATTGCATATTATCAATTTTTAAAAGTAAACTCGTAAATTTGTAACATTTACTTTTACTTTAAATCAAAAGTACTACGCAATGATGGCTTAATTATACAAGTATAGTGACGTCAATAGAGTTTTAAAAATTTTAAAGTTATTTTATTAAAGTTATGTTTTAAAATTGAAAATATGCAAAACTTTTGCACATGAGTGTATTTTGTTATAAATTAAATAACAATAATAACTTTGTTATAAATAAAAATAAAACATATAAACGTTAAACGAATAAATGTTAAAACGAAGTAGTTGTAGATAAAACTGCGACAAATTGAAAGCCAAAAACAAGTAATTATTTGTTTTTAGCTTGTTTTTTCGCGGCTGATCGAAGTCTGTCTGAAGCATGTTGCAAGTGGTATTTATATTCGTCCACACATTCGACCAATGAACTATTACTTCTAGCGCGCATCACTTCTAAAAAAAAAATATTATTGTACTTTTTACATTTTTTAATTATTTTGCTCCTTACCAATAATTATTTTTGTCTGTAACAAGTCACCCATTTTAAACTTACTTTCTCGCCCCGACCAATTTATTTTTGTCTGAACATATAAATCATAAACTTCCTGAACAATGAATTTAATTATAATCTTGAGAGATTCTCCACCAAGCCCGATCAGAAAGTTTTTCTAAAATTTAAAATAAATATTTCTCATGAGATGTATCATCAATGTTATTGAAAAAAAAATATGTTGGGCCGTATTCATATTATACCAGATTTAGCTAAATGTGACATAGAAATTTGACTGATCATACCGTCAAATGTCATAATCATAGGTTACATTTCGTTAAATGTAGTCTAAATGTGGAGTATAAATTCGGCCCATAGTATTATATTGAAAAATAAATTAATACACTTACAAACTTTACGGTTAGCTCTTCATTTTTCAGACTGCCATCAAATTTAATAATGTCTTCCACAGATGATAAAGGCAATGAGGGGTCCACAAACTCCTGTTTATCAATTAAATTATTAAGGACGTTATTAGTTCGATTATATTTTGCCGCAATCATGTCAGTAATGGCATCAAATTTCAGTGTAATTAATTCTTTCAGTTCTTCTATATCTTTTTTTGTAGCCAATTCTAATGGTTGTAGTGCTTGTGCCAAATCCAAATCCATATGTGGTTCATATTCAATGTCAGCAGGTTCGTATACTAGTGTACCTGCCGAATCATTATGTAATGGATCTTGTTCTACAAAAGAAAATGGTTTAATTTATTAAATCGTTTGTAAAAATGTAATGGCATAGGGAGTTAAAATTGCCACAAAAAATCAGCTTAAACGAATTTTTTGCAAAGTTAAGATATAATTTTAGATTTAAATAAATACATATATAAAGCACGCTATCAACATATAAAAAACTAGCATCCAAACGTTATAAAACAAAAAAAAAACTTACCTCTAACAATTTCTTCTGAGATTGATTTATTCTTCATCAACGAAGGCGGATTTTCCGAACCATCCTTGTTGTTAACATCATCCTCACTAAAGGATGACGCTCGACTGTTGCCGGGAGTGTCAGAATCAGAATAAAACTTTTTATTAGGTTTTCTACAGCGTTTAATTCCGCCAGTAGGATTTTCCCTCGGATTTTCCATATCGGATGTATCAACATCAGTATGTTCTAATAAGTATTTTTCCGCATCAAGTGCTTTCTCGAGTGTATCTATAATAAATTTAAATACAAATATGTTTAATGGTATTTTCACTCCATATTAATTTTTCTATGATCATTTCCAAAACAAATTAAGATTGTTTTCTTGTCATACGGTATAATATATACCTACTGATTCGAATACAGGGTGTTTTAATGGTCACGTCGACATAAAAATCTGGCTTGCACTGGCTGGGCGTTCAACAAATTTGCAATAAAATGTTAACTAAATTTACATCTGCTGGCATTACGGTGTTATAAAACTATAGAAGCAGAAGTAAACTTTTTGCTTCGATTTTCTTGCATTTTGTCGGGCAAGCTTTCTATGGCACGCTACTTCTAATACACCTAGTACATTTTTATTTAAATGATAACTCATAATAAAAAGAGAAACATTTCCTAGACTTACCAAATATTTTGTTTGTCACCAACTTGACTACATACGTTGGCCATTTCTTGTAAGGCTGACGTTCTTTTCTGATATATTCCATTGCCTTTTTGGAATCATATTTAACCTATAATACACCAAAACTTTTAGTTTCAAAGCAATTAGTGGAATTGCAGATGTAATAATCTTGCAAAACCATCACAAAGTGAAAACCAATAAACTTATGTAAACCGCATGCACAGGTTATGGTGAAACATGCTGATATAAATATTACATTTATATTATGAATTCCTTGTATTTATAGTAAAACATTCTACTTACATTTCCATCACGCACCCATGAAACGGGTAGCACGCTGATACCCCCATCAAACTCAAACTCAAATATTTGGTACTTTTCACACATATTTTCACACATCGTGGTTGTGGTGGATGGTGGCGGGAATCGAGTAATGTCAACGAACCTTTTAGGTTAAACATGCGAAACTTGACCGAGTAAAAATTTATCATGAACACCTAAATTCTTGTATAAAAAGACCTGCTATATCAGCAATAATACGTCAAGATTTTATTTATCTATACCTAGCTTATAAATATTCGATAAAAGCGGATATATTAAGCTAATTTTTATATATTCTATGTTGTACTGTCTATAACAAGTATATATAGACAGAGTACAGGTAAAATATAGGCTATATTTAGCTAAGATAAAGGCGATAGATATAGTCAAATATAGTTTAATCTGTATATATTATATGTAGTATTCTCTATAACGAGTCTTTATATACTGGTTAAAGGATAAATCAAGGTTGAATTAAGCTCAGATAAAGTATGTTGGTATAGCTTAAATATAAAGATACTCTCAATTATCTATATAAATTAACAGATACAGTGCGAATGTTAATATTTTGTTAAATATGTGATGAAGATCTCATCTATAAAAATAAAAAGAATCTGATTCTTTACTACTAGGTATCGACAAAATTGTCGGTAAAGACATGTTATGCGGGTTAACTAACCACTTTTAACCCACAATGGCGAAGAGACTGACGATCGAAATTGCGTCGCTGTTGCTGAACAAGGACTGCGCACGCATTTGTTTGATCGAATCATGAAGCAATCTTAAGCGAATATAAACGTTTGTTCACGAGTCACGAGCACGGAGAAGCGAAGCATTTACATATAGAGGGAAATTCAAAAATATTTGGTAAAATAATTATAAATAATATTATTATTATTATTATTATTATTATTTTTATTAAATAATTATTAAAATAATTATCTTAAATTATGTAAGAATTAATTAAGTGTTGTATTTTTTTTTAATTAACAAATTTATTAAAATTGAATCAACAGAATGTTGATTATTTAATAATTAATATTATTAATAATAATTCTTAAATATTTGTATTCATTAAAACCTTTTTTTAAATATTTACTTGCACTTTTTATTACACGCACGTCGCGTTTATTGTATAAACGCGGTGTAGTAGTAATATAAATAAACAATTATAATTAGTTGGTGATTAGTAATTGTAAACTATAATATATAATTTGACAATATAAAATGGTCTTAATAAATAAACATGAACTTTTGTAACAGAGGTAATATTGTT
>CAUVYR010000240.1:58710-98710 GCA_963556235.1 Cryptophagus acutangulus | reverse complement strand
ATCCGTTGGCAGGCATAGACGTCGCATATTTGGGCCACAGTTGTAATAATAGCCCCCTTTGTCGTCTACTGTATCATCCAGGTCTTGATCCGCCCAGGGGTCTTCGTTTATCACTGTTTCGGCGTCGCTCATGTGGTCTTCGGCACTGGATTCCAACCGAGGGGCTGCATCATCTTCGCCAAGGCGATACTTGCCAACAAAAATGACTGCATCGTCATCTACACTGCTTAAATAAAAAATGTTACACAAATAAATTAATTAATTATTGATGGGTGTTGTACTTACGAGGTCAACTCATCGATTTCAAAATTGTTCATTTTTTTTATAGTTTTTTGTTAATGCGAAGTTCAATCGGTTTCGCACCAAATTAAAATAAGCGAAAATAGAAAACGGCAAATAGCGAGTGAAAATGCACTTACCTTGGCTCGGTGGCTATTGTCGATGGATTTGATGATGACCCTCGTCCTGGATAATACGAAAGACGAAAAGCGAAGCACACGAAGCAGCTAGGAAACGAAAGCGAAGCAGGAAGGAAAAAGCGAAAGGGAAGGAAAAGCGAAGCGAAAAACGAAGGAAAAGCGAATGAGCAAATGCAGGAAAAATACAGCGAAATGCATAAAAAGCGAAAAGAGTTGCGAGTAATACGGCGCGTATTTGAATAGCAAAAGCGAACTGCGGAACGTTAACGGTCGAAGCGGGAGAGCGGCTCCGCTGGCCACGATCGTGAACGCTCGAACGCCAAAAACAGTGCAAAAACACAAAATTCGCCGCTTCTCGAAACTAAGAATGTTAAAGCAAAAAATATATCTCTCTCTGTCTTTTTACAATAAAACAATTAAAACAAAACGAAAACGAACGTACAGAACATACCGCCCACCAAAAACGCGGAACGGTTTTTAAACAATCGAAGGATTAGGCAGTGGGCACAACTTGACCACTGGGCGCTTCAGTTCGCCATTAGCGGTTTTTACCGTTACAACCCGAACAATTCCATCTGGACCCGGATGAGTTGCGACAACACGAGCCAGATTCCAATCCCTCGGTGGAACTAAATTGTTCTTGACCAATACTAACGTGCCAGGTTCAATCGGAGTCGAAGGGATCGTCCATTTACTCCGTTGTTGTAGCGTATGCAGATACTCTAAATGCCAACGCGACCAAAAATCTTGATGGAGACGCTGAAGCAACTGCCACCGACTTAAGCGATTTAGAGCGAGGTGCGTAACATCTGGATCCGGCACGGCAGAAATTGGCTCAAGTGACAAGAAGTGACCGGGAGTCAAAGCCGAAAGATCGTTCGGATCATTGCTCAGCGGACAAAGAGGTCGCGAATTCAACAGCACTTCGATCTGAATAAGTACCGTAGAGAGTTCTTCAAATGTCAAGACTTGATCGCCGACAACGCGATACAAATGGGTCTTGACCGATTTAATTCCGGCTTCCCACAAGCCTCCGAAATGAGGAGCAGACGGAGGATTAAAATGCCATTCGAAACCTTCCTTGACAGCAACATCCTGAATAAATTGCACAATCAACTTATTGGCTCCAACAAAGTTTGTGCCGCAGTCAGAAAAAACATACGAACAACGGCCACAGCGCGCAATAAAACGACGAAAAGCGGCTAGAAAGCAATCGGACGACAAATCTGACGCGAGTTCAATATGCAAAGCCTTAGTTGCGAAACAAACGAATAAGCAGATATAAACCTTTGTGCTCTTTATCCCTCTACTCCTTCCAAGGGTAACGTTGAAAGGACCGCCATAGTCAACACCGACGCACGAAAACGGTTTTAGTTGGGACAAGCGTAGAGTCGGCAAGTCGCCCATCGGGGGTTGGACTACGGAAGGATTCAGACGCCAGCAACGAATGCATTTAGAGACGATACGAGAGATAACGCGCTTAGCAGACAAAATCCAAAATTGTTGTCGTAAAAGACAGTGAAGCGGCTGGGAACCGGGATGCAGGTAACGAAGGTGGAAATGCTCAATCACCATCTCAGTCAAACGATGAGAGGCAGGAAGTAGCATCGGATGTTTAGCATCAAAAGATAGCAAAGAGTTGCGAATCCGTCCGCCCACCCTGAGGACATCGGCTGCGTCCAAAAACGCAGATAATTTCCGGAACGGATTATTTCTAGGACCAACATGTAACGAAGCGATTTGATCACGAAAGACATCTTGTTGTACATGCCTTACGAGGATTCTGAGGGAATGGTCGAGTTCTTGGTCTGACAGCGGAGCAGAATTACGAATCTTTGATTTGCAGTTTGTTATAAACCGACGGCAATAGGCAACAATACCCTGAATCTTTCGCAACGAAGAAAAACGATTCAATAAGTCGTCCCACGGAATCGACTTATCTTTCGCGACTGCGACTGTCAACATCGTCGTTTTTTTCTCCTCAAGAGAATCCTCAGGCAAGACCCCTTGTTTGTAAGAAACGACGAGTTCGGAATCGAGACTCTGCAGAAATTTGGGCCCCGCCCACCAAAGCGAAAACGAGACTAAATCGGAAGGCGATAAACCGCGAGATGCACAATCTGCCGGGTTGTCTTCCGAACGAACATGGAGCCAAATAACCAAAGGTGCGAGTTGTTGGATCTTCGTGACACGATTTGACACAAAAGTTTTCCAACGATGAGGAGAAGAGTTGATCGAAGCGAGCGTTACAGTCGAGTCCGACCAACCAAAGCAATGGTCAAATTTTCGTAAGTTTTGACGGTAAAATCCAATAATTTGGCGAGCAACAGCGCTGCACATAATTCAAGGCGAGGAACGGAGATTCGCTTAAGCGGCGCAACCTTAGATCTGGCACAAAGTAAATGAACATTAACTTGGCCAACCGCATCAGTAAATTTAACGTAAACTACCGCGGCGTATCCCGACTCAGACGCGTCGCAAAAACCATGCAGAACGCAAGACGTAAAAATCGAAGCAAAACAAAGGCGCGGTATTTTGAGATTGGTTAATAGAGGTAATTGCGATTTATAATTTGACCATTGATCAACAATCTCAGAAGGAGGTTATTCATCCCAACTTAAATTCAAAGCCCACAAGCGCTGTATTAGAACCTTTGCACAGAACGTAAGAGGGGCGAGAAATCCAATAGGATCGAAAATACGAGCGAGTTCTGACAAAAGAGTTCGTTTAGTACAGGGGCGATCTAAAGGCTGCACTTTGTATGTGAAACAATCCAAATTTGAATTCCACTGCAAACCTAAAATTTTAACTATTTGTTGATCGTCGGAATCAAACGAAAGCGGGTCGATTTGACAATGAGTTTTGTGAAGATTATCCAAAACATCAGGGTGATTACTAGCCCATTTGCGAAGCTCAAATCCACCAGTTTGCAAAAGTTGAGTCAACTGATGGCGCAGCGTTAAAGCTTCTTCGATAGAATTGCAGCCGGTTACAATGTCGTCCACGTATACGTCTGATAATAGTACTGAGGACGCTAAAGGAAAACGATCTTTTCCATCCATCGCCAGTTGTATTATTGTTCGAAGGGCTAGAAACGGAGCGGATGAAACGCCATACGTAACTGTATTCAGCTGATATGTTTGAATCGGTTCTGTTGAGGAAAATCTCCATAAAATCCTCTGATACATTCGATGCTGTTCTGAGACCAAAATTTGCCGATACATTTGACGGACATCAGCGGTAAAAACGACAAGGAAAAAACGAAAACGACAAAGCAACGTTGCAATGTCTGGTTGAAGTTTGGGACCTACCAAAAGCGAATCATTTAGCGAGAATTGGTCCGAAGTTTTTGCCGAAGCATCAAAGACCACACGCAATTTAGATGCAATAATGCCTGTTTTTATCACACAGTGATGCGGAATGTAATACGAAAAAGGAGTGTCATTCGATTCGACAAGCAAATGCATATGTCCAGAGTCACGATAGTCTTCCATGAAATCGTGATATTGCTGTTTAATCGAAGGTTCCCTATTTAACCGTTTTTCCAGCGCAATTAACCGACGCTGGGCAATAATTTTTGAATCTAAAAAGGCAGGAGGTTCTGCCTTAAATGGTAATGGCACGACATAACGTCCGGACGCTTGACGAAAGTAATTGTTGGCGAAAATTGTCTCAGCGCGAACTTCGTCTGGACAAGCGGGTGGTGGCAGCTCTTCTATCTTCCAAAATTTCTTGACAACCAAATCAAGCGAAGGTTCTGATACTAGCGAACAAAAAGTATTTATAGATGGCGAAGCAGAGTTGGAGTGAAGATTAATTTTTCCCATGAGAATCCATCCGAAGGTCGTGTTCCAGGCAATTGGTTCCTCTGTTTTACCTTTCAATCGGCCGTCTGTCATAATATGCGCGAAAAGTTCAACCCCCATCAACATGTCGATGGTTCGTGAAACGTGATACTCAGGATCAGCTAGGTTAATATTTGACAGATGCGGCCACGGCGGCGGAGAAAACGACATATTGGGCATATCCCCACAAATCTTGGGAATAACAACGGCCTCTAGACAACATTCCCGACGCGGCGCATACCGAGAGCGATAAGTACAAAATATGCCATACGAAGATTTGAAACTCATTTGATCTAATCCACTGACGCAAAACGATAGCGAATATTTCGATAGACCTAAACGAAAAACGCAACTTTCGGAAATGAAGTTTGCCTGACGAGCATTATCCAACAGTACACGCACAGGCTCAAAGACACCCTTGGAATTCCGTATTTCAACAACAGCGGTCGACAACAAGACCGTAGACTTGGCAGGAATCATCGTAGTAAACGAAGTAACCTGATGAGAATTCGAAGGATGGTCCGAAGACGGCGCGGAACTAGTAGAAGGAAGCGAAATATCAGGTCGATCGGTCTGGAAATGTAACAACGTGTGATGTCGTTGCGAACATATCCGACATCCAGACAGACGTAGACTTACAGTCTTTTGATTGATGTTTTGACCCTAAACAATTCAAACACCACTTCTGCTGTTTGGCCACACTATAGCGATCTTGCGGAGTTTTGGCAAGGAATGCATTGCACTTGTAGACTAAATGATCGGAGTTACAAAGCGAACAAGAATTGTTAGTTTTCACGAAAAACGAAGAACCGCGTTTAGGCAAAACGGAACGAGAAACCGAAGAAGAAACGTTGCGAACTATATTAGAAGGTTTGCGAATCGAAGGTGTAGCGGCATCATTCACATTCTCAAGTGCGCTGCATTGTTGTGAGACGAAGGCCATGAGCGACGCAAACGTCGGCATTTCCGAAGAACTAACAGTAGAACCAATTGTGAGTTCGAAACGTGTCATACTTTCTGTGTCAAGCCGTTTCATCAACATTTGGAACATGATAAAGTCCCATTGATCGCAAGCAAAACCGAGATTTTTCAGAGCTGCTAAGTTCTCCAAAAAAATATTTATAAGCGCACGAAGCGACTGAGCGGAAGCCTGGCAATTCGAAAGAGTTGGTGCGCTATCTATGGCTTTCGAATGTGACGAAGCTAATAAATGTTTATTGTCAAATCTTTTCAACAAGGTATCAAACGCGATCGGATAATTATCGTGCGATTTGGGAATGCATTCCAACAACGACAATGGAGCATCTTCGAGACATGAAGTTAGGAAGTTGAATTTTTCGACATTTGACAGCGCGGCGTTTTCATGAATAGTAGCGGTATACATATCGACAAAAGGTTTCCATTTACGGAGATCCTTATTAAACTTAGGTAACTCTAAGCGCGGCAGCCTCACCTGACTCTTAGCCAACGTACCGTCTGGCGTAGTCACTTGGGCCAAAATCCCGTCAAATAAATCACTATACACGGCCTTAATTTGATAGTACGAATCATAAAACAATTCCCGAACTTTCATTTGTTCCTTCAAATCGGCGCCCTCGATGGTAGCCATCGCAGTCAAAATGGTACCCTGGAGTTGAGTAAACTCGTCAAACATACCGTCGATGTGAACATATCTGGTTTTGAACTCAAGGTACAAAAATTCATACGATTCTTCCTCGCTGTGGGCTTGTTCCGCAGTGCGTCTTAGCTCCGATAAACGCGAGATGACATCTTCACGAAGCGCAATCGCTTGTTTCAATTTAGCAGCGGCAGCGGCCATAGTAATCAACAAGTCGACACGAAAAAATAAATTGAAAGTTTAAGAACGAAAGCGTAAAAAACGAAAGCAAGTTTTCGAAAAGTGACACAGAAAAGCAAAAAATCAAAAACAAATGCGTAAAAAACGAAAGCGAGTTTTCAAAAAAGCGACAAAGAAAAGCGAAAAATTACAACGAAAGCGAATTTTAACTCAACGAGAGAGACAGTTAAAAAACCGAAAGAGACAGAAATAGATCAAGGTCAAAAACCGACACACAGTGCGAGCGACAAAAAACTGCTGTAAAGCGACGCAAAAAAACCCGGACCAGAATAAATGCGTAAAACAACCGAAACAAAATGGACTTTTGATAAAGTCAAGCGAAACAATTAATTCAATTAATAATCGACAAAGAGAGAGAAAATGGTACGAAAACGATAGAACTGCCAGTACCGGAAAATCCGGCTCGAAAGACCAAAATGTTAATGCGAAGTTCAATCGGTTTCGCACCAAATTAAAATAAGCGAAAATAGAAAACGGCGAATAGCGAGTGAAAATGCACTTACCTTGGCTCGGTGGCTATTGTCGATAGATTTGATGATGACCCTCGTCCTGGATAATACGAAAGACGAAAAGCGAAGCACATGAAGCAGCTAGGAAACGAAAGCGAAACAGGAAGGAAAAAGCGAAAGGGAAGGAAAAGCGAAGCGAAAAACGAAGGAAAAGCGAATGAGCAAATGCAGAAAAAATACAGCGAAATGCATAAAAAGCGAAAAGAGTTGCGAGTAATACGGCGCGTATTCGAATAGCAAAAGCGAACTGCGGAACGTTAACGGTCGAAGCGGGAGAGCGGCTCCGCTGGCCACAATCGTGAACGCTCGAACGCCAAAAACAGTGCAAAAACACAAAATTCGCCGCTTCTCGAAACTAAGAATGTTAAAGCTAAACATCTATCTCTCTCTGTCTTTTTACAATAAAACAATTAAAACAAAACGAAAACGAACGTACAGAACATTTTTGCTTTGGTACACGGGACAGCAGACAATTTCAAACTAAACTTGCCTATTGCTTAAGTACATCCCAAAATGTTAGGTGTTAGTACCCGCAAATGGGGAAGCGTGGTATGTATTTAGTGTCTCTATGAGGGCCCCCACCATGGGCCTCTAGATGCACACTAGAAATGTATGTACCGTGTATATCAAAAACATTACAGCGTACCTTAGAGGGTTGTAATAAAAACAAACAGCTACAATTTACTCTGGTATTTTTTTATTTATTTATTGAATCATTCCTATACACATTTTATATTTCATAAATATTTACAGGTAAGTAATAACAACACAAGTGTATATACATAAATGCTTTACATTAAACTAATTTCTATAACCATAGGGTACTGTGCGGTAACGACTTAAACGGCGGCGTTTATTATAATGCATGCCATATTTTTTTGAACTATCCATAGAAATAATTGTATAATCAGGTAATCGTATAATCTTGTTGGGCATATTAACATCTATTGGTGCGTTTTCAGTAGTACAAATCATTGCTTTATTGGATTCAAAATTAATAAGCTGTGAGTTCTTATAATTCAGGGATATACCCTTTACCTTGCAAACGGTACTGTGTGATTCAAGACTGGGGGTATAAACATTAAAAGCATAATTTTTGGGACCTCCGCTAACAAACTCTGTAATATATGCATCAGGCCCGTACTCCTGAATCTCATCTGTCATATCACCAAGATAATCACCTTGGTGTGGGGCCCATTCACCAGGCTTCTGCGTGAAAATAACGCTATCAGTATCAAAATATAATACGCGCTTTCCAAGTTTTTCAAGGTACTCGTAAAGGACAAGTCTAGCGGTTGCTGTTGTATAGGCTGCAATGGCTACATTAACAGTTTTTTGAGGTTGCACTGCGGCGGCATTATTCTCCCATGAAACCAGTAAAGTAATATCATTTATGATCGTCATATTCTTAACAACAACATCGGGATCAGATAGCATTTTAAAAAACTCGAACGGTTGGTTTATAATTTATGTTTTTACCTGGTTTTCACGCTGACCGAATTTACCCCAAAACGAATTTAATTCCTGCTTACTCATATACCGTAGGCCCGCATTCAGGCATATTTTTAGAGGGTCTAGCGTGATACCCTCTCTATCGTAATAACTGGACAGGTAATTACGCTTATCTGCTTCATTTTTACACCATACAGGCCACCCCGAGCATTCTTGTTTAATTTTTAAGAACCTATCAATATAATCATCGAACAAACCCTGTACTCCAGCTGATTTATCGCGTTTTATAGTCGTATACTCCCAGATTTCGTATACATTCGTAACAATATATCTGAGGCTTATTGCTTTACGCAGCTCGTCTGCAACATATGTACCCATAAACGCCCGCTCGGTAGCTGTGTGTGTACACGTATACTGGTTCATATCATTAGTACATGTTTTACAGAGGCTAAACATAAGCTTCCCATGCGCTCTATACGGTAGAACGGGGTGGTATAACTGTTCAGGTGGTAAAACGGTACATTTAATTGAACCGTCGACCGCCGTAAGGTTAACTTTAGCACACTTTTCTGTACCTATGTGAATTGTCGGCTGACCTAAAGGGTAGGGCCCATATTTGTTTACAAAAGGGTAGAGCGAGCAAACATCTAAATACATAATTTTTTCATTGTTTTTCAAATCCGCTTTATGATATAACTTAATGGCGTTTGTCCGACCACCAAAAAAGCTATCTCGTGGGTTTAAAGGTGTAATTTTACTATTGTTGTAATTTTCTATAAAGACCCGAAATTGGTTATTTTCCTGTTTAATTTTACTGAATTCACACTCCCATATCTCTACAAGTGTGTAACCGGCGGTTGTAATGCGCCGCGAAACTCGCTCTGTTTTTTCGAATTTCATTGTCATTGTTATTTCTACATTTTCAACTTCATTACGGTCAGCGCTATGTGGATAACATTTTTTACAACCATGATAGTAACAACCGTGAAATTGATAAACAGTGTTAGCTTCAGGGCAAAAGCCATCCACTAAAATGTTTTCAGGTAACCGGACCTCCCGGCCCCTTTCACTATGATGTATCTTAATACCTGTCTCTTTTTCAACCCATTTAAGCCATTGAATTGCAACCGCTGATTGTTTATCACACATACGGTAACCACCCGGTGGAATAATCCCGATAGTATTAGGCTTCAAAAAATTACGGCGAAATACTAAATTGCAGCAACACCATTTTCGCTTGTAAATAAAGACCAAAATTGGAGACATGCTTTTCTTAAAATATCGACATCACCAATGCAATATTTTAAAATTTATTTTTCATATTAAACTCATAGTTGTTACTTTGCTGTTCGTCATACCATTTATTAAATTTAAACGCGTCAGACACAGACATTTAGTCAAACATATATTTGACACGTGGTGGTAGATGCCCAACATAATTTTTATTTTCATCGGTGTTAAATAGATGGGGGAAATACCCTTTAATGCCTTCAAAATTAAAAGTCTTGGGCAGCTTTGAAAGGGTCATAGGCATAAAATTCAGTGAATCTAAAAACTTTATTTTATTACAAGTTATAGAGATTAATTTCAGGCCTGTAGAGATGATTTTTGGGTTCCACCCATTAGAGTTCGCCATAAGTTCTTTTAAAATAAAACACCCATCATACCCCTTCATATTGTGTGCTAAAGCGTATACACTGAATGTTTTTGCCAGATCGCTAATATATTTTAAGAGCTCATGCACAGGATTTGTTCTGAAAACATGCTGCCTTAAACTACCACAAGGCTTAACATTTAGAATGTTATCATTTTGTTTAACACATTGATAGCAAACATGTTGGGCAACACACAGATTGGGCCTATGTATAAACTTATTGGCCCCATCGTGTAGAGGTGTGTTTTGAGTACACTCAAAATCATAAAACACAAACATAAATTTTTCTTTGTCACAGGGCTTTGATGCATTAACAGCCATATAACATTGATGCCTGATGGGCTGTAGTTTGAGACATGTCTTGCAAAACGCAAACCCACATTTATGTTTTTTTCTACACTAGTAAACGCTTAAACAGGTCTTACACTGTTTTATTTTACTACATAAATTTGATTGCCTATGCTTTGCAAAACACTCCTGATTATAAAAATTTCTATTACACAGATTACATAAAATTAAATCTCTAGGCTCACATGGTGGTTTACTATGGCAACACCGACAATTATAGGGACAGTTAACATGCCCCTCAACATTATTTTTATATCCAAACTTACACGATTCACAAAAATAGGATACTGAAAATGCAGCTGTTAGTAATTTAATAACCGAATAATGGTGGTCTTCTAAAATTAAATTTAATACCAGGCGGTTTTCTGATCGGGGTCCCTCAAAAAGTACGGCAGACCCGTTTCGTTTACTATATACAACAATAGTGTATTTATTTAGGAAATTTTGAAATTGCTGAATTTCATTAAAACCAGCCCCGTTTGTTAAGTTAACCTGTGCATTTTTACACAACATTAAACCTTGTCTTTGTAACTCCGTTGTCTGCTTTAATAATGTTTTCAAATCATTCTTTGATGATTTAAAAGCAATGCTAATAACTAAGGCGTAGGCGAGACAAAAATTATCATTAAAATCAGGTGTTTTGATAATTCCTCTGCGATGTCTACAATACTCCTCAAAACTTACGCCAGTCATTTTAACGCGCCCGGACCCCCTGACTGGTTTTACAATATGAACCTGCATACTTAGTAAATCTTTTGAGAAAAATGAGGCATTACTTTGTAACACGGCCCCTATGACATTCATAATAACATTACTTAAAACCTGATCTCTTTTTCTGAATGATAATGCTACAGGCCTCTCCGGCTGATTCTCATTGTTGATGGTAAGACCCACGTAATCTTCCGGTACACTATCACGAAGTACGTAGTTTACTAGCTCTTCAATCGCCGACTGTATAATGTAATTGCAAAATTTTAAAAACTGTTTACTTACAGATGTAAAACATGTTCATTTTTTACTACTTACATTTAGCCATATTATTGGGTTTGATTCTGTGACATCTTTCAAATTAAAACGCACACATCGACCGGTGGTATTAAAGCGTTTAAAATATTTTTCAGATTCGGCTAAAATATTCAAACTTTTAATATCTATGTTTTGATGATGTAAGACTGGCGATGGATGACTTAAAATCATGTTTGGATGCGTCTGCTGTGTATGTACAGGATTATTTACATGACTTAATTGCGGCGTCCCCAGCTCAGGTGCATTTAAAAGATGTGCGCCTCCTGTTTGTGTATTGTCTTTTTGAAGATTTCTCATATGTTCGTTAACCTTAATGAAGGTACCTTTGAAAGCCGCTCGTACAGTGTTGTCGTTAAAAACAATTTTTTCATTAATTATATTGTAAACATCCCGTATTTTCTCTACATCGAAAACACCGGCGTCAAAATATTTTAAAATTTGTTCAACTGTTAAAGGCGTACAGAACTGTTTTACGGTAATGTTATTTTCAATTAATGCCACTTGGTCGCATAAACGGTTAAACACTTTTCTGTAGTTCAATGGTATTATATCGTCTTTAAACACAATTTTTTCATCAATAATATATTTTATAGTAACTAACTGGTCACTACTGAAACAACCGCAAAGATACTTTATCAAAAGATCGTGAATTGAATAGTTCGAATAAAGCTGTTTTAATTGCGCCATGGTAAATGTCGTTGGGGTGTTAACTTTCTAAAAGTAAGACCAAATTTATAGAAAATACTTTCTTATATACGCTGAATCGAGTGGTGGTGATAGCAATGCACTTAGCGTAAATACACATATTTTATGTAATTTAGCGTTAAAATCTGATATCTATTTGTGTCATGTATCCGTCGTTTGGGTTACATGCAAAAAGTCTCAGCTTAATTACGGCGACCTTTTCAAATAAAACCCTACCTGTAACACCAAGAATTTTGGTAATAAAATTTGCTATTTATTTCTATTATATAATCGTGTATTTATCGTCTGCTTAATTTTTATTTATTTAAAACGGGACTTGCCCAAGAAAACTTATAAAATCGAGTACTTACATAACATACAAAAAATACAGAAATTACAAGTAGAATGGATTGTAAAAAACGGACAAAGTGTAAAAACAAAGTGTAAAACAAGATACAGATATTTGAATAAATACGATACAGTAAAGACATAACAAAAAGGTACAATTACATCGGCAAGGATATATGTTTAAGACGAGTAAGCGTGGTGTTAAACACATCAACATCCCCAGTAAAAATAAAATTAGCATGCTTCGAAATGCGATTTATAGCGTTATGGTCAGCAAAATTGGTTCTGTGTGATTCAATGCCAAACGTAATATTCGATCTTAGTGATCTAGAGGGTACGTGTAGTTTAACCAGTGCAAGCAGATCAGCACAATCAATAATGCTGTTCAGGATTTTGAACATTAAAATTATGTCACATCTAATTCTACGTTCCGCAAGCGTGGGCAAATCAACGAGTCGATGCAACGAATGATAATCATCCGGATCCGTAAAGCTCTTAAAAGCAACATATCGTAAGAACTTGCGCTGGACTTTTTCAATGCGCTCGCTATGCACTTCATACGAAGGTGACCAAACATTCGATGCGTACTCCAAATGTGGCCTCACCAAGGACACAAAAAGCGCTTTAAGTGTCTTGATAGAATTAAATTCGCGGGTGTGTCTCTTGATGAAGCCTAGATGCTTGAGCGCTTTTTTACTAATTTTCTCGATATGCTTGGAGAATGATAAGTTTTTTTCGAAAAACACACCAAGGTCACAAATGCTGTCCAATCTATCCAAAATTCGCCCGTTGATGTTATAAGACGAAGCTAAGCAAGATCTACCTCTATAAAACTGCATGTGTTTGCACTTCTCGATGTTGAGAGACATATTATTTATCACACACCACTCATAAAAATCATCTAGATCTGTTTGAAACAAGATTCTATCATTAATGGAGTCAATGGCGGAATATATCTTAATATCATCGGCAAATAGAAGTATCCTACAGTGTCTAATAACATCGTTGACGTCATTTAAAAACAAATTGAACAACAAGGGACCAAGATGCGATCCCTGCGGTACGCCAGAGGTAACAATTATTTCATCAGATTGAAAGTTTTTAATACGGACAATTTGCCTACGATCGAACAAGTATGATTTAATCCAGTTTAATAATTGCCCACTAATACCATATGATGCCAGCTTATCCAGAAGAATACTGTGAGAAACCTTGTCAAAAGCCTTAGAGAAGTCAGTATAGACCGAATCGACTAGTTTGCCATTTATCAACGCGTGTGAAATATAATTTTCATATATTAATAGATTTGTGACTGTAGATCGTCCTTTACAGAAACCATGTTGTGATTTCACTATCAACGAACAAAAAGCTTTTGACAAGGTATTCGTCACAAGAGACTCAAAGACTTTTGGAATCACTGACAAAATAGAGATGGGTCTGTAATTCCGAACTAGTGATTTGTTGCCAGACTTGTGGATTGGAGTAATGAATGATATCTTCCAGATATCAGGTAAACTACCATTACAAAGAGACTTATTAAATAGAATCCACAGAGGTCTAGCAAACGAGTAAGCACACCTATTCAGTAGTACAGACGGAATCCCATCTGGACCAGGGTCAACTTTGTTGGCATTTAACTGGTTGAGTTCATGAAGAACTTCTGAAATACCTATACTTAAATTCGAGTAGTTGTTAAAGTTGCCAAAATTATAAGTACGTTGTTGGCTAGCTAACTTATCATCGTAAACAGACGCAAAGTACTTTCCAAACATATTAACAATAGCAAGCCCATCTGAAGCATGGTCATCATCAAGAGTTACCGATGAGGGTATCGAATTGTCGCTGCGCAAGTCTTTTATATACTTCCAAAAGTATTTCGGACATCTACTAATTGACCGCTCCACACCAGAAACGTAGTCAGCATAACATTGTTTAGCCTGTAATTTACACAATACCCGCAGTTGTTTAAAATGCAAATAATCGCTATCAGAACGAGTAACTTTGTATCGTCTATGAGCATTACGTTTTAGTCGAATATTACTTTTTAGTGTCGAATTGAACCATACAGGATACTTAAAGCTATTATTAACTATTTTCGTAGGCACAAAATTATCAAACAAATCGAAAAGCAGCTGGTAAAATATTATGGTACATTCGTGAATATCTTTGTCAGTGAAAACAGTGTCCCAGTGGATGTTCAATAAGCTGGTAGAAATGCCATTAAAATTAGAATGTTTAAAATCGTAGCAAAATTCTTCGGTGCGTAGGTGGTCTATAAGTTGAGCACCTGTTGGAATCGAAAATAAAAGCGGGGGATGGTGCACATCACCAGTGATTAATTCGTCTAACGCTAGTTTAGTCACAAGGTTATTGCAATTCGAAAACACTAAATCAAGAACAACGTTATTAAGATTGCGCACAGAGTTAAGTTGAAACAAGTTCAAAAACGAAAAGGTTTCGATTAGTGAAGTAGCGTTAGGTGTGTAGTATGCAGGATCAATCCCAAGCTCATCATTCTTCCAATCAACACCAGGTAAATTATAGTCACCGAACAGAAACGTGTTACAATAGCAGTATTTTTCCATGCACTCTAGTACAGAATCACTATGCGCCGTGTACATGCTTTCACTCGACCCAGGAGGTAAATACAATGCGCAAAATAGGTACGATTCGGAGTGATATTTTATCAAAATCCATTGTTCCTCCATCAGGAGACAAGAATTTGGCGAAGTAACAACCAAAAAGGCAATATCCTTACGAATTAAGAACATAACGCCACCTCCACGAGATTTACCAGTATATTCAACGTCGCGGTCTTTTCTAATTATGTGGTAATTAGTAACATTAAACTCTGAATTATCAAAATCGGAGTTAAGCCATGTTTCTGTGAGGATAATTATGTGAAAGGAACACATATTGATCGCTTGGGATAAAGTCTTCATTTTGGTACGTAGACCGCGAACGTTTTGATAGTAGACAGTTAAGTCTACTTTACCTCCATTGGCGTTGGAACCTTTTGAAAATTTGTTGTCGGGTGTAGTGGCGTTGTAGTCTGTGCTTGATCCACGATTTCCGGAGTTTTCGGAGCCGTCTTCAGTTCTTTTTGGAAATCGGCATAATTGTTTCGGCCGAAGTTGAATCGCCTTACAAAAACACCTTTTGGCCAAAATTCGGCTTTGTTTACCTGTTCGTAACAGTCCTGACGTATTCCCATTTTGAAGGATTTGGCCGTACCTCTAACTGGAAGAGCTTCAAGTACCTCAACAGCATCCTTGTCAGTAAGTTTCGATAAGACAAATTTTTTGATCGTTTCAACATCCACTTGATTGGCGACCTTGCCGATATAAAGCCACATTCTACGTGGAGTAGCTTGAAAGGCATCAGTTGCTGAAGTTGATGCAGTTTTATTCGCATTATTCTTTAGTGTGGAAATTTCTTTGTGCAGTTGCCCGGTTTCGCTGACTAATAGGTCCATTTTGGTGCTCATCGAATTAATTGTGGTCTGCATAATATCGTGTTTGTTCACCAGCATTCGAACCAACTCCACCAGATCCTCGATGAAGTCCTTTTCGTCAGGACAATCACGCTTCTTGGTGGGATTTTCAACGGCTTTAGTGAGTAGTGAATTAGCCAAGTGACTTAAATCATTGATATTACCTAGATCCTGCTTATTTTGATCTTCGGGTTGAATGACAGTTTCGGAATTCAGGGCAGATTCCGCCGTACATTCCACACAACACCAGAAGTTGGATTTCCCGTTGATTTTCATGGCGGTAAGCTCATCCAAGGATAGCCCAGCACAAGTATAGTGGAAAACACCAGCACAATTTTTGTTGCATTGAATGCTATCGTCATAACGATTAACACCATTTTTGCAAGACGCACACTTGATCGCCATCTTGGCGATAATAAAACATGTAAATTCTCAGACGCTTTGTGTTAGGAACAGCTAGTGGGTTGTTGTTTGGGACCGTGATTAATCGTGATAACGTTGGGGCGTCCTTTTAGGCCCTCACCAATTAAGAGTCACGTTATGTAACTGATACCATCTGCATCTTGCGTTGTACGCTTTATTTTTTCTTTGACTCAGGTAATAATAGTACGGTGCAAAATATATCTAAACAAAAAATAATTCACCCCCTACCCTCAACGGGTCGTATTCGAGTAGTATAAGAGACGTGGTTTTCACAAATAAGCTCATTTTAAAAAGCAGACCAAAAATCCCACCATCCCCATCATGTAAGTATAATTTTTTATATTTAATTTTTTATATAAATATAATATTTAATATTTTTTTTATTGCCCAGGAACGCCTTAACCACAAACGCCCCAGCACCGCAGGCCGTCGAGACGGCTAAAAACTGGGCTGAGGACCTGGTCGACACTGGCCTGCTGGCGGCGCTAAAGGAGGAGCACGGGAACCGCCACGACGGGGTCCGGAGCTGCCAGTGCAACCGTTGTGTCGAGTGGCTCGGGCGGCACCCCGACTTCAAGCCACTATATGGCAAATTGTAAAGCCAATTTTTTGTAAATCCAAATGTAATAGTTTTTGTAAATCCAATTTTTTGTAAATGCAATTTGTAAATCCAAATGTTAATTTTTTATGTGCAAAATAAAGTTTTAAAAAAAATCCAAATGTAATAGTTTTTGTAAATCCAATTTTTTGTAAATGCAATTTGTAAATCCAAATGTTAATTTTTTATGTGCAAAATAAAGTTTTAAAAAAAATTTGACGTTTTTAGAAAATAACCTACATAAATAGTAAAAAAAATCAGAATTCTATTCATACCAAAATCATATAAATCGGTTCAGAAATGCGTTTAAAATAAATTAATTAAAAATGATGAATTTGAATCGCTGCGTAAACGGCGAGAACAGGACTCGCTCTGTTGTGACGTCACCAGGCGTTCTCGTCAGCTCGCTAATATTTACTTGTGTGCCGGTGTATTGGATATTGCAACTTCTGCTTCGTAGTTTGCTTTTTGAATATGAATGAAACAAAACCATTAGTAAGATCTAAGAATTTTTTTTTTTTTTTTTGGGGTACACCAATTTAGAATCATCACATATAAACAAACATAATTGTATTAACTTATTTATTTTACATATACTTATGTTAATGCGAAGTTCAATCGGTTTCGCACCAAATTAAAATAAGCAAAAAAGAGGAAAACGGCGAACAGTGAAAATGCACTTACCTTGTGGTTCAGTGGCTGTTGTTGAGAAGTTGATTATGATCCTTGTCCTGGTGGTACGAAAGATGAAAAAGCGAAGCTAGGAAACGAATGCGAGCAGGAAGGAAAAAGCGAAAGGGAAGGAAAAGCGAAGCGAAAAACAAAGGAAAAACGAATGAGCAAAAAGGGAAAAATACAGCGAAATGCATAAAAAAAGCGAAAAGAGTTGCGAGTAATTCGAATAGCAAAAGCGAACTGCGGAACGTTAACGGTCGAAGTGGGAGAGCGGCTCCGCTGGCCACGATCGTGAACGCTCGAACGCCAAAAACAGTGCAAAATCACAAAATTCGCCGCTTCTCGAAACTAAGAATGTTAAAGCAAAAAAATCTATGTCTCTCTGTCTTTTTACAATAAATGAATTAAAACAAAACGAAAACGAACGTACAGAACATACCGCCCACCAAAAACGCGGAACGGTTTTTAAACAATCGAAGGATTAGGCAGTGGGCACAACTTGACCACTGGGCGCTTCAGTTCGCCATTAGCGGTTTTTACCGTTACAACCCGAACAATTCCATCTGGACCCGGATGAGTTGCAACAACACGAGCCAGATTCCAATCCCTCGGTGGAACTAAATTGTTCTTGACCAATACTAACGTGCCAGGCTCAATCGGAGTCGAAGGGATCGTCCATTTACTCCGTTGTTGTAGCGTATGCAGATACTCTAAATGCCAACGCGACCAAAAATCTTGGTGGAGACGCTGAAGCAACTGCCACCGACTTAACCGATTTAGAGCGAGGTGCGTAAGATCTGGATCCGGCACGGCCGAAATTGGCTCAAGTGACAAAAAGTGACCGGGAGTCAAAGCCGAAAGATCGTTCGGATCATTGCTCAGCGGACAAAGAGGTCTCGAATTCAACAGCGATTCGATCTGGACAAGTACCGTAGACAGTTCTTCAAATGTCAAAACTTGGTCGCCGATAACGCGATACAAATGGGTCTTGACTGATTTAATTCCGGCTTCCCACAAGCCTCCGAAATGAGGAGCAGACGGAGGATTAAAATGCCATTCGAAGCCTTCCTTGACAGCAGCATCTTGAATAAATTGCACAATCAACTTATTGGCTCCAACAAAGTTTGTGCCACAGTCAGAAAAAACATACGAACAACGGCCACGGCGCGCAATAAAACGACGAAAAGCGGCTAGAAAGCAATCGGACGACAAATCTGACGCGAGTTCAATATGCAAGGCCTTAGTTGCGAACCAAACGAATAAGCAGATATAAGCCTTTGTGCTCTTTATCCCTCTACTCCTTCCAAGGGTAACGTTGAAAGGACCGCCATAGTCAACACCGACGCAAAAAAACGGTTTTAGTTGGGACAAGCGTAGAGCCGGCAAGTCGCCCATCGGGGGTTGGACTACGGAAGGATTCAGACGCCAGCAACGAATGCATTTAAAGACGATACGAGAGATAACGCGTTTAGCAGACAAAATCCAAAATTGTTGTCGTAAAAGACAGTGAAGCGTCTGGGAACCGGGATGCAAGTAACGAAGGTGGAAATGCTCAATCACCATCTTAGTCAAACGATGAGAGGCAGGAAGTAGCATCGGATGTTTAGCATCAAAAGATAGCGAAGAGTTGCGAATTCGTCCGCCCACCCTGAGGACATCGGCTGCGTCCAAAAACGCAGATAATTTCCGGAACAAAAAAATCGCCAAGATGGCGATCAAGTGTGCGTCTTGCAAAAATGGTGTTAATCGTTATGACGATAGCATTCAATGCAACAAAAATTGTGCTGGTGTTTTCCACTATACTTGTGCTGGGCTATCCTTGGATGAGCTTACCGCCATGAAAATCAACGGGAAATCCAACTTCTGGTGTTGTGTGGAATGTACGGCGGAATCTGCCCTGAATTCCGAAACTGTCATTCAACCCGAAGATCAAAATAAGCAGGATCTAGGTAATATCAATGATTTAAGTCACTTGGCTAATTCACTACTCACTAAAGCCGTTGAAAATCCCACCAAGAAGCGTGATTGTCCTGACGCAAAGGACTTCATCGAGGATCTGGTGGAGTTGGTTCGAATGCTGGTGAACAAACACGATATTATGCAGACCACAATTAATTCGATGAGCACCAAAATGGACCTATTAGTCAGCGAAACCGGGCAACTGCACAAAGAAATTTCCACACTAAAGAATAATGCGAATAAAAATATCAACGCAAAGCCGAATTCTTTACAAATTCCTCTCAAGGCTGTTCCCGCTAAAATTCCTCGAGCGCGCACACATTCCGATTCGATTGGAAACGGTGCAAAGGTCACGACACCAAGTTTGGGTGCGAAGTCGGACCATTCGAATCTTCCTAGCGCTGGCAACCAGCAAAGCAGCAGCAGCAACGAAACACTTCTCGTCGGGCCTACGTTTGCAAATATCGCTTCTGGAAATGCCTCTGGTGACTCTTTCCAAACCGTGTTACCACGTCCCAGAAGAAAAGTGTCTTATACACAGGGTACTGCATCAACTTCAGCAACTGATGCCTTTCAAGCTACTCCACGTAGAATGTGGCTTTATATCGGCAAGGTCGCCAATCAAGTGGATGTTGAAACGATCAAAAAATTCGTCTTATCGAAACTTACTGACAAGGATGCTGTTGAGGTACTTGAAGCTCTTCCAGTTAGAGGTACGGCCAAATCCTTTAAAATGGGAATACGTCAGGACTGTTACGAACAGGTAAACAAAGCCGAATTTTGGCCAAAAGGTGTTTTTGTAAGGCGATTCAACTTCGGCCGAAACAATTATGCCGATTTCCAAAAAGAACTGAAGACGGCTCCGAAAACTCCGGAAATCGTGGATCAAGCACAGACTACAACGCCACTACACCCGACAACAAATTTTCAAAAGGTTCCAACGCCAATGGAGGTAAAGTAGACTTAACTGTCTACTATCAAAACGTTCGCGGTCTACGTACCAAAATGAAGACTTTATCCCAAGCGATCAATATGTGTTCCTTTCACATAATTATCCTTACAGAAACATGGCTTAACTCCGATTTTGATAATTCAGAGTTTAATGTTACTAATTACCACATAATTAGAAAAGACCGCGACGTTGAATATACTGGTAAATCTCGTGGAGGTGGCGTTATGTTCTTAATTCGTAAGGATATTGCCTTTTTGGTTGTTACTTCGCCAAATTCTTGTCTCCTGATGGAGGAACAATGGATTTTGATAAAATATCACTCCGAATCGTACCTATTTTGCGCATTGTATTTACCTCCTGGGTCGAGTGAAAGCATGTACACGGCGCATAGTGATTCTGTACTAGAGTGCATGGAAAAATACTGCTATTGTAACACGTTTCTGTTCGGTGACTATAATTTACCTGGTGTTGATTGGAAGAATGATGAGCTTGGGATTGATCCTGCATACTACACACCTAACGCTACTTCACTAATCGAAACCTTTTCGTTTTTGAACTTGTTTCAACTTAACTCTGTGCGCAATCTTAATAACGTTGTTCTTGATTTAGTGTTTTCGAATTGCAATAACCTTGTGACTAAACTAGCGTTAGACGAATTAATCACTTGTGATGTGCACCATCCCCCGCTTTTATTTTCGATTCCAACAGGTGCTCAACTTATAGACCACCTACGCACCGAAGAATTTTGCTACGATTTTAAACATTCTAATTTTAATGGCATTTCTACCAGCTTATTGAACATCCACTGGGACACTGTTTTCACTGACAAAGATATTCACGAATGTACCATAATATTTTACCAGCTGCTTTTCGATTTGTTTGATAATTTTGTGCCTACGAAAATAGTTAATAATAGCTTTAAGTATCCTGTATGGTTCAATTCGACACTAAAAAGTAATATTCGACTAAAACGTGATGCTCATAGACGATACAAAGTTACTCGTTCTGATAGCGATTATTTGCATTTTAAACAACTGCGGGTATTGTGTAAATTACAGGCTAAACAATGTTATGCTGACTACGTTTCTGGTGTGGAGCAGTCAATTAGTAGATGTCCGAAATACTTTTGGAAGTATATAAAAGACTTGCGCAGCGACAATTCGATACCCTCATCGGTAACTCTTGATGATGACCATGCTTCAGATGGGCTTGCTATTGTTAATATGTTTGGAAAGTACTTTGCGTCTGTTTACGATGATAAGTTAGCTAGCCAACAACGTACTTATAATTTTGGCAACTTTAACAACTACTCGAATTTAAGTATAGGTATTTCAGAAGTTCTTCATGAACTCAACCAGTTAAATGCCAACAAAGTTGACCCTGGTCCAGATGGGATTCCGTCTGTACTACTGAATAGGTGTGCTTACTCGTTTGCTAGACCTCTGTGGATTCTATTTAATAAGTCTCTTTGTAATGGTAGTTTACCTGATATCTGGAAGATATCATTCATTACTCCAATCCACAAGTCTGGCAACAAATCACTAGTTCGGAATTACAGACCCATCTCTATTTTGTCAGTGATTCCAAAAGTCTTTGAGTCTCTTGTGACGAATACCTTGTCAAAAGCTTTTTGTTCGTTGATAGTGAAATCACAACATGGTTTCTGTAAAGGACGATCTACAGTCACAAATCTATTAATATATGAAAATTATATTTCACACGCGTTGATAAATGGCAAACTAGTCGATTCGGTCTATACTGACTTCTCTAAGGCTTTTGACAAGGTTTCTCACAGTATTCTTCTGGATAAGCTGGCATCATATGGTATTAGTGGGCAATTATTAAACTGGATTAAATCATACTTGTTCGATCGTAGGCAAATTGTCCGTATTAAAAACTTTCAATCTGATGAAATAATTGTTACCTCTGGCGTACCGCAGGGATCGCATCTTGGTCCCTTGTTGTTCAATTTGTTTCTAAATGACGTCAACGATGTTATTAGACACTGTAGGATACTTCTATTTGCCGATGATATTAAGATATATTCCGCCATTGACTCCATTAATGATAGAATCTTGTTTCAAACAGATCTAGATGATTTTTATGAGTGGTGTGTGATAAATAATATGTCTCTCAACATCGAGAAGTGCAAACACATGCAGTTTTATAGAGGTAGATCTTGCTTAGCTTCGTCTTATAACATCAACGGGCGAATTTTGGATAGATTGGACAGCATTTGTGACCTTGGTGTGTTTTTCGAAAAAAACTTATCATTCTCCAAGCATATCGAGAAAATTAGTAAAAAAGCGCTCAAGCATCTAGGCTTCATCAAGAGACACACCCGCGAATTTAATTCTATCAAGACACTTAAAGTGCTTTTTGTGTCCTTGGTGAGGCCACATTTGGAGTACACATCGAATGTTTGGTCACCTTCGTATGAAGTGCATAGCGAGCGCATTGAAAAAGTCCAGCGCAAGTTCTTACGATATGTTGCTTTTAAGAGCTTTACGGATCCGGATGATTATCATTCGTTGCATCGACTCGTTGATTTGCCCACGCTTGCGGAACGTAGAATTAGATGTGACATAATTTTAATGTTCAAAATCCTGAACAGCATTATTGATTGTGCTGATCTGCTTGCACTGGTTAAACTACACGTACCCTCTAGATCACTAAGATTGAATATTACGTTTGGCATTGAATCACACAGAACCAATTTTGCTGACCATAACGCTATAAATCGCATTTCGAAGCATGCTAATTTTATTTTTACTGGGGATGTTGATGTGTTTAACACCACGCTTACTCGTCTTAAACATATATCCTTGCCGATGTAATTGTACCTTTTTGTTATGTCTTTACTGTATCGTATTTATTCAAATATCTGTATCTTGTTTTACACTTTGTTTTTACACTTTGTCCGTTTTTTACAATCCATTCTACTTGTAATTTCTGTATTTTTTGTATGTTATGTAAGTACTCGATTTTATAAGTTTTCTTGGGCAAGTCCCGTTTTGAATAAATAAATAAAAAACGGATTATTTCTAGGACCAACATGTAACGAAGCGATTTGATCACGAAAGACATCTTGTTGTACGTGCCTTACGAGGATTCTGAGGGAATGGTCGAGTTCTTGGTCTGACAGCGGAGCGGAATTACGAATCTTTGATTTGCAGTTTGTTATAAACCGACGGCAATAGGCAACAATACCCTGAATCTTTCGCAACGAAGAAAAACGATTCAATAAGTCGTCCCACGGAATCGACTCATCTTTTGCGACTGCGACTGTCAACATCGTTGTTTTCTTCTCCTCGAGAGAATCCTCAGGCAAGACCCCTTGTTTGTATAAAGCGACTAGTTCGGAATCGAGACTCTGCAGAAATTTGGGCCCCGCCCACCAAAGCGAAAACGAGACTAAATCGGAAGGCGATAAACCGCGAGATGCACAATCTGCAGGGTTGCCTTCCGAACGAACATGGAGCCAAATAACCGAAGGTGCGAGTTGTTGGATCTGCGTGACACGATTTGCCACAAAAGTTTTCCAACGATGAGGAGAAAAGTTGATCCAAGCGAGCGTTACCGTCGAGTCCGACCAACCAAAGCAATGGTCAAAGGTGATCAAATTTTCGTAAGTTTTGACGGTAAAATCCAATAATTTGGCGAGCAACAGCGCTGCACATAGTTCAAGGCGAGGAACGGAGATTCGCTTAAGCGGCGCAACCTTAGATCTGGCACAAAGTAAATGAACATTAACTTGGCCAACCGCATCAGTAAATTTAACGTAAACTACCACGGCGTATCCCGACTCAGACGCGTCGCAAAAACCATGCAGAACGCAAGACGTAAAAATCGAAGCAAAACAAAAGCGCGGTATTTTGAGACTGGCTAACAGAGGTAATTGCGATTTGTAATTTGACCATTGATCAACGATCTCAGAAGGAGGTTGTTCATCCCAACTTAAATTCAAAGTCCACAAGCGCTGTATTAGAACCTTTGCACAGAACGTAAGAGGGGCGAGAAATCCAATAGGATCGAAAATACGAGCGAGTTCTGACAAAAGAGTTCGTTTGGTACAGGGGCGATCTAAAGGCTGCACTTTGTATGTGAAACAATCCAAATTTGAATTCCACTGCAAACCTAAAATTTTAACTATTTGTTGATCGTCGGAATCAAACGAAAGCGGGTCGATTTGACAATGAGTTTTGTCAAGATTATCCAAAACATCAGGGTGATTACTAGCCCATTTGCGAAGCTCAAATCCACCAGTTTGCAAAAGTTGAGTCAACTGATGGCGCAGCGTTAAAGCTTCTTCGATAGAATTGCAGCCGGTTACAATGTCGTCCACGTATACGTCTGATAATAGTACTGAGGACGCTAAAGGAAAACGATCTTTTCCATCCATCGCCAGTTGTATTATTGTTCGAAGGGCTAGAAACGGAGCGGATGAAACGCCATACGTAACTGTATTCAGCTGATATGTTTGAATCGGTTCTGTTGAGGAAAATCTCCATAAAATCCTCTGATACATTCGATGCTGTTCTGAGACCAAAATTTGCCGATACATTTGACGGACATCAGCGGTAAAAACGACAAGGAAAAAACGAAAACGACAAAGCAACGTTGCAATGTCTGGTTGAAGTTTGGGACCTACCAAAAGCGAATCATTTAGCGAGAATTGTTCCGAAGTTTTTGCCGAAGCATCAAAGACCACACGCAATTTAGATGCAATAATGCCTGTTTTTATCACACAGTGATGCGGAATGTAATACGAAAAAGGAGTGTCATTCGATTCGACAAGCAAATGCATATGTCCAGAGTCACGATAGTCTTCCATGAAATCGTGATATTGCTGTTTAATCGAAGGTTCCCTATTTAACCGTTTTTCCAGCGCAATTAACCGACGCTGGGCAATAATTTTTGAATCTAAAAAGGCAGGAGGTTCTGCCTTAAATGGTAATGGCACGACATAACGTCCGGACGCTTGACGAAAGTAATTGTTGGCGAAAATTGTCTCAGCGCGAACTTCGTCTGGACAAGCGGGTGGTGGCAGCTCTTCTATCTTCCAAAATTTCTTGACAACCAAATCAAGCGAAGGTTCTGATACTAGCGAACAAAAAGTATTTATAGATGGCGAGGCAGAGTTGGAGTGAAGATTAATTTTTCCCATGAGAATCCATCCGAAGGTCGTGTTCCAGGCAATTGGTTCCTCTGTTTTACCTTTCAATCGGCCGTCTGTCATAATATGCGCGAAAAGTGCAACCCCCATCCACATGTCGATGGTTCGTGAAACGTGATACTCAGGATCAGCTAGGTTAATATTTGACAGATGCGGCCACGGCGGCGGAGAAAACGACATATTGGGCATATCCCCACAAATCTTGGGAATAACAACGGCCTCTAGACAACATTCCCGACGCGGCGCATACCGAGAGCGATAAGTACAAAATATGCCATACGAAGATTTGGAACTCATTTGATCTAATCCACTGACGCAAAACGATAGCGAATATTTCGATAGACCTAAACGAAAAACGCAACTTTCGGAAATGAAGTTTGCCTGACTAGCATTATCCAACAGTACACGCACAGGCTCAAAGACACCCTTGGAATTCCGTATTTCAACAACAGCGGTCGACAACAAGACCGTAGACTTGGCAGGAATCATCGTAGTAAACGAAGTAACCTGATGAGAATTCGAAGGATGGTCCGAAGACGGCGCGGAACTAGTAGAAGGAAGCGAAATATCAGGTCGATCGGTCTGGAAATGTAACAACGTGTGATGTCGTTGCGAACATATCCGACATCCAGACAGACGTAGACTTACAGTCTTTTGATTGATGTTTTGACCCTAAACAATTCATACACCACTTCTGCTGTTTGGCCACACTACAGCGATCTTGCGGAGTTTTGGCAAGGAATGCATTGCACTTGTAGACTAAATGATCGGAGTTACAAAGCGAACAAGAATTGTTAGTTTTCACGAAAAACGAAGAACCGCGTTTAGGCAAAACGGAACGAGAAACCGAAGAAGAAACGTTGCGAACTACATTAGAAGGTTAGCGAATCGAAGGTGTAGCGGCATCATTCACATTCTCAAGTGCGCTGCATTGTTGTGAGACGAAGGCCATGAGCGACGCAAACGTCGGCATTTTCAAAGAACTAACAGTAGAACCAATTGTGAGTTCGAAACGTGTCATACTTTCTGTGTCAAGCCGTTTCATCAACATTTGGAACATGATAAAGTCCCATTGATCGCAAGCAAAACCGAGATTTTTCAGAGCTGCTAAGTTCTCCAAAAAAATATTTATAAGCGCACGAAGCGACTGAGCGGAAGCCTGGCAATTCGAAAGAGTTGGTGCGCTATCTATGGCTTTCCAATGTGACGAAGCTAATAAACGTTTATTGTCAAATCTTTTCAACAAGGTATCAAACACGATCGGATAATTATCGTGCGATTTGGGAATGCATTCCAACAACGACAATGGAGCATCTTCGAGACATGAAGTTAGGAAGTTGAATTTTTCGACATTTGACAGCGCGGCGTTTTCATGAATAGTAGCGGTATACATATCGACAAAAGGTTTCCATTTACGGAGATCCCCATTAAACTTAGGTAACTCTAAGCGCGGCAGCCTCACCTGACTCTTAGCCAACGTACCGTCTGGCGTAGTCACTTGGGCCGAAATCCCGTCAAATAAATCACTATACACGGCCTTAATTCGATAGTACGAATCATAAAACAATTCCCGAACTTTCATTTGTTCCTTCAAATCGGCGCCCTCGATGGTAGCCATCGCAGTCAAAATGGTACCCTGAAGTTGAGTAAACTCGTCAAACATACCGTCGATGTGAACATATCTGGTTTTAAACTCAAGGTACAAAAATTCATACGATTCTTCCTCGCTGTGGGCCTGTTCCGCAGTGCGTCTTAGCTCCGATAAACGCGAGATGACATCTTCACGAAGCGCAATTGCTTGTTTCAATTTAGCAGCGGCGGCGGCCATAGTAATCAACAAGTCGACACAAAAAAATAAATTGAAAGTTTAAGAACGAAAGCGAGTTTTCGAAAAGCGACACAGAAAAGCAAAAAATCAAAACGAATGCGTAAAAAAACGAAAGCGAGTTTTCGAAAAGCGACAGAGAAAAAACGAAAATTAAAATGAAAGCGAATAAAACGAAAGCAAATTTTCAAAAAAGAGACAGAGAAATTGCGAGAATTAAAAACGAAAGCGAATTTTAACTCAACGAGAGAGACAGTTAAAAAATCGAAAGAGACAGAAATAAAATCTAGGCAAAAATCGACGAAATAGATCAAGGTCAGAAACCGACACACAGTGCGAGCGACAAAAAACTGCTGTAAAGCGACGCAAAAAACCGGCACCAGAATAAATGCGTAAAACAACCGAAACAAAATGGACTTTTAATAAAGTCAAAGCGAAACAATTTTAATTCAATTAAAAATCAACAGAGAGATAGAAAAATGGTACGAAAACGATAGAACTGCCAGTACCGGAAAATCCGGCTCGAAGGACCAAAATGTTAATGCGAAGTTCAATCGGTTTCGCACCAAATTCAAATAAGCAAAAAAGAGGAAAACGGCGAACAGTGAAAATGCACTTACCTTGTGGTTCGGTGGCTGTTGTTGAGAAGTTGATTATGATCCTCGTCCTGGTGGTACGAAAGATGAAAAAGCGAAGCTAGGAAACGAATGCGAGCAGGAAGGAAAAAGCGAAAGGGAAGGAAAAGCGACGCGAAAAACAAAGGAAAAGCGAATGAGCAAAAAGGGAAAAATACAGCGAAATGCATAAAAAGCGAAAAGAGTTGCGAGTAATACGGCGCGTATTCGAATAGCAAAAGCGAACTGCGGAACGTTAACGGTCGAAGCGGGAGAGCGGCTCCGCTGGCCACGATCGTGAACGCTCGAACGCCAAAAACAGTGCAAAAACACAAAATTCGCCGCTTCTCGAAACTAAGAATGTTAGAGCAAAAAAATCTATGTCTCTCTGTCTTTTTACAATAAATGAATTAAAACAAAACGAAAACTAACGTACAGAACAACTTATTTAATATACATATTCATTGCTATGAAATTACATAAATCTTTGAATATAATTCAATAGAGAATTTTTTTACTCCTCGGCACCAAAGTCAGCTAAAAAATAACAAAGAAAAAATGTTTTAATAATTATTATTACAATAGAAATATTACTCACAATAGGTATTAATAGCATCTTGCATGTTAACAATATATTGAAGCTCATACATCCCACCACTAGCAATACATTCAGCATATTCATTCTCATCCTCGTCGATAAAATAGTTTAAAATAATATTTTCATTTTCGCACAACACTTGAATTTGGCACAAATCACCTTCTCCAGCATTATTGTTTAAAATCACCTCTTTCGAAAAAATCCAAAAAGTATTTAAAACAAATCTGATAAAAAGGTGGTTCCCCAGCTGTACAAACGCTTTTTTTGCAAACTTGAAGTTATTACAGGCTCGCGCGTCAATTTTTACCAAATATTCAACCTCCCACAAAGCCATTTAACGTACGGCGTTATTGGTGCAATATAAAAAAGCAAACGAACAGCTGATAAAAAAGTAGGTAACGCTAAGTCTGTTACGTTTCTAATTCATCGACAACCCTTTTTTGACTGGAAGGGATGATTGTATGTGTGATGTAGGTGATTTAAAAACTTATTTTTGTATTTTATTTTGAGGGGGCTGTTTAAATACCCCCACCAGTTAACGTGTTAAATTTTATTGTAAACAAAAAATGTCGCGGCGATTTTTAACCATTAAAAAAAATATTTTTAGTGTTTTAAAATAAAAATTATGTTTTGATAAAATCAAATGTTAATTTAATGTATGTTTTCATAAAATAAAATAAAAAATTAACGAAAATATAAGTTAATACAATTATGTTTTGTTTATATTCGACCCTTTGTCCTTAAGTAGAGAAGACCTGTTCCCATGCAAGTATATGCAAGCCATGCAAGTCGTTGGCGTCGACAATCCAGACAATACCATGGCGCCCGTATCCATTCATTTACCTTTTCGAGGTGTGTATATACATAGTGGTTCCTCGCCAGGTAATATGTTCGTTCTAATCCTGTAAAGCTCCGGGGTTGTTTGTTTAAGATCAAATAATAGATAACCGTGTGGTTTATCAGTAGCATCTTTGTAGGCCTCTTGAATAAATTTTGTATTTTCAGGATATATTTGTCGTGCGAGGTGCATTATTTGTGCCCGGTCCCGGGGGTTTTTAAAATATTGTCACGCCCTGGGGTATAATTTACGGGTCGTAGCCGGGCGTGGTGGGTTAATATTACAATTTTAATAAAACAATGGGAATTCGAATTAAAATAATATTTATTTTATTTACTTACATGGTTGCACACTTTAATCCTATGGGCAGCGGTCGTTCGGAGGAGGCTCGCATCGTTTTTTGTTGTCACTTTTTCTCACTTGAATCTTCCGTACAGGTCTGTCCCTGTACTTGTCGCAAAATCAACTAACTCCAATTAGTTTGAAAACTAATTAGTATTCCGAAATCGCTAAGTCAGCGCGGCGATTGACCCATCGATCAATCGCTGCGTCGACTTCCGCTCGCGGTTCAATTGCCCCGAGCGCGGTTCAATTGCCCGGCGATGCTGATCCGCGTTATTGGTACTATCTCAGCTATTGATGAGGTCAATAGCTGAGTCTTCGTGACATGCCTCCTCCTCACGAGCGCTGGACCCACAGTGGTAAACTTAAAGAACATATAAATCATAATTAAACCTAATAAATTAACCGCCAATGTTTGGTACCGCTGCGATTGTCCCTATTTAAAACGACACAAGATTTTTTTTTTACTACCGCTACGCCTATACTATTATTCTACATTATTCGTCTAATCAGCTGAGTTTCGAGAAGAGTGATAATATACCATACGTGCTTCCCGGTCAGCCAGAGTATCTGATTACTTTTGGCTGATTTTTCGCTAATTAGTAAGGATGTGCTTCATTCGTCTATTAACCATGGCATCATTTACTGTGAGTATTTTCCTGTTACATATTTCTCGCCTCTACTAATATTTTTCCCTTTTATTTTATTTTTTTCAGTTCAATTTCCAGAACATGATTGTCGCCGGCTCCGTGGGGCAGGGGCCCCCGGAGCCTGTCGAGGCTGTGGAGGAAGCCCAGGACCTTATCCAGCTGGAAGTGCCGGAGCCGGCCCCAGCAGGTCCTTCGGCCTCGTCGCTGCTGGATGAGGCTGGGGTGTTCCGTGCTCGGGAGATCCAAGCGGCTCCGCCACTTCCAGCACTTATGGACCTGGATGTGGCCCGGCCGTCGGTGTGGGCTAGGCTTGGGGTGCCCCAACCCGCTCCCGTGGCCCGGTATTTCGGCCACGTCCGGCACCGCTGTTGGCGGTGTGCCGGCTACGGGTGCCATCGTCGGTCCCGTTGCCGGGAGGACCGTGTAATTTTTTGTTCGCGGTGCGGGCGGATTGGGGTGCGTTCCCGCGATTGCCGCTGTGGTCCGGCGGCAATCGAACCAACCCACAAATAATTATATATTTTTTTATAATTATATATTTTGTATTACATGATATATTTTTTGTAATAAATTAATTTTATATATATTTTTTTTGTTTTTTTTTGTTTTTTTGTTTTTTTGTTTTTTTTGTTTTTTTTTTTCGTAAGTTATCTTATATATTTTTTTAAACGGATACAGAATGCAGCATGTTACAAAATTTAATCGAGTGAGTAAAGCTAATTGAACCAAAGAAACGGTGAAAATAAATTATGAACTAAAACCTCGTTAATCATTCTCGTTGTAATACACAGAGAACGTCTCGTCACGAATAGACTGGGCTATTCTTAAAGCGCTATCTCGGTACGCGTGTGGTAACTCCTTTACACTTCTCCACTCAGCCGCATAGTTATCTCTATATTAACAATTAAAATAAAAATATTAAATTCTAAATATCTCCCTAAATTTTATTATTATTATTCTTATTTATTGACATTTAATTTTTGATTTATGGGCACACAAATAGCCTCCAAGGTTCCAAAAAAAAAATGATGTTCTAATAAATTCGCTTAATAAGGTATTGAATAAACACTTTAGAAAAATATTGTCTAATATCCTTACAAATATTCCTTAGCACTGAATTATATTAAAATATTAAATTCTATTACTGAATAAACACGCACAAACAACAAATAACGAAATTAATTATATCCTTCTACCCCTACTATATCGAGAACTGTCCTACTTTATCCTAATAATGTCTTTATGCATTGCCCGAGTCCCAAAATGTTGGTGCCGTATCCCGAATTCCTTCGTTAATACGTTATTATTAAAATTATCTTTCACTCGTATGCAACTTTTAAAACACTTACTTAATTACCTCGTTAATCACTTATATAATTCAAACATTTAAGTTTTCCGCGATCGCGTAACCTAGTCTAGAGCATTGATTCTGACCACCATTTACTACTTATTTCTTTATGTAGCAAACGATGGTTAGTCCAATCCCCTGGATTTCGACTACCTCACAATAGGTCCGTCTAGTCTTGGGCACCGAAAGACCAGACGTTATATTACCCGTTAGCCCGTGTCACTTCCATGTAACTCCAAGCTGACTGCTTGTGCTTGGGACAGGGATCTCAGGTCTTCTTTTTCTACGTCTATTCTAATTCTCCTCTCTAACCTCTTTTCCGACCTGCTGATTCTTCCTTCTTCTTCGTAGTCTTCCGTCCTTCTCAACTGGTCCAAGGACGCACTTAAATTTCTCGTTTTGGGGTAGGTCCTGGTCGGTTCTTTTTTATTCGTCTCTTCACTCATCGTTCTTCTTCCACCCTCTGGTCGTAACTTTTTCCACGATTGAACAAAGCTCCTCAAAATCCAGAACACAAGGTACAACACAAATATGACCAGCCCGGTCAGAATGCTGGCCAACAGCACTTTGTGGTGGATTGTGCTCCCTTCTTCTTCTTCTCCGTTGACACCGGTCGCCGTGGCCACCACGATTCCCACTGGATTGCGATGGAATAATAAATAGGCCACACCTATTGATAGAAGCAAAATCCATAACAGCACCATGGAATCGCTATGTACACCATACTTCTCCCCGTATGTGAGGATGCTCTTCGGCATGGCCTGGATGGCGTTTTGAATATCCCTTAAATTTTCCCTCTGGCTGGTTATGTTGAGATGTGGTATCTCAAGGGTCCAATTTGCGTTGAGGCACTCCGTGAAATTGTTGTACACCAATTTACGGGATCTCTCAGCTGGGTGGACCTTCATAGACTTCAAGGTGGACCACATCGCTGGCAAGATGTGTGTCGTCTTGGCTTCTGTCGTGGCATCCTGACGCCAGGGAAAGCGTTTGGGTATCATCACTTCTTCCCCGATGATCAATTCACAATGGCACGGTAAATTGATCTTTACTGCGCCCGTCTTCTCCTCGTTGTTGTCGATTCGTCCCGCACTTGATCTTCGTTCTTCCTTCTCCGTGGGTCAATATGTACTCGCCCTCGATTGCTTGCACAATTGATACGGCTGTGGATGCATGGCAAGACATATGGCAGTAGTTGCTGATTTCTTCTACAGTGGCGCCTAGGAATAATTTTCTTGCACACATTGGTCCGTGGATGGAATCGGACGAAAACCTTGGCAAGTAGCATAACTTGTTGTGGTATGGGCGGCATTGTTGGAGGGCCGCCCCCGCAATAGTCCTGATGTTCTCCTTGTGCGATGATGATGCCAAGTATAAACTTTCGTGGGGTATTCGGCACGTTTGATTGCGCCAAGCAAATGGAATGGTGACGAGTTCAAAGAGTCTCCATTCTTGGTACCTCTGCGTTATGAGGATCCGGATATGAATGGTCAACACTTCCCTCGTATAGGCACAGTCGCACAGCGGCAATTGGTAGTAACGACTAATATCTTTTAACGGTATGGCGAGCCCTTGGTTTGATTCGGCCAACTCTTCTGCGAGTCTTTCGAGATCCTTGACTAGCACTTGCTGTTTCAGGACTGATATGGGAATTTGGTGCTGCTTACATGACATGCGGACTTCGTTACGTCGCACCACTCTAAACGTCGAAATGATCCCTTTTAGATTGGTGTAGTTGTAAAACACTGCCATGAGCTGTGCTTCGTCACTTGCTTGCCTATTCTGCAAGTTTTGTGCGGTTTCCTTGATGTAGCCTTCAATGGAATGGATCCTCTGCTCTACCTGGTGCATTGTTGTTGCTGACTTCCTGGTGTAGTCCTCGAACTGTTTTGACGTCGCCCCGATGCTAGTAATCGTGTCCGACAGGCCTCGATGCAACCTCTGAATCTCTGCCTCTAATTCCTCTTCTTTAACATGAAACTTGTCAAGTTTATGTTGCGTCGCCACCCCACAACACCACGATAGTCCGTCCCCCACAAAGTCAAGCGCCCTCTTTGGTCGCCACTCCCTGGTCCTAGTCCTCGCTTCTTCTATGTTGTCCCAGTCCTTCTGTTCTTCATCGTACTCCGCCTGGAACGTCTTGGCCAGTTGGTGGATTTGGTAGAGTAGTTTGCAACTTTCTCTCTGGGCACCTCCGTGACAGCCCTGCAGCATCATCGACTGCTCATCTGCCTGGTCCTTCACGGGGTTCTGTATTGTCCATTCCGTTGTGTAAACTAGCGGGATGGTTGCCTCATAGCCCACTGTCTGTGTTAGGGGCCTCCAGAATGCTCCAGCATTCACCTCTACAGGGTGGTCCCTCTGGCTGCTCGTAGTGTGGATTAGGGCCATCCACAATCTTTTATTCAACAAATGTAATTCCTGATTATCCTACCTTAGGCTAATCCTTCTCTCCTAAATTTTGAATTTACTCTATTTTTCGTGTCCCTACTTGTATCTTAGCCGTTAATCGGTCTACTTAACTATTAACTATTATCTATCTATTACTTAATTAGGACGCCCGATTTTCTTAGTTACCGTCGTCACAGCCCGGACTAATGGGCAAGGTCCAAGGGTCGTTATACCTAAGTATTCTCCCGACATGTACAACGTCTTTTTTTTATTTGGGTGTCGGCCCTTTCTGAACCTCGTAATTCACGTCGCTCAGTTTCCTAGTTATAAAGTAGGGTCCAAACCATCTTAATAGCAACTTTTCGCTACGCCCTACTTTTCGTACTGGCGTGAAAACCTTCACTTTGTCCCCTACTTCAAACTCTACATGCCGATGCCCTTCGTTGTACCTGTCTGTATCGTACAATTGTCTCTTTTCTATCTCTTCCACGGCTAGCGCTCTAGCGGCTAGCGCCCTTTCTCTGACCGCCATCGCGTCGGAGTCGGGGTTTGCGGATACCAAATTGGCCTCAGTGGGTAGTACCGCTTCTCTGCCATAAACAAGCATAAACGGCGATACCTTGGTACTGTCCTGTCTCGCGGTATTATATGCAAATGTCACGTGGGGTAAATGTTCATCCCAGTCCGTTTGTTCAGTATTTGTGTACATGCTTAGCATGTTCGCGAGTGTTTTGTTCAGTCTTTCAGTCAGTCCGTTGCATGAAGGGTGGTAAGCTGTCGTGAAGCTGCTTACTGTACCCATACTTTTTAAGAGTTCGGTTACTAATTCTGATTGGAAGGTTCGGCCTTGATAACTTAGTAAATGCCGAGGTGCCCCATGCCGCGTAATAATGTGCTCTAAAATAAATTTTGCAACTGGGCCTGCTTTACCGCTTGGCAATGCTTGCGTTTCGGCCCAGCGGGTAGCGTAGTCCGTGGCTACGATTATCATTGTTTTCCCGTTTTTACTTCTCCTAAATGGCCCTAAAAGATCGATCCCTACTTTATCAAAAGGCGTCGCTACTGGAATTGAATGGAGTAGCCCTTGCGGCTTTCGATGGGATTCTCCCTTTCTGGCCTGACAGTCGGGGCACCCTTTAACAAAGGCTTCTACGTCCTTCTGAAGCCCTTCCAGTAAAACCTATTCCTAATTTTATTTAGTGTTTTTGTTATACCTAAATGCCCTGATAACGGTACGTTATGGTGGCTAAATAATATCTCCCCTACTAGGTCCTTCGGTATAACCAACAGGTTGTCATTCCCTGTCAAATTCGCATTTTTCTTATACAAAACGTTACCTATCAAATTGAAATTTTTTGCGTACTTTCGTGACGCTATTGATCCTTCTGTAGGGTCTCGTACTATCTTGATTAGTTCCTTTAATTCTAGGTCCATTCGTTGTTGTTCGCCGAGGTCTCGTTTGTCGATCAAGTAGGTGTGTAGGTCATTGGCTTCTTCTTCATCTTCTGGTTCCGCTGTTTTTGTCGGGTGTCGCGATAGGCAGTCCGCATCCTTATGCGCTATCCCGCTTTTGTGGATTATGGTATGATCAAACTCTGACAGTTTAATCGCCCATCTGGCCAACCTCCCTGTCGGGTCTTTCATGGTTTTCAACCAGCAGAGGTCGTGATGATCTGTTACGATCTTCACATGCCTCCCGTAGATTAGGTGGCGTAGATAACTCAGGCACCAAATCACCGTGAGTCCTTCTAGCTCCGTTATGGTATAGTTTTGCTCGGCCTTAGTTAAGCTCCTACTTACATACGTGATTGGGTGCGCGTTTCCGTCCTCTCCTTGTTGTAGCAGGACTGCGCCAATTCCATAAGCGCACGCGTCCACTCTCATTTCGCATCCCTTGTTTGGGTCGAAGAAATTTAGCACGGGTGCCGACGTGAGCTTGAGTTTCAACTCTTCAAACGCCTTTTCCTGTTGTGGCCCCCACTCGAACTTTGACGTCTTTTTTGTGGACTCGTACAGCGGTCGCGCTATCACCGAGTAATTTTCGATAAACTTCCTGTAGTAGTTACACATACCCAGGAACCTCTGTACGTCTTTCACCCTTTTGGGGTTAGAAAAGTCCTGGATGCCCGCTACCTTCTCGTCGTCCACTTTTATTCCCTCGGCTCCTACTACGAAGCCTAGGAGTTTGACCTCCTCCTCCAGATAAATACACTTACTAGGTTTTAGTGTCAATCCTGCGCTGCGTAATCTCTGAAAGATCTTTTCTAACTTTTTCAAGTGCTCGTCTATATCTTCTGAAAATATTACTATGTCGTTGAGGTATATCAGTACTTCGCTCCACTTCATCCCCTGAAATACCGTGTCCGCTAGGTGCTGGAAGGTCGCAGGTGCGTTGCACAGACCGAACGGCAGTACGTTGAACTCGTACAACCCGTGTCCTTGCGCGATAAAGGCCGTAAGTTCCTTGTTTTCTTCCTTTACATTTACTTGCCAGTATCCGCTGAAAAGGTCCAGTGTCGTGAAGTATCTGGATTTGCCAAGCTACGTCATGATGTCGTCGATATTTGGTAAAGGGTAGGTCGATTTTTTGGTGACGCTGTTCAATTTCCGGTAATCCACGCAAAATCGCATGGTTCCGTCCTTCTTTTTTGCCAATACGACAGGGCTCGCCCAAGGAGAGTGACTATTTCGGATAATCCCATCCTTTAGCATCTCATTGATTTGTTTGTCAATAACTGTTCTCTCCGTGTGTGACACCCTGTAAAACTTGCTTTTTATGGGTTCTGCCCCTTGTACGTCAATTTCGTGTTCGCACCACCCCGTACTTCCCATGGTGGCTGTCGTTTTTGCAAATACGTCCGAGTATTCGCTTAGCAGTTTCTTTAACTGTTCCTGCTTCGGCTGTGGTATTGTTGGGATTATTTTATGATCTGCGAGCGTAACTTTGTTTTCCGTTTCTTCTATGTACAAAATCATCCCGACATCGGCGACTCCCCTTGACTCGTGCAGCCATCCTATCGTTGTACCCTTAAATACCTTTTTTCTGGTGTATCCTCGGTTTTCCACCACTAGCTCTATTCCTGTGTTGTTTATCTATGGTGCTGACTTCAAGGCTAGCCCGTGTTTGGTTATGTAGCTCTCGGCTTCCTCGAAATCGTAATTTTCTTCTCTATGTGCGGCCTTTCTCCCGCTAACTGATAATCTCATAACTATCTCCCTCTTTGGGATGAGGTTATAATCCGCAGCTGCTCGTAGCCTTAGCTTCGCCGGTTCCCCCTCTGTTACTGGTACTATCAGTGAGTTACCCTTTTTTTTTTTTTTTATGGAGGAATGCGTTAAGCACCGGCCCCCCGTATTTCCACGGGGGAGTGTGGACTCCTTCTTGCTCGAACAAGAAGTATACCCACTAAACCTCCATCACTGCGACGCTATAGACCATTTACTTCGGGGCCGCCTTTCGGCATTACATCGAAGTAAATGGCTATCGAAACATACGACAGTGGCTGACCTTACGGCTAAGCCACTCGTATCATGGAACCCTTCCTTCCCTCCTTCTTTTTACAAACGAAATCGCGCCTCGACAACCGGATCCTTCCGGCGGAGAATGCCCAAAAACAGCTCATCGACAGCCTTCCACTCCTCGGGCCCGCGCAGCATCACCTCGATCAGGTTCCCCGGATGGAGATCTACGCCCACTGCTCTCGTTGCTTTGTCCCTTTCATCCTCCCAGTCCTCGCAATAGAAGAGGGTGTGTTTGGCGGTGTTCGGGACGTTGCATGAGTAGCAGCGATCGGACGCAGTCTTACCTATCCGTTGCAGGTAGCTGTTGAACTGGCCATGTCCAGTGAGGAACTGGGTGGCGCAGTACGACAACTCCCCATGCAACCTGTCCCTCCATAACCTGATCTGCGGTATCAACTGCCTGGTCTATGCGCCCTTTGGAGTATCGTTCCATCGCCGCTGCCAGACCTCCATCATCCCTTCCCGGTTTACTCCACGCTCAGCTGTCGTAGCCCTCCAGTCCTGTTTTCGCAGCCTGGCTAGCAGATCCATTGGCAGGACTCCTGCTACCACCTGCATCGCCTCGGTGGAGACAGTCCTATAGGCACGGGAGATACCCATAAGAGTGCCTCTCTGCGACCTGTTCAGCATGTTCCTGACCTTCTGGAGCCTGACCGCATCAGCCCATACGGGGGCCCTATATAATAACACCGACTGATGGACTGAAGCAAGAAGCCTCCTTGACGCATCGCCGGCACCTCCAACCCTGGGCATAAGGCAGCGGAGTCCGCGAACTGTTGCCTCGGCCTTGCGACACGCCTCCTCAACATGCTTCACCCAGCTACCCGCGCTGTCAATCCAAATCCCTAAGTGCTTCAGGTGCGGCTCCAGCTGCACCGTCTCACCTAGGGAATCGATCTCCCTGGCACCCGTCGTCTTACGCCTCCCAATGAGAAGCGCGGCCTTGGTCTTCTGGGCTGCGATTTCCAGCCCTTTCTCATTCATCCAGGTGTTGACCAGCCTAATCGAAATTTCGGCCTTGGTCTCCTCGAGATCTCTGCCTATTGCGGCGATGACTATATCGTCTGCGTATGCAATGGTCCTGCAGTCCCGAGGGAGCTGCAGCTTCAGCACACCGTCATACGCCACGTTCCAAAGCAGAGGTCCCAGCACCGATCCCTGAGGCACGCCCGCTGTCATCGTCCTTCTCATCCCTTCTATGACCAGCTCCCGGTCCTCCAAGTAGCTCATCATGAGCGTGATGAGGTACTGGTCCACCTCCCTCCTCTGCAGCTCTGCCACCAACTCTGTCCACTGTGATGGGCAAGTGTGCCTTAACAACAATTACACTAAAAGTGTTGATTCATTAGTCAAACAGGTCGTTTACCTAATGCCTACCACAGCACCTTGCATTATTGGTATCCGCCAATAATGCAGTAATAGCATAATAGGGAAAGAGGACATGAACCCACAAAAAGCTGGCGAGTACACTTTTTGTGTTTGGTTCAGTTGAATGGACAAATTAGTAATTTAGTAGTTTAGTATTATTCTGGATATGAAATAGAGTAGACATATTCAAGCGGGGCATGTAGTTTATCTTACCCTTAAAACCTCCAGTATTCCTTCGGCGTTACATGGCGATCTTGCCAGTGCAAATTCCATTTTGAATTTGATTTGATCGGAATAAGTTGTAAAACGCGTGTTGCATTAAAGCCGTGGGTGTTAGTGAGAACGTTAAAATGGGGAAAAATCAGAGCAAAGAAGAAAAGAAAGAAGAAGTCATCATCGCACAATCAGCGGGTGGCCAAGTGAACTTTGAGGTATCACATTTTGAAGTTATGGGCGTGCTTGCGTTCGGTCTAGTCTTGATTCTAAGTGTTTTCCTGATATACCGTTACATCCAAAGAAGTTTAAGAAAAATGGTACGCCGGGCAGCCAATGAAGAAGCCATCCGCATGTCGATGCTAAATCTCCAAAGCGTCTAGGCTCAAAGGCCGGGAACATCAGCAACTGTCGTAAATCAACCAAAAGGTAGTGACTGAACATTTACTAAAACTACACTAATGGACTAATATCAATAAACCAAAACGAGGTTAGCTAATAAATTCTGTTAGTATTAATATACAATAAATATTTATGATGTAATGAGTAAAGACGCAGATAAATTTAACTTATTGTATGCACAAATTAAAAACTTTCAATGTAATTTAAATAAACATGCAAAAGAAAGGCGGGTATGTTTAATTAAAACCAACAAGAAACTTGCCATTTTAGAAGACACGGTAGAAAAATTTAAAGCAGAGCAATATTCATTTTATGCGGAAGTAAAGAAAGGTGGAATTACATCTGAGGAAATAGAAGTAGTAAGAAAGGTAATAGATAATATCGATAAAGTTATTGAGGATGTTAGATTAATATTAACAAGTAGAATAGATCATATTAACATATTAGAAGTAGCAAAATCTACTGCAACA
>CAUVYR010000240.1:0-58510 GCA_963556235.1 Cryptophagus acutangulus | reverse complement strand
TATCAAAAAACAGAAAACCCAAAAAGAAAAAAGTTGCATTTCGAAAAGCTGTTGTTGACAATGTGAAAAGTTTATTATATGGAATTAGTGATGTAGATGGTAACTTGAAAGGTATAAGTCAAACAGCTTTGAAGGCTGCCCGTGTGGCTGTTAAAAGTGTTGGAGGTCGGAAAAAAGTTCGATTACCTAGATTGATACCTATTCCAAAAACAGGAGGATTTTTACCTCTAATACCGTTATTTGCTGGTTTGTCAGCTTTGGGCGCATTAGCAGGAGGTGCTGGTAGAGTCGCTAAAGCAGTAATTGATGCTAAGAATGCAAAAAAAGAGTTTGAAGAAAAACAACGACACAATCAGAAAATGGAATCTATTGCTGTTGGCAAAAAAGGCTCGGGACTATTTTTGAAGAAATATCGTTCTGGAATGGGGTTATATCTCAAGAAACAAAAAAACTAGTTTGGAAATCACTACCACGAAGAGCTCTAACTGATCAAGATTTAAATAAATTTGCTAAATCACTGAAAATATCAAACTTTCGTGGTGTTTATATGCGTAATAAATTACCGAGCATTCCACGTTATATGGAATGTGGTATAGTAAATTTAGATTCTGATAGTGGTAGTGGTACACATTGGGTTGCTTATAAAAAACGAAGAAAAAACGTATTGTATTTTGATAGTTATGGAAATTTAAAACCACCCTTAGAATTGATGCACTATTTTAAAGATTGCAATGTACCTTATAATAGAGAACAGATACAGTATAATGGGTATAATTGTGGACATTTATGTTTAAAATTTTTGAATAAAAACCATACATTTTAAATTTGTTTTTTAGTTATGTCTACGACTTTTACCTTAACAGGTCGCACCAGTCACATATCTCAATATTATTATCCACCAATTGAATTAGACATTAGCGGTGAATATTCTCTAGCTCTGATCGGTTTTACTACCTACAATTCAATACCAAATATTGAGGAACATGCAAATAAATTATATTTCTATCGAGATAATAGACTAACTTTCATCAAAATTCCGACGGGGTCTTACGAATTATCTGACATTGAATTGTACTTACAAAAACAATTTGGCAAAGAAAACAATGCGATAACATTAAAGCCTAATAATAACACACTCAAATGTGAGTTGCGGAGTGTATATGACATTGATTTTACCCCTAATGATAGTATAGCCAACATATTAGGATTTTCAAGAAAGAAACTGATTGCAAACCAAGTGCATGAGTCTGATTTACCAGTAAATATAATTAAAGTTGGAACTATAAGAATAGAGTGTAATATTATTAATGGTTTATTCTACAATAACAAATCATCGCATACGTTATACGAATTTACCCCAAGTGTAGACCCCGGCTATAATATAAACATAGAACCACGGAATTTTGTATATCTACCTGTAAATCGAAAAAAGATTGATAGTATATCAATTGATATATTAGATCAAAATTCTGATGAAGTTAATTTTTGCGGCGAAGAAATTATTGTGCGATTAGAATTAAAAAAAATGTAAAATGCCTTTAAGTTTCAACAACTACTTAAAGCTTGCAACACCATCTCCATATTCATTCAACAGTTCTAGTTTGGTGAAGAGCCGTTTAACCACCAACAAGTTATCGTCTGAAAATATATTGTTTCTACAATCGTTGGGTTATCATGTCAGAAAAATTGCAAATATTCAACCAACCAATATTCGATGAGTCCATCATTAAAGAAGAAATACATACATATCATCCACATACTAAATCGTTTGATAACAATGATGAAATTGAAATAAACATCAATCAACAAGATGTGTTAATGGAAATGCATAATGCTAATTTATATATTGAAGGACAATTCGATGCACCTACTTTACCAAATGATGTTAGTTCATGTGAACTTGTAAATAATTTTGGTGCATTTATTTTTGAATCAATAAGCTATGAATTAAATGGAAAAGAAGTGGATAAAATTCGAAATCCTGGAATAGTTAGTACAATAAAATCGTTTTTATGTTTGAATCCGAGCGAAAGCAAAGCCTTACAAATTGTTGGTTGGAATTGGCCACTTGGAATACATCAAGCCAAAAGTCTAAAAAATTTTGTGTTATTAATTCCTCTACATTATTTTCTGGGAATATTTGAAGATTATAAAAAAGTTATTGGCGGTAAACATACGATAAAATTAGTGCGTTATCGGTCGGATGATAATTGTTATAAAAGTACTGGTACTAGAAAAGGAAAAATTATAATAAATAAAATTGAATTGAAAGTAAAACACATTTATCCGAATGATGCTGAAAAATTACGTATTCTTGACAAAATAAAATCTGATAAACCTTTGTACATTCCATATCGACAATGGGAACTTCATGAATTACCAGCTCTTCTTAGCACAACAAAACAAGTGTGGGCGGTGAAAACATCAACAAATTTAGAGAGACCACGATACATTATAGTAGCATTTCAAACCGATCGTAAAGATAATTTTAAAGAAGATCCAACATATTTTGATAATGTTAGTATTATTCGTTTCAAAATTTTTCTAAATTCAGAAAGCTATCCATATGAAAGTGTAAAAAGTGAATTTGATAAAAATAATTTTGTTGAATTGTATAAATCATATGTAGATTTTCAAGGAGCTTTTTATGGAGATCGAAAACAACAGCAACCGCTATTAGAATATTCTCAATTCAAAAATCGTGCTCTATTTGTAATTGACTGTTCAAAGCAAAATGAAGCTACAAAACAAACAACTGTTGATTTAAAAATTGAATTTGAAAGCAGTGAAGTTTTTTCAGATAAAACTCGTGTATTTTGTCTCATTATTCATGATAGTGTTGTGGAATATAAACCATTAAGTGGAATTATAAGAAATATATTGTAATATATTTAAAATATAATCCTAAAAGTTGCAGTATCAATCAAGTTTTTCATGAAGTTCATTATATTAGACGTTCAAGGTTTTTTTTCAAATGAATATTTTATGCCTAAAGAATTGGCAATAAGTGATGGAAAACAAGTTGTACATCATGTTTTCAAATCTGTGAAACCATTTCACACATTAAGTGAAGAGGAAAAAAATCAAGTAAAATTTTTGGAATTTAACCATCACTGTATCAAATATAGCGCTGGGAACACTCATCTTTCTGAACTGAATAATATTTTGTATTTTAGTATAATTAATCAAAATGTAGATGTCGTTTATGTGAAAGGTGTCCTTAAAAAGGATTTTCTATTAAGAAAATTAAATCAAATAACTGATAATAAAAAAATTCAACCTCATATTATTAATTTGGAGTTTTCTAAACTTGTAAAATGTAAACCAAAATGTATGAATCATAGTTTTAATAAAAAATGTATTTGTGCTTTATCAAATTGTGAACAAATATATAATTATGTTGTAAGGAATTTACCATCACAATAATAAATGTATAAATACTACGTTGATTTGTTTTATTTCGCTATTCTTATCAGATTTGGGATATGTGTATCATGTTGCGGTTAACATTAAGTGTCTTGTGGTTAGCAATAAAAATTGAATCTACCGAAATTGATTTTACAAACAACATAAATGTTATGGATTATTTTGAAAAATTTGGATATATAGAAAATAATTTGAATTCTACGTTTTTAACTGATAGTGAAGATAAATACATTGAAGCGTTAACTCGTTTCCAAGAGTATTATGATCTACCAGTTGATGGAACACTTAATCAAGAAACATTAAGTTTGTTGAATAAACCACGATGTGGTGTAGCTGATAACCCGATGGCATTTTCAGTTGCACCCAATAAATGGAATAAAACAAATTTAACATGGCATGTATTTGTTGGAAATAAGGAAGTGTTAGAAATTGCCCATGAAGCATTTCAAACATGGGAAAACGTTACCAATTTAAAATTCAAACAAGTAAGATTTAATGCTGATATAGTAATATCATTTGCTGCTCGAAATCACAAAAAAGTTGCATGTGATGGACGAGAAATTTGTTATCCAGATTTTGATGGGAGAGGAAATGTGTTAGCACACGCATATTTTCCAGACAATGATAAATGTGTAGAAATACACTTTGATAAAGAAGAGAATTGGTACTTTGGATTGGATAATCCACCAATTGATAAAATAAGTTTATTCACTGTACTAATACATGAAATTGGACATACTTTGGGTATACAACATTCATCTAACCCAAATGCTATAATGTATGCATACAATTACATAAATATTTTCCAAAAATTAGATCAAGATGATATTAATGCAATACAAAAGCAATATGGTGTTAAAAAAAAATTGGTAAACGTTAATAAAAATCAAATGACTTCATCATCAACAATCTCCACAATAACTCCACGCATTCCCCAACCTACCATGAAAAAATTAATAAATAAATTAAATGATCTATCACCAAATGATCTTTGTAATGTACAACATAAACAAAATAGTTTTCTTATTTTGAATAAGCATTTATATGTAATTCACAATCAGTGGGTGTGGATAATAAATTTAGAAAATATGCGTTTAGTAAACAAACATCCAAAATTAATTAAAGACTATATGCGTGATTTACCTGAAGATTTTCATAATTTCACTGCAATATATCAAAGACCCAATGGTGACATAGTATTTTTTCTTCAACATATCTATTATATTGTTGAGTTTCCAACTTTTATTGTGAAAGAAAGAAAATTAATAAGAGAAATTGGTTTAAATGTGAACACTCAAATTCAGGGTGTGTACAATAATTATAGAGGTAACACATTCATATTTTATGATGATAATTTATTTGTTGAAGTTAACGAGTGCAATTTTAAAGTAAAAAAATACGGTACAATTTCGAATGAATTTAGTGGGATACCAAACCAAATTGATAGTGTTTTCCGGTACATTAATGGTTTGACTTATTTTATTCAAAAAAATACATTCTACGAGTATAATGAATTTACCAATGTTTTACAAAAAAGCGGAAAAACATCTGAATTATTTTCAATATTAACTGGCATTCAGTGTCCCAACATTGGAATAATGAAACAATTGAAAACGCTGCTATCAAAGTTGTTGAACAATAATATACAATTAAATCCGAATAACTATGATGATTATGATGACAATGTATAAATTCGTAAAAAGTAAAATAAAGTTTAAAATGCATATATTTTATGCAGAACCAATCAGTATGTCATTAACGCTAGAGCAACAGAATCAATGGGAAAAAGTGTTTACTGATCCAAATAGATTCAAAAAATTTATCAATATGAATGATGACATTTTATTAAATCACATTAGTCATGTTAAAAGACTTAGTGAATATACAACAGTCGAGTTGAAAACATTTCCCTTAAAATATTTAATTCGTTGTGCATTGCCTATGGAACCACAAGAAGTTTGGGAAAATTTACCATTAGAATATCAGTGCTGTGATAAATTGAGAAAACAACTTCCATGTTTGTTACATTATAATAGACCCGAAGATATAACTCACATTGATGGTCCACCTACATCAAAACTTAACTGTCCTGAATGTGTAAATGAAAAAATAGTGTGAAAATGGTGTTCCTACAATCAAGTTTCATAATTTTTGTTGCAATCAACCAAAATATTTTCTACATTAATTCTCCAAAAAATGTTATTGAATCATATGTGTGTTTTTCAAATAATACAATAAATAAAAATGATAGTTGGCCTAGCGCATGGCATAAATTACATGATAAACCAATAATGGATTATAATTTAAATGTGCTTTCATCGCCAATTCCAACAAACTTTGTAAATGACTCATTTATACATTACAAAATACGTTTTGTATTTCAAGATCGAAGTTGGGGGGACGTTCGTGACTGGATAAAGATTAATAATCCACAGATTGAAACATATGAAAATAACCAATCTTTGGGTAAACATAGTATTAAATTAAATAATACAATGTATTCAAATGTTCCAGAAACCAATAATTCCACAAAATTTGATATTGTAATTCTATTTGTATTACTATGTATAATAATTTCTATTCAAACAGTATTTCTAATATTAATAAATAAGAAAATATGTATGAAAAAGTAATGTTATATTATAAATAAATGTAATATAATTAAACTTTTTCGTCATTTTAAAATGTAATTTTTATTTTGTAACCTTAACCTTATGTACCATATTTATATTTAAACATTATCTAATAAAAAAGTTTATTCTAAAATATAAACATGACTTTTCTTCATTCCCATCATCCGATCCCACATACGGATAAGGTGACGTGACGTCAAGCCGCCGACCCCGACGCCTGCAGAAGGAAGCGCATGCGCAAAAGCGGATGCGATCACTTTTATTTATAAGACACCACACTATATTTATGCATACGCGCTATCTCTTAAACACCGGATGTTGCGGTTTTGTGGTTTTGATAAAAAATTAGAAAGAGAACACAATACATTTATAAAGACCGGATGTTTACATTTTCATACCTAAATCGACATGTATTAGAAAGAGAAAGCATGAGTGACCTCCCTATAGCCTTACTACTCCAATAATCTAAAATTATTGTGGTGCCTTTTTCAATCCAGTTTTCAATAATGGGTAATAGAGTATTAGTCCCTCTAAAATATTTTATTTATTTTAAGTTATATAAATAGAGTAGAAATTACCGATCTTTAACGCAAACCATAAATATTCTACCTGTCCCTCGTTCAAAACCAGATCAACAACAATACTAAAAACACAGATCAACAACAAAAAATGCAAATTTAATTTAATGGGCCTGGATTAACTCGATTCAACTTTGTTACTAAAATTTTACTTCTTACTGTAGAAAAGAAATGTACAAATCGGATATAATACATGTGCTATAGATAATAATTATAAATCTAAAAAGATTAATAAATAAGAAATGAGAAATAACACATAAATATAGGACAGCACTAAAATTATCTAATAAATATAACATATAAAAATAGGACAGCACATAAATAAACTAATAAATAACATGTAAATAATTAAAAAAGCATATAAATAACAGGGGTTGAAGGTTTAGGAAGAAAAGGTAGGAAATAAAACAACAATCACAATACAACAGCTGACCGAACCGATCAGCTGTTTGCTGCTTATACTGGCCGGTATGCGAGGCGAGACTGTCGACCTCGCTCGAATTCCTTGCCCGCTTAGTGTTTGGTATCTGCTCGTTCAGCAACAGGCAGTTCAGAATAAATGATTGAATTGAATTTAATTCGAATCGTTTTCGTCGTCAGCGGGCTCGTCGTCATCATCACTGGAATTCAGGTCAATCAGCCGGTCGTCCAACAGTGCTTGGTAAGTAAATGGGTGTAGAATCCGACCGTTGACCTTACATTCCTCATTTGTGTGGCTAGTTGTTATTGTTTTAGTCAGTGAACTTGCATACAATTTATTATTGTAGAAATTCACCGACAGTTTTTTAACAAAGCTAGCCACATACTCGACGCCCGTGACTTCGTGCATATGCGCTATGCGGGTATATTTAAAAGATCACGTAATTAATCGAAGGAATTTATTCTGGACCACCTGCAACTTCTTCATTTGAGTTTTCGATACCCAGCACCAAACGGGTGCAGCATAAGTCAGTATCGGTCTAACTATTGTCTTGTAAATTATTGTTTTATTATGAAGGCTAAGAAAAGAGGTTCGGTTTAGGATAGGATATAATAGGTTCATAATAGCATAGGCTTTGATTATGACGTTATTTATATGCTTGGAAAAATGCATCCGTTTGCTCAGCGTCATTCCCAGGTATCTAACGGATTCTTTATGAATGAATCTTTCGTTAGATACTCTGAGAGGTTCGCGTATTGCAATGTACAGCTTCCATTTGCGAGTAAATAAAATAGTCTCTGTTTTCGATGCATTAAGTTTGATTTTCCACTTTTTAAAGTACTCCGTTAACATGTTTGTGTGTATTGGCATCTGGAGATTGGCCACTTGCGCACTATAGCCGTTGGCATAGACCGCAGTGTCATCGGCAAATTGAGCAATACTCGATTTTGAAAACGTCGGCACATCAGCAATAAATAGTAGGAATAGAGTGGGACCCAGCACTGACCCTTGTGGCACCCCAGCCCTTATTTTTTTTTTCTGCAGAATAGCAATCCTCAACTTTCACCCGAAATTGTCTTTTTAGCAAATAGCTAATTATTAATTTAATCAATATTTCGGGGAAGTTGAGGACACACATTTTATAAATAAGGGCTTCCTGCCACACCCGGTCTCGATGTCGTACAACACCATTACCGTACTCCTATTTTTGTTGTACTGGGTAATGATGTCATTCGCTATTCGAGTCAGCTGATGGACTGTGCTGAGTCTTTCTCTAAATCCGAGTTGAAAATTTGGTAGTATGTTGTTTCGCTTGATGTGCCGATTTATCGCCCCGAGTATCACTCTTTCTTCAATTTTACCGAAGGCATCTAGTAAGCTTATTGGCCGATAATTGCCGGCCACTGTGCGGTCCTTACCTGACTTGTGCACGGGAATTATAGTGGCTTTTTTCCAGGCGCTTGGAAAATACTGCAACTTAATGCTCGAGTTGATTATGTAGGTAAGCTGGACCAGACATTTTCGAGAGAGGTTTTTAATAATTTTGTTAGAGATGTTATCCTGGCCTGGGGTTTTTTTATTTATAAGTTTTTTTATGATTTCTTTCAATTTTGCGGGAGTCGTCATAATGTCAGTAAATACGTCTGTAATGTCAATGTCGATGTTTTTTGTTTTTATATTTTCGTAGTGTCTGTTTATCTGTCTCTCTAGATTAATGTCGGTGTGCGGATCTAATAGGTGCGTTCTGTGGAATACATCAGCAATTAGACTTGCCTTGTCTTCGTCACTGGTGTACTCCACATTATTGTGCTGCAGCGTTGGAATGCTCTGCCTAGTTACGGTGTACTTCCTGGTGATTTTCCACAAAGAATTGTCACCAGGTTTAGCCGCGCCAAGCAGAACATCCCATTCGCTGTTCTTGTGTGCAGCAATCGCTTGCCTAATTAGTCCTGTCAGTCGGTTTTGAAGTAGTCGGTAATGTACGTCACCCGTCCTTTGAAAATTTTGTCTTGCTCTATTTTTGTCTCTATTTAAGTCTAGTATGTCATCGGGTAGATTTTTGTTTTTAATTTTAATTGTCTGTTTGTGTCTGTTAACTTAAGTCTGTCAACTTTTTTAATGTATGTAGTCAGTTTCGCAATTTCTACATCGAGTTCTGTCCGAGTACTGATTTTACTATTAATAGTTACTTGTCTGTCAAGGTCTTTGCGAAATTGCTTCCAGTCAGTATGTTTGTATGATGTCACAGTCACGTCAGTTTTTGCAGTCTGTCCAAAGTCTATCCTAACATAGGTCGGGTTGTGGTCGGAGTCAAGCTCCTGCCACTGCTCCAACTCAACGATCTGGCCAATGTTTTTAACAATAGCCAGATCAATCGTTGAAGGATCCCTACCATTGCTAGGATAGTGTGTGGGTTTGTCTGTGTAGGACAAACCCACATTGTGAGTGTCCACGTATCGTTTTAGTAAGTTCCCATTTGGATTATTTCTACCCGTAGTCCCCCAAGCCGAGTGCACGCAATTAAAATCACCCATCACTATGACCTTGTTATCTGAATTGAAGATTCTATTCAGGTCAGTGATGGTGATTTTATTTCGGGGATTGCTGTATGCCACTATTAGGGTTATGTTATGCACATTGATTGAAGTGGTTTCGATCCCACCGCAATTGATGCGCCGATTTAATTTAAAACTGATCCCGTGCCTAATAATGGCAGCTACTCCACCCTGGCGCGCATTATTAATATTGTCCTTGCGGACAACTTTATAGTTCTGAATACTAAAAATGTCACTGTCAACTAATTGAGTTTCGGTAACTAAAACAATATCGACACTATGTCGTAGCAAGAATTGTGCCACTACTGCGGCCCTGTTCAACAGAGAGTTAGCATTCCACTGGACAATTAGTAACTTAGAAGTCATACTTGTCCAGTGAAAAACTAACAAACTGCATAAATGTCATTAAACGCTCCCCTGGCGTATTTACTGCAGCTAATTGCTGGTTAAGGTCATTAATTGCCATAAGGGCACTTTGCAAGTTTATCAAATTGTTGGTTTGCTTAATACTACTAAACAACTGATTTATTTGAGTATACTCAAATAAATCAGTTGTACTCACTCAGAGTACTCAGAGTATACTCACTGTGGTGGGTTGATATGGTGAGTTGTGGCATCCTGTTTGGCTGGTGTGGGCGGGTCACGTTTGAAGTGGTGGCTATGGCTGCTGTGGCTGCTGCTGTCGCTGCTGCTCGATTCGCCCAGGCGTTGGAAGTGGGCGGGGCGGCCTTTCTGAAGATTCGCTGCTGGGGCTGTTGTGGTCCGGTTGGCGCGTTCTTATTATTTTCAAGAACGCGTTCCATCCTGGCTTTGTAGACGGGGCACACAATGTTGTTAGCAGTGTGCTCGCCGCCACAATTAGCGCAGGTGGGTGTTTCTTCTAACGTTAGTTTGCATTCCCTCGTCCAGTGATCGTCGCCGCATTTGACGCACTTAGGGTCATTGAAGCAATTGCTTGTCGCATGTCCCCACTTCTGGCACCGTTTGCATTGGATTATATGCTTCGTATTGTAGTTCCTGGTCCAGTGGATCTTGGTCTGCGACAAGTACTTAACTTTTTCGCTCAATTTCCCTAAAGTGACGTCAGTACTGATAATCACTAAGTAAAGTGGGTTGACCTTAGTTTTCATAGTGATACATTTGATGGCCGGGATGTTGTAGTCGTCCTGAAGTTCCTCGATTATTTCTGTTACATCTGCATGCGCTTGCATTCCGTTAAGAACAAACGCATGCGTTTTCTCTTCTGGAGATGAATATGTGTGGAATTTGGACCCCTGATCCATAAGGGCAGCTTTTAGCTTTTTTTGCTCAGCAAGGCTTTGTACATAAATATTTGTGTTGAATCGACTGTACTTCACATGAAAGCCTTGCTTCACATATTGCTTGATGTAGTTAATCGTTTGCTTATGGTCCTGCGGCTTTCCTTTAATGATAATAGCAGGTGGTGGCCTCGGCTTCACCGTGCGTTTGGATTGCTCTGCTGTTGCTGCTGCTCCTGCTTCTTCTTCAGTTTGTATAGTCGGGAGGTCCTCAAAAAGGTTTTTGATTGGAAGATTAAATGGTGGTGTTTGTGGTGGCTTCTTGAATGTTTTCTTGGCTTTCTGAAAGCCATCAGCACTCGCCTCGCTGTTTGCATTATCTTGATGGGTGATGTCCTGCACCAAGCGGCTTGCCTTTCGCTTGGAGCTTATCGATGGTGGAGGATGAAAAGTAGGAAGGGACAGTTTGTTAGGACTTTTAATGAAGGATTGGTTAGGTGGGCTTTCAGGGTTAAGGGATTTGGGTAGGCCAGTGGCTTTAGAAAAGTTTGCAATGGAGTTTTGGATTGTTTCCATTGGATTTTTATTTTTAGGAATTGCACCAGTTTTAGGGGATTTGTGCATTTGGGAGGGAATGATAGGTTTTGATATATTTTCAGGTGGGAGATCAGTTTCCATGTTGATGTTTATACAAATGTAGTTATCTATAATGCTGATCGCGTCATCCAACCCTTCGTAGGGCTTGGTGAGCGGTGTGGATGGGCCAGCTGCTGATGTATTTTCGCCGCGTGTGGGCTTGGTCGGTAGAATCGGATTTTCGTTTGGAATGATGGTATTAGGATTATCGCTGAGGTATGTGCGGGATTCGCTCAACGATCTCACCTTGCGTTCCTGCACAATAGGGGACTGCAGGCCTTGAAACGAGTGAGATACAAAGCTCTGAAATTGAGATGCAGCATAATATGAAGTTGCTAATCATAACTACCAACTATAGCTTAAAAAAGATAAAGTAGATATCTATAGTTTGTAGTTACAATGTACAAAAATGTTACTATTTAAACTTTTTACATTATAACTGATTTATAAACTAATTTTCTATTAATTGTAACCATCTATGATCACATTTTAATAATTTTATATTAATTTGGTCTGAGACAAAACATACTTAGGCAACCCAATGTTCTTTGTTTACATCTTTCCGCCATTGTTTTAGACAACGAGCTATAGTTTGTTTTGATTGTGTATTTAAGTGTTTTTACTGTTTTTCCAAAGTGTAAATTGTTTTTGTGACTTGCAAGGTGCCTTTATAAATACGTACATTTTTTGACGATATAAGTTTTTGTAATTTGTGACATAATAAGTTTGTAATTTGTGACATAATAAGCTTATCTTGATGCGTTAAAGTTTTATTTGCTCGGATAACTTTTTTTTTCGATGTAATTTGTTCATACGTATATTTTAAAAAATCCATAACACTTGGATCTAAGTATGTAAAAAATATATCGAATTGTTTGATTGTTAACCCTGTAAAGTACTTAAAATAATTTTCAGACTTTTTCAACTCCTCATAACTGAATCGATTAAAATTTTCTGTTGCATTATTAGAAAGCCTGCGACCTACGTTGGATGTTTGTGTAGAACAATCTTTCAGCATGGAAGTTTTTGAATATGAATGTTCTAAATTAGCTGATGATGATGATGATGATTGTATGTTGTAATTAATTACAATTTCCTTATCATTTATTCTTAAAATATTTTCTTTATCTGAATCATTATGGCTGTCGTTTACATCAACCTAAATCAAATATATTATTTAAGTGTGTTTAAAAACATAAACAAATAGCGGAAGAATTAAGCCTCGTTTTTCCTGTTCCAAATTTCACAAGTTTTGTTCGAATCGAATACGTAAAGGTTAATTATATATTTGCCAAACAGCAAAATGCGTATGATCGGTTGTTTTCAACCTCAGAATGTTTCTTGGTTCTCGCTTTATATCATACAGCATGTATCTGGCAAATATAATAAATACGACTCTTCATAAAAGAATTAGGACTAAAATAGGGAAATTTGCAGCTGTAAAAGCGACGCTATAATTAAAGGGATCTAGCCTTAAACTTAGGAATCGATTTATTGCTTAATATATAAGTAAGTTTATGACTAGGTCAGTGTACAACGCCATTGTATTTATAGTAAATATCCGAGTAAATACCTTAATTATGCTCAGTTCGTCAAAAATTAAATTACTTGCAAATGATTCACTTTGAACTGGATATTCATAATTACCAAGCAAAAAGTGGTTGCCACATATATATACATTCCTATTAATCTTGTTAATATTTAAATCATTGTTTCCACACAATTCCAACCATCGAAGACATTTTTCCAAAGACTTTTTTGGTTTTGGAAACGGCTTGAATATTATATTCTTCACTTTACGACTTTCGTTTTTGCAGTTTGCATAATAGCATTTCATTTTTATTGATATATAAATCTCTAATCATTGTATTACTTTTTCCCATAACTATATTATTATCGCCGGCGTATTATTATTATTGTATATATTTATGTTTGGTTATTGTTTAATAGTGTACATTTGACATATGTCACTTTGTTAGGAATATTTCGATTTAGCCAACACAATAAATATTGTGTTGGCAGCACTGAAAGCTAAGTTAACACATGTTCTGTTTCTATTGTAGAGCTTTCTGTTTCTTTCTATGGTCAAGGCCTGCAGTCCCCTATTGTTGAATTCCGGATGCTTTTTCTACTTTGTGGAATATTTGTCAAGTATAATCCTTTGCTTATTGGGGATTTTTTATCCATAGGATAAATTTATGTCGCACTTTCACTTAAATATTTAAAAACTAAAACTATACACTATATTTAAGATGCGTCTATGTCGCGACAAGAAGGGCTAAAGGCCACTTCTTTTGGATAAACTACTTAAAAAACTACTTGCACTAATCACTAAACTTAATAACTAAAGAGTCAATATCTCATCAACTTTATTTTTATGAAAAAAAAGGATCAAAAATACGCACAGTAACAATAATCAAAAATTTTATTAACACTATTAACAGAGTATTAAAAAAAATCGAATCGAGAACTAGGCCGTAAAACGAAAGCGAAAGCAGCAGTAGACCAGCTACGTGCTATCGGACGAGGAACCATTTTCAATTTCAATTTAACAAGTCTTTTATTTACAAATTATTTACAGAGGTATTTTACAGTACAGTTTTTATATATAAGGATTCCTACAAATATATATGTTTAACTCCTAATTAGAATTATTTATAACATTGTTTGTTTTAAGATATTTCATTATACTAGATTATATTATTTGTTTGATAGGGGTTAGTGATTGGGATTGCAGGAAAATGAGAGAGGAAAAACCTGCTTGCAAATTTTAATATTATCAATTGTGCTTTGATAGGTTATTATTGGTGTTCCTCAAATATTGGGAGATTTTGGTAGGTTAATTCGTGTTTTGATTTTGGGGAGATGTTATGCCTGCGTGTTTTGGTTAGTTTGTTGTGTCGTAGCTGAGTTTTGTAGAATGTTTGAGATATCTCTTGTATGTAGTCATCGATTCTTGGGACATTGGCTAGTTCATGCAGATCCGTTATTCTGATGTAGTTATCTGAGTTAGTTACGAGTCTCAGTATTTTGTTTTGATACCTTTGTAGTTTGGCTAAGGTGCTTTGACATACGTTACAGAATACCGGAGCTGCATAAATTAGCACCGGTCTTATTACTGCTACGTACAACAGCCTCTTGTTTTGCATGCTCATTGTGCTTTTCTTTCTTAGTAGGGGGTATAGTGAGTGTGCTATTATGTAGGCTTTTTTAATTGTGCTTTCAATATGCTTGTAAAATGTCAGTCGGGTGTCTAGGTGTACACCCAAGTACTTGACAGATTCTTTTGGAATAATTTTACATTTATTGATGTTTAGATTGGTGAAGATCCTAGGTTTAAGGTTTCGTTTTGTAAATATTATTTGTTCTGTTTTAGAATTATTCAGCGATATTTTCCATTTTGAAAAGTATTTGATGGGAATGTCAGCATGTATTTGCGTTTGTTTGTTTGCTACATCGGGATGGAATGAATGTGCATATATAGCTGTGTCGTCTGCGTAGAGCGCGATGTTTGTTTTGGCAAATTGTGGAATGTCATTCAAATAGAGAGTGAATAGCTTGGGTCCAAGGACGGATCCTTGTGGCACACCTGCAGTGATGTGTTTTTTAGGCGAAAATGCATTATTGACTTTGACGGAGAAGTGTCTGTCTGTTAAGTATGAGTGGATTAAGTGAATTAGATTTTTTGACAATTTAATTTCCATCAGTTTGTAAATCAGGCCATTGACCCATACCTTATCGAAAGCTTTTTCAGAGTCCAGCAAGGTCATTACCGTGGTTTTATTTTGGTTTGCTTTCATTGTTATGTCATTAACGATGCGGACGACTTGCTGGACGGTGTTATGTTTGGGTCTAAAGCCGAACTGACAGCTGATGGTAATTTTATTTTTGTTGTCGAACTTGTTGATTCTATTAAGAATGATTTTTTCTGCAATTTTTCCAAGCATACTTAACAGACTTATGGGTCTGTAGCTTGTTGGTTCTTTTGGGTTTTTACTCGGTTTCAATATTGGTATGACTGTTGCCGTTTTCCAAATCACAGGGAAATGATTAAGTTTTAATATTGTGTTTATTATGTATGTGAGCTGGACTATGGCTTTCAAGGGCATGTTTTTTATAATCCTGTTTTCTACTTGATCATTTCCAGGTGCTTTTCGGTTTGGCAGTTTTCTGATGATGTTATATATTTCAGCCGGTTTTGCTATTATTTCCGAGTAATTTTTAACATTTGTTTTGCACGGGACTGCCAAAAAATCTGTAACTTTTCTGTTAATCTGTGCCTGCTCAGGGCTATTGCTATTAAGATTTATGTTATGGAACATTTCGAAGGCATCAGCTATTTTATTTGATTTTTCTTGATCAGTAATTGCTATATTTCCATTATCATTAAGTGCTGGTATTGTGTTAGGTGTTTGTTTGAGTGCCTTTGAAATTTTCCACAACGAGTTATTGTTTGGTTTAAGATTTTCAAGTTTTTCTGTCCACTTTTTGTTGTTATGATCCGCTATTAATTGTCTGACATTCAAAACTTGTCGCTTCATTTCATTTCTGTAAAATACATCCCCAGTTTGTTGCCACTTTCTTCGCGTTTTGTTTTTGATTTTAATTAAGTCAATAATACTTTGTGGCAATGCATGTTGGTTGTATTTTACCAGAATTTGCTTAGTGTGTTTTTGCTTGGCCATGGTTAAGACTTCAGTGAAGCGATCAATTTGTTGATTGAGTTCATCAATGCTACTTAATTTACTTGTTATTTTTATTTTTTCATTGATCGTTTCTCTGAACTCCCTCCAGACTGTGTTTTTATATGACGTAATTTTAATTTCATTATTTTGTTTTTTGTGTTTTGTTAAGGTGCACATTACTGGATTATGATCTGAGCACAACTCGACTAGTGTGACAGGCATAGTTATGTTTATGACATTTTTGTTTATGATTAAATCTAATGTGCTTGGGTTTAAGCCTTTATTCGGGTGATGAGTAGGTGTAGGAGTGTTTAACATGCATAGTTTGTGTCTTTCTATAAAATTGTGTAGTGTGTTTCCGTTTGTATTGCTTCTAATACAGTTCCAGTTTGGATGAGTTGCGTTCAGATCGCCAACCAGCAAGACCTTGTTTCCTATAGTCGGTCCAAAAAGTACGAAGAGTGATAAATCATGCTGTGACAGCCGTTCCAGGGGCGTGCATTTTTATAGGGTTTAAAACAGTAGCTTGTAATAATAGTAGCTCGTAGACGGGCAGACCCTCGGGCGGATCTTTAAGTAGAAGTGGTTTAAGTAGGGATACCGTGGGGCAGTCTATTTTCAATTGCCAAACTAAATTTGCCAATTACTTCCTGTGCAGAACTACTACTGTAGTACCATTTCATTATTTGTACTTTTTCTTCTCTGAAAGACAGAATGTGGGATTTGGATATCCGAATTGATCGAATAATTGATCCAATAATCATAAATGTAGGAAATGATAACGACAGTAGTGACAGTTTAAGTGATTAATGCAAAGTGAAAAACAGAATTTTGATGTTGATTTTTCAGTCAATTTGAAGTGTGCTTAATTTTTAGTTGTTGTTTAGTTGTTAGTTGTTTTTCTTGTTTTTATTGTGTTAGTTGTTCTTATTGTTATCATTTTGAAAGTATTTAAATAGTTTCATGCTACGCCACTGGGCCCACTTATTTTTAAGTGCGTAATAAACTTGCTCGAGGTATCCAGTGGACCACGCCGGTGGTAAATATGATCACACCATCGATGTATATGCATATTTCGATATCAGCATACTGCATTTGACTGGCTATAAAATAGTATGGGTGCACACCAAAAACTATCCATTTTCTTAAACTATAACATGTAAATAGTATCGACTAAGCTAGACCACTTATAGGTAACAGTGTATTGAACATCCTTTGACTAAATGCCGCTTATTTTTTGCTCCACTCTTCGTACTTTTTGGACAGACTATATGTCAAACAAAAGCTCTAATTCTACTTCGTTGAGTCTATTGAGCGGTCTGTTATACGCAGCAATTATGTGTGTGTTATCTTGTAATTTGAAGCTTATTGCCTCCATTGACGTGTTGGGTGTTTTTGTTTCGTAGAATGATACTGTATTTTTGATTAGGCATAACACTCCTCCGTGACCTAAATGATCAGGACGATCCTTCCTTAGTATGCTATAGTTTTTGAGTTTAAATTTATTTTTTGGTGTGAATTTGGTTTTATTAATCAACATGACATCAATGCTGTGTGTCTGTACAAATCAATCAACTGACTTACTTTGTTTGCAAGCCCATCTGCGTTCCAAGTGCATAATTTCAAGTTATATTCCATTAGAAGATAACTGTTGGATAAAATTGTTAAATGTTATAAATTTTTCGACATCATTTTTACACTGAGTCAGTTGATCATTCAATTTTCTAACCAACCCAAGCATTGACTCCATGTTGATTAAGCTATTGAGCTTATTAATTTCTGATTGGAATTCAGAGAAATTTTTTGAATTTGGGTATTGAGTGGAGTTAGTATTCATGGGGGTGTTATTTTGGTTAATAGGATTATTATAATTATTTAACCTTGTGCCTGCGGAATTTGAATTTGTCCAATAATTTTCTTTTACAGGTGGCGCTGGTGTGTATCTGGGTCGTAGTTGCGGGAATGCGGCGACGTCCTTCAGGTTTGGATGGTTATTCTGGGTGGTCATTGTTTTACCTCTTTTGGTTGTGGCTTGTTTCCATTCTAGCTTTTCTTTGTAGACTGTGCATTGTATGCTATTGGCCGGATGCGCTTCGCTACAATTTGCGCATTTGGCAGGTGTGCTTCGCGGTTTTTGGCATTCAAACGACCAGTGCTCTTCTGCACATTTCAGACATCTGAGTCTAGCTCTGCAATTGCTTGTAGAGTGACCCCATTCTTGGCAACGATGACATTGTATCATAAGTTTGTTGTTTATTAGCCTTTCCCAAGTGATTTTTGTGTGCGATACATACAAGGCTATTTTGTTGAGCTGCTTTAGCGTGACGTCACTCTTTGTTGTTACCATGTACAGTACGCGCGAGTTGGTTTTCATTTTTGTGCACTTAATTTCACTGAGTTTATATTCGTCTATTAGTTCTTTGGTAATGTCACTTGGCGAGGGGTTACTTACTAATCCGCACAAAACGAATGCATGTTGTTTTTCATTTTGGTTGGAAAACGAATGAAAGCTAGTTTTTTCCTCTTGGAGTTTTTCGGCAACTCTAACGCGGTCTGCTTCAGAGATGGTGTAGATGTTTGTGGTGTTGGCGCAGTATTTGATATGGAATTTGTCATCAGTAACAGATTGTACTAATTTCACTAGCTCATCATGATTTTCCACTTTTCCATGAATGACTATTGGTGGTGGTTTTCTTACCCTTTTGAGGTTAACTGTTGCTGCATTGTTGTTTGTTGCAGCAGAGGTTTCCGGGTGAGTATCTTTTACCATGCTCTCTTCTTCTTCGTCTTCGTTATTTTGTAGCACTTTGAACCGATTTCGCGTTGTAACGCCATTTGCTGATGCGGCCGATTGAATGGTTGGCTTGGTGTTCTTAGGTTTTTGGGGCGCATTTTTGGTGATAATTAGCTTGCTAGCCATATTGTTTTTATTGCACTCACTATTGACATCAGTTATTATAGATCGAGTGTCACTTTCACTATCTCCGATTGTTCTTGGTTTTTTGACACTTTTAGTCTTAATAAATCTGCGTTTAAAGGTAGCGCTTTTCCCATTCACTTTTAGCGTTATTCTGCTTCTGCAGCGCGGCGATTTTTGCATTCGCGTTACTTGAACGAGTCTATACAAGTTTCGGGTTGACCGCACACACGGAGTGCACACGGCACTTAAATGGGCGGAGCTTACAAGCTTGCTTCAGCTTACTAGGCTGAGGTGGTGGGGGAACGTCTGCTCTGCACTGCTGGGACGATTGATTGATTGATTGAAAAGATTTTTATTCAATTTAAATAAATTTTACATGAATATGTTACATTGCACAGCTTAAAAGGTCCGGTCTCCCATTCCAGTAACAATACAGAATAACACAACATTTAAATAATATATAAATATACTAAATAGTTGCTCTTCCTAGCTATATAATTAGCTTTAGGGGCATGGTTAGAAAAATCAATATGCAATAAAACATTTTAAGAAAGACTGTCAAAAATTAGCAAGCTGGGCGAGGCCCGCCGAGCCCCAGCCGCACCGGCTGAAAGCTGCCTGTGCCAGTACATTTAAATGTACTGGCCATAGAGCAATCAGGGATCCAGAACGGCAAGAACCGACAGGTGGCGCCCTCTCAACTCAAGCTGGTGAACTAATCATCAGCAAGAGTCTGCCCACCAACCCTGACAGTCGCACAGAATAGAAACTTTCGAAAAACAATAAAAATTTTATATGGATTTACCAGGAAAAACTAGAAAAACCTGGTTTTAGACGATGATAGTTTTTTTAATGGGAAAATAAAACAAAAAACCCATTTTTTTTATTAACAAATACAGCACAAGAGAATAGAAAAGCATATTATACATTATACATATACAATACATATAATATATTATAATAATTCGTTATGAACAAATAAATACTAATAAATAGAACAAAAATGGACATCGTCCATCTTGTTCCAGCCCACCCGAGAGGCGGAGCGGGGCCCGCAAAATCCCAACCGCACAGGTCCAACCCTCGATGTACTTGTGTATATGTACACACAAGTGAGGGCAATCAGACACCGAGCGCGGCAGAGACTCCGCAGGCCCCGCCCACACCAAACCGATGCGGCCAAGTGCGAGCTCAGTCACAGGCAGCAGAAGCAGCCCGCGACAAAATATATTAAGCTTTGCCATACACTCAGCGATGACAAAAAACTGGTAAATATTTACTTTATGGCCCGAGGAAAAATAACACTTTCTATACATATTCGGACTCTGCTTGACGATTAGAATCTAATGGCGTTAGTCTTAACTTTAGGAAACCATCGAGTAAAAAGTTACACGTACTTAAGTCGGTAAAACTTTACTTTACCCCCCACCTCAAAATGTAATCGTACCAACTTTTTTAAAATCAGTTTTTTGTAACAAATCAAATGGTACTAGTCCTAACTTACGGAAATGAACGGTTCAAAAGTTATGACCAAAAATTAAATTTAGGCTACGTCAATTTTTTTTTTGCAAACTTGCGTAAAGTTGGGTGCATTCGGGGGCTACAACCCTTCGTGCAACCAACTTTACGCTCGTTTGTAGTGTGATGCAAAAATCGTCGTTTTACCACAGATAAGGTTATCTTATCTGTGGTTTTACATTAACTTAACCAACTTATATTCCGACAAAAAGTCTAATAAAAAGAATATATATTTTTTTTACATATTTAAACTCTATTTAAGGAGTATAGTCGATTGCCACTATTCTTGTTTTTAAGAAACCTATAGGTAAAAACTCGGGTAAAAAGTTATGCGCTAGATGGCGTTAATTTTTCTAACAAATTTTTATGCTTTTACCACAAAATTTAGGCTAAACCTAAACTAACCTAACATCTTTATTTTGAAAAAAAAAAACGAAAAAAAAAAGAAACTTAACCTAACCTTTTTTAGGAAAAAAAAAAACAAATAAAATAAACCTAACCTAACCCCTACGCAAGAAAAACAAACAAAATCGTAAATCTAACCTAACATAACCCCTGCGCAAGAATAACAAACAAAATCGTAAATTAAACCTAACCTAACCTAACCCCTGTGCAAGAAAAACAAACAAAATTGTAAACATAACCCCTGCGCAAAAATAAAAAACAAAATCGTAAATCAAACCTAACCTAACCTAACCCCTGTGCAAGAAAAACAAACAAAATTGTAAATCTAACCTAACATAACCCCTGCGCAAAAATAAAAAACAAAATCGTAAATCAAACCTAACCTAACCCCTGTGCAAGAAAAACCAACAAAATCGTAAATCTAACCTAACATAACCCCTGCGCAAGAATAACAAACAAAATCGTAAATCAAACCTAACCTAACCCCTGCACAAAAATAACAAACAAAAACGTAAATCAAACCTAACCTAACCTAACCCCTGCGCCAGAATAACAAATAAAATCGTAAATCTAACCTAACATAACCCCTGCGAATAATATTTAGAGAGTCTACTAATATCTAGCCTAGTTATTTTTGATATTTTTTTTAAATACGTGAAACTTTGTATTTTGAAGTTTCTTAAAGTTGAAATCAACACTATTCGATGTGGCTCGTCAAGTAGAGTCCGAATATGTATCAAAAGTGCTAATTTTCCTGGGCCACATAGTGTATTTTGAATTATTCTTTTATAATTTTTAATTTTTAACTACGTGTAACTTTTTACTCTTAAGTTTCCTAACTAACTTGTGACTAACGCCATACGATTCGGCTTGCTAAGCCGCTTCCAAAAATGTATAATAAGTGTCATTTTTCCGCGGGCCATAAAGTAAAGTCCAGCCCAAAAGGTTTAGTTTTCATACAATTTTACAAAAAAAAAAAAAAAAAATCAAAAAATCAGAATAATCGATGAGAATCGACACTATAAATTAGAGGAACTAAATTTTATGGGAAACATCCCAGCAACCCACTTTTTTATTTTCGCGCATCAACGCAATTTAATATAGTATGCACAAATTAACAAACCACCCACCCATTCAACAACTGTCGATAAGGGGGACAATCCTGATATTCTCAATTTGGTCTCATCAGCATTTTCAAGGGTTTATCCCTATACAACAAGCAAAACTCCTCGTTAGACTCTCAGTGCAAACACAACAATTCTGTCAACAGCGACATGCAAAGTGCCAGTAATCACAACAACAAAAATAACAATATAACAAACCTTATAAGAGAAAGTATCTAAAAAATATGGATCATTCTAAGTGATTCAGAAATTCAGAAATTCGTTGCCTGACTATAGATATATAATAATAATATTAATATAGTAATTTTTTTTTTTTTTTTTATTTAAATAAATATTTTGTATTTTAATATTTTTTTTTTTTTTTGTATTTTAATATTTTTTTATTTTTTTAATAATGATAATAAATAAATAAATAAATAAATAAATAAGGTATGTTGGTCAGTCCAGAAATAAAAGTTCAAGTCGATTTGTATGCAAGGTTAAAATAAATATGAATATAATCCTGTTAAGGAATTCTATCAATAGATAAATCAATGTTATTGTACAAAAAGTGACTAGTTGAATGCGCTCGATGTTTTGAGTAAATAAAATAAAATAAAGTTTGTAAATAAGTTGTGTATAAATATTTAGGTACCTGTGTGTAGATAAATAATGAATGTGTAAATGAATAATGTATATATGTAGTTAGATAATGTGTAAATAGATAAACTAGAGCTACAATTAGTTTAAAAATTGTAATTGTCCAACGAGAAGGTTACAAATTGCATAAAGATTAATAGACGCTCCCTTGGCGTGCTTACTGAGGCCAATTGGGAATTCAGGTCTTTTATTGCTTGTAGAGCGCCGGCAAGATTGATTAAATCGTTTGTTTGCTGAATGGATGAAAATATAGTCGGTCCAAAAAGTACGAAGAGTGATAAATCATGCTGTGACAGCCGTTCCAGGGGCGTGCATTTTTATAGGGTTTAAAACAGTAGCTTGTAATAATAGTAGCTCGTAGACGGGCAGACCCTCGGGCGGATCTTTAAGTAGAAGTGGTTTAAGTAGGGATACCGTGGGGCAGTCTATTTTCAATTGCCAAACTAAATTTGCCAATTACTTCCTGTGCAGAACTACTACTGTAGTACCATTTCATTATTTGTACTTTTTCTTCTCTGAAAGACAGAATGTGGGATTTGGATATCCGAATTGATCGAATAATTGATCCAATAATCATAAATGTAGGAAATGATAACGACAGTAGTGACAGTTTAAGTGATTAATGCAAAGTGAAAAACAGAATTTTGATGTTGATTTTTCAGTCAATTTGAAGTGTGCTTAATTTTTAGTTGTTGTTTAGTTGTTAGTTGTTTTTCTTGTTTTTATTGTGTTAGTTGTTCTTATTGTTATCATTTTGAAAGTATTTAAATAGTTTCATGCTACGCCACTGGGCCCACTTATTTTTAAGTGCGTAATAAACTTGCTCGAGGTATCCAGTGGACCACGCCGGTGGTAAATATGATCACACCATCGATGTATATGCATATTTCGATATCAGCATACTGCATTTGACTGGCTATAAAATAGTATGGGTGCACACCAAAAACTATCCATTTTCTTAAACTATAACATGTAAATAGTATCGACTAAGCTAGACCACTTATAGGTAACAGTGTATTGAACATCCTTTGACTAAATGCCGCTTATTTTTTGCTCCACTCTTCGTACTTTTTGGACAGACTATAGTTCAGAAATTTGTGCATACTCACCATTTCCGCGAACAGGAGGGCGTGGTAGCAAGCTGGGTTGTTGTTGTGGTGGTGGGCGTGGCTCACGTCCAGGCTGAGCTGTAGCTATCGTTGGGCGACTTGTCCAGGCGTTACGGGCTGGGATTGGTGCATCCACATATGTTCGCGTACGCTGCGATGGAGTTGTCGGCTGATTGTCGGTGTAGCGTTTCATCCGAAATATGTACACTGGACATTCAGTGTTGTTCGCAGTATGTGGGCCACTGCAGTTAGCACAAGTGGGTGCTTCATTCCGATCAAGTGTGCATTGTTGGGTTAAATGGTCCTGTCCGCATTTAACACATCTGGGATTGTTGTGACAATTTGTCGTTGCATGCCCCCACTTCTGGCATTTTTTGCACTGGATTATTTGTTTGTTATTGTAGTGGCGGGTCCAGAAGATTTTGGTGGAACAAATGTATTTGGCTTTGTCTTGCAGGGTCTTTAAAGTGATGGTGTTGTCCGTAATGATCATATAGAGAGGATTAAATTTCGTGTGCATTTTGAAACATTTGGTAGCTGCGATATCGTAGTCAGTTTGTAGCGCATCCAAAATGTCTTGTTCAGTTGCATTTGCCTGCATGCCGTTCAGGACAAATGCATGCGTTTTTTCATCGGTTGGCGTGTAGGTGTGGAACTCGGAACCCACTTTGGATAGTTCGGATCTTAGTAGTTTGAATTCAGCAAGGTTTTGAACATAAATGTTTGTATTATTCTTGCTGTATTTGATATGGAAACCTTGTTTCACAAATTGTTCGATATAGTTTACAGTTTGCTGGTGATTGTCCGGCTTCCCTTTCAGGATGAGAGGCGGTGGTGGGCGTTGTTTGACTTGTTTAGGTGCTTGGGTTTTAGGAGCACTAGGAGGGATAATAGTTGGGGTTGTGGGATTTGCAGTTGAAGGGCCAGCAGTAATTCCTGATGGACCAGCAGAAGATCCTGATGCTTGTTGTTTTAGGGCATCAAATTGGTTCGATGTGGGTAGGTTGAAGGTGGGTCTGATGGGTGTTGTTTTTACCGTTTTTTTCGGACTTTGAAAATCATCTTTTGTCGGAGAACCAAGAGGATCGGCTTTCCTTTTTTCAGTCCTCGGTGGGAGATTGAATCTGGGTAATGGTAATTTTATTGAACCATCATGATTTGTATTTGGGTTAATTATTGAACCATGTTTATCATTAGGGCTACCCTCAGAACTAGCAACGGAACTGTTTTCAGATAGTTCGGTGTTTTGCTTTTTGATATCTTTATCAAAAATAAAATCCATCGACTCAGAAGCTTTTTTGAATAAATAATCATCGATGTGCCGAAGGTATTTGTCTAAGCTACCGTCTTTGTGGTTAGTAGGCGTAGTGTCTCCAGCTGAGGAATTATAGGATGATGTGTTAGGTGTGTTCGAAGGAGGAGCTTTGAAGGATGTCGTCGTTCATTTTTAAATATACGGCTGTATGCCGCGGTTGCCGCGGTTTCTTAATCCGTTCTGACAAACAATACACGATATGAGTTTTTTCACAATAGGACTGCGGTTAGTTTATACACTTAATTTAAATGTATCACATAATTTTATTACAATCACGGACGAAAGAAGGGCCAAAGGCCACTTCTATCTATAGATTGTTTTCACTGTATCACTAGATTGGTTTAGTTGCACTTACACAAAAAACTTAATTAACATACACTAATTAGAGTCATTATCTCACAAAAAAAAATAAGAAACTAGGCAGTTTTAATTAGTTTCTTAAAGCCTTTATTAAATTAGCTAAGAATTTACAAAATTATAATAGCAAAAGCACAGATTCACCGATAAATCGACAGCGCAGACCAGCTACGTGTTGATCGGACGAGGAACGGCAGTGCCAATGTGGTATGGTCGTTGCCTTATAAGAATCCAATTGGATTTCGGCGCGCGCGGGATTCTAAGAATTCAATTGGATTTTGTCTTATATGAATCCAATTGGATTTCAACGCGCGAAAAATTTTTCAATTTTTTTTTTATGTATATAATTAAGGTGTAAACGAATAAAAACAACTTCCCTACATAATTAATTCAATTATCTATTATTATTCCATAATAAATCCGACTGAAAATCGTTAAAACACAACAAATAATAATGTGGTTGATGCTGTTTTTTATTTAATTGTAACAACAAATAAAATAGTAGTAGTGGTATTTTTTTTTTAAGAGTTTCAGTTTTACGATTTTGAGATAAATGATGAATTAAAGTAAGTGGTGGTGGACCAACACACAGTAAAAGCCGATGCATAAAATAGATGCGCGGCGGCCGGCTGATGCGCAATGAATGTTGTTGAAAATTCCCCACGAAATTTAGTACTAAAAATCGAAAAAAATAAAGTTTGTTTTAATCGACTTGTCAGAGCTTTATTAAGACGAAGTAGAAAAAGTAGTTTTTCTGGTTTATTTCGGCTAATTAATGTCCGATTATTAAGTACGTGACGGATTTAGGATTGTCTTAACGTCCACAATATTTTAGCCTTTTGAATTTTTCAAATCGGTTCATAAATAAGAAAGTGGTTGGTTGTTGAATGAGCAACATTGAAGGGGTAAATATTTATTTTTGCAATTTGCGATTAAAATGGCATCTTTTTAGTTGCCATTTTTGATATTGAAACAGCCTTCTTTTTTTTATTGATCTAAAAAAAGCGTGAAAAAAAGACTTTTATCCAAAACTGTCAGATAATGTGTTTGTTATTGATTAGAATTTAAATTATAAAGTAGGCCATAACTCACTAGTGGACAAAAGTAGTGATTTAAAGTATACTTTATCTCACTAGTGAGTGAAAATGCACTGATACTCACTATTTATTAAAAGTTGTTTTAAAGGTACTTTTAGTTACTACAGAGATATTTATTTTTTTAAAACGTTTATTATTCGGAATTTAAAGAACGCAAAGAATTCACTAAACTAAAATAATACAACCAATATATAAACCACCATTACAAACTAAGACTTATTTATATTTATATTAACATTAATTGTAAAACTTGACTTTTCAGTTTTCTGACAACCAGCCTTCTGTGATCAAAATTATCAATTTTCAAATAATGACGTTTTTCTAATTTAATTTATTATTTTAAAAATACGATTTAATAAAAGTTTTAGATAAAATTTTGTATTAAACACGTGAGTAATTACATATAAGTCACTCAAGAGAATTAGCCCACTCGCCCTTCGGGCTTGTGGGCTAAACTTTTCTTTCGTGACTTATATGTAATATTACTCACTAGTCTAATAAATAACTATTTTTCACTCTTTTTCTACTGTTTTTCATTTTTTTTTACTTTTTTTCATTATTTTAAAAAGTGCTAAAAGCGTGGCAAAAAGTTATAAACCCGCAATGTTTTATTTATTAACAATATTAATTGTACAATTAGTAAGATTATTTAACTGAACAAGAACATATAAGCAACATTTCCATTAAATTTGAGTTAGCAAACACTTCTATTCGATTTGAATTATGTGAAGGAAGCTGTTTTATTTTTCGTTCCTAGGGGCGATTTCAATTGTTTTATCAATGCTTGCTCTAATTAATAACAAATTAAGCTTGAATCAGGCAACCGATTGTCATCTGATTATTAACTAATCTTTAATAATTTTTTATTTTAATTAAAAATTGCAAAAAATAGTGTATACAACACGAGCAAAATTAGTTATTTTTTGCTACTTGTTGTATAAATAACTATTTTCATGCTTTTTTTAGAACAATAAAAAAAGAAGGCGGTTTCAATATCAAAAATGGCAACTAAAAAGATGTGATTTTAATCGCAAATTGCAAAATAAAATTTTTTGTTTTTACAATTTTTGTGGATTTTTTAAGACTAGTCTCATTGCGATTGAAGCATGTTTTTTTGAAAAATTCCGGTATGTATATAAAATACTGTATATATATACTGTATATATATATATATATATATATATATATATATATATATATATATATATATATATATATATATAAAATAACCTTTAGAGGGGCGGGTTGGTGGTTTTATGTTTTCTATGCGTTTTGGACGATTTTAAGCACTTTTGAAATTTTCAATTTTTTTTTCGATAGATGGTGCTCCGGTAGCTCCGTTTATTATTGTCCGATTTTTAATTCCTGACAAATTTGGATTTGTCTTAACGTCACAATGTTGAGGCTTTAAATCTACATGTCTATCTAATTTGTGAACGTTGCTAAATGTCGTTGCGAGAAGTTCACTTTTTTCAGCGTCAGTGAAGTAGATTTGGTTCATGACCTCCATGGTTTCAACACCGATTTGTTTGGGGTTGAACCTCTTTTTAACTTTCCAAAGCGAACCATCTCTTGTTGAGAGATTAGTCAGGAAGTTGTGCCATTCGGTGTTTTTGAACAGGACAATTTCCCTTCTAATCTCTTCTGTCAGTTGGTTTGTCAGGAGTTGAAAATGCATGTATTGAGTCTGCTGAAAGCGTTTACGTACTGTGTTTTTTGTCTTAATCAGTTTCAATGTGGTCTGGCAGCACCATTTGGTTTTGTTTTCGGACAATAATTTCCGAGTGTTTGGTTGACATTTGTTGAATATTGGCCGTCATAACGCTTGTAACGGAGCTTTTTTCGCGACCCAGTCAAAACCTCCTGAAAACGAAACCAGTTAGCGTTAATTAATAGAAATATGTATTCCGTCTACTCACTGAGTCCTCCAGATGTGACCAGTGGTCCAGGAAATCAAATTCGGTAAGTAACATCCAATTTTAACCTGAGTTTTAGGCACATCCTACACCAAAGTCGTTTGCAATGTCACCAGCTGTCAGCGCAAAATGTACACACTAGCATCCTTGAACCCAGGAATGACGCGTTGATGGTGTACGTGACTTTTGGCACGAATATACGTTCACGCCACCCATGAACTTGGCCTCATTGACCTCCCAAAGTCATCCAAAGTCAAGATTGAAGGTCCAAAAGACACTTTTTTGCACCCTTTTTCCAGATTTTGGCCAAGAAGTGAGTTAATTTCGAAGTTCCAGTGTGCGCCATTCTGACCTGACCAGTACCAGTTTTTTCGTTTTTGCTACAAACTTTTCTACAAATTCAATCACCGAATATGTCGTAAGCTATTTTATAATTATTTACCAATTATTTTCCGCACTTTGTCTACCGTCCACGCCCAATTGTTTCGCGGTTTTTCTCAACAACTTACATTGTATTCATTTTTGCACCGTCCGATACCCACCGTCCACGCTCGATTGTATCAGGATGGTCGGCCCGTAGTGTTAAACATTCTTCGCGCCTTCATATCTGCTGCTCTTGTACTTTGAAATATTTTGTATCACATTCACATTTGCATACTGTATCACTAATAAATTTTCATCTTTTTCACCACAATCGTTTTATGTTTGAATTATTTTGAACCCTGTTGAAGACTTCGGCTAAAAGAGTCTGCCCCCGCAAATGAGAGTAAACTCATGTAAAATCTGGCGCCCGAGAATTCATTAATTCGATCAAGTTTTTCCACTTTGGAAAAACTAGCGTTACACGCTCACCTCGTGCTCTAGTGCAATGCACGTTGGGATGTTGCTTTTTATGACGGTCAATTTATTCATGTCGCGACGAAATTGCTGTCAGTCCGCATTCCTGAAACTGATTATCGTACTGTCCGGTTGTTTTTCAGTCGCGTCAAAATTCAGGTCTGCAAGGATAGGATTATGGTCCGAATCCATCTCACACAGCTGATTGAGGGAAATTTGAGGAAAATTTTTGTATACAAGGATGTCGATGGTGCTGGGGGTTTGGCCATTGGTAGGAAAGTGGGTAGGTAGAGCTGTATGAGATATAATCAGACCATTATCCTCTGTGTATTTTTGCAGGACTCGCCTGTTTTTGTTGCTGCGCACATTGTTCCACAATGTGTGGGCGCAGTTGAAGTCGCCAAGAAAGACGACTTTTGACGAGGCTGGAAAAACATTATCGAGCTCCACTAGACTAAGGTTGGTCTTTGGTCTGATGTAGGCAGTGGCGAGTACAACTTTGTTAGGTAATTATATGGCAATAGTTTCCATACAATTATTCTGTAGTTGAATTTGCCTAAAGCTGATGTTATTTTTAATTAGTACTGCTACGCCACCAGACCGAATACCACAAAGTCTATCATTGCGCAGTATTTTCATACCGCGCATTGTAAACTTGTCTTGTGGAGCAAGTCTAGTTTTGGATAAAAATAAGATATCGATGTTGTGTACCTTGATAAAGTTCTGTAGTTGTGCTTTCTTGTGCGCTAGACAGTTGCAGTTCCACGCACAAATCCTTAGGCCTATAAATTGTAATGCTCTACATTCCGCACAAACTCAATTGTGCACATAAATTTTTCATTAGACGTGTTACATTGGGCCAGTTGCGCGTTCAAATCGGTCAGAGCTTGTATAAGACCATTCAGATTTACCAGAGTGGCAGTCTGGTTAACAAGTGCTGTAATCTTGGTGAATTGGCTGTACTCACCGCTTGTTTGAGGCTTTGGCTGGGCTGCAAAGCTGGTAGAGGGTTGGGAAGGCGGCGCGGACCGTTGGATCTCCTTGTCCAGGCGTTTACTGGTGGTGGGGCTGCGGCGGTGTACGTTGGCCAGAGGACGGGGAACTGCTGCCTGGTGAGGGATGGTCCTGGCGTTGCGTTAGATGGAGCTGTTGGGTTGTTTTTTAACAACAACTCCATTTTCGCTTTATAAACTGAACAGACGACGTTGTTGGCGGTGTGGTCACCGTTGCAATTTGCGCACGTCGGCTTGTCCTCTTTCGGTCTCTCGCACGCACTGCTGAGATGGCCTTCACCGCACTTGACGCACTTGGCGGAATTAAAGTAGTTGGAGGTCGCGTGCCCCCACTTTTGGCACCGCTTGCACTGAATTATATATTTTTTGTTTATGTGCCTTTCCCATGTAATTTTGGTGCGCGCCACATACCGCACTTTATTAATTAATTTATTTATGGTGATACTTGCCGCCGTTATCACCATATATAGAGGTTGTCCCTTTGTATTCATTACAAATACTTTCTGGACCGCAATGTTGTGTTCTTCCATGAGTTCCCGTATGATTTCCTCAGACTCAACTCCTTTCTCCAACCCCCGGATGACAAAAGCGTGTGTTTTGTCACCTTGGGGAGTGTAGGTGTGGAAAGGGGTACCGTTGCACTTGTAGTACTCGACCAATTTCCTCTGCTCCTCAGTGTCTGTGAGGTAGAGGTTTGTATTGAATCGAGTATACTTGACGTAGTACCCCTTTTTCACTAATTGGTTCAGGAGCTGAGTCAACTCCTGGTGGGACGCGGGCTTTCCGCCAAGAATAATTGGTGGAGGTGGTTTGGGCTTTTTAACCTGTGCTTGCGGTTTCGGGCGGGTGAGGGGCTTGGAAGTGACTCGGGTCGCTTCGTTAACTTCCGATTCGTCGTCGGACGATTCCGACAACGAATCGAACTGATTTGATACCTTGGTTTCACTTTTCGCGTTTCGCCTGCTTAATAGGCGTTTAAAAGTTTTTCGCGGGCGAGTAAATCCATCCGCGTCCGGCTGCGGGGGAGAGTTTGAGGGCGGTCTCTTGTTGCTCCGTGGTGGCATTGTGAGTACGATTGGTTTTACACCGGGGAAAGGGTTAGCTGACGCTTTCTCACCAGAGCAGGTTGCTGGTGGATCGACGAGTGGAGCGTCGGTCTCCATGACCGGCGCGCTTGCTTGGTTTGCCGGCTGGAGTGTGGCAAACAGCCGCGCTACGAGCTCCTCAGGTGAGGGTGTCGATGGTGTATTGTTGGTTGCGCTAACAGTAGGGGATGTATGCCGGTTGGAGTTTAGGGTCATACGAATCTTGCGCCCACGCACTAGAAATGACTTGCACTTTGTGTTCAACGGTGAGGTATTTGTCTTTTTTGTAGCAACCGGAATTTCCTTTGCTGCCGAATTTCGCGGAAGTATTCCCGTCGCGTCAGGGAATTTACGCACAAAGAAGGGCCTAGGCCCTTCTTTTTAAGTTTTTTGGGTGGCGCACAAAATCACAAAGAACTTATAATTAAAACTATCACGAAACACAAATCCTAATTATAATTAATTAAAATTAAAACTAAGGCTAAAGGAGTCCTATCTCTCAGTCTATTTCTCGCACTAATTAATAAATTATTTTTAAAATTAATTAAAAACAAATTATTTTTTCCACACACTGGTATTTGTCGCGTTTTATCCAAAACGAAAAAACACAGTATTTGCAGAAAATAGGTCTGCTCTATAGCCCAGCTATGAGCAGAATGGGTTTGTATCCTTTTTTTTTTCAAAAAAAAAAGGACACAAAAACACAACACCGCGGCTTCTTATAATTATAAGAAGCTACGATGATGCTCGGACGAGGAACGGCAGTGCCAATGTGGTATGGTCGTTGTCTTATAAGAATCCAATTGGATTTTGGCGCGCGCGGGATTCTAAGAATCCAATTGGATTTTGTCTTATAAGAATCCAATTGGATTTTGACGCGCAATTTTTTTTTCAATTTTTGGTTTTTTATGTATATAATTATGGTGTAAACGAATAAAAACAACTCCCCCACTTAATAAATTCAATTATCTATTATTATTCCATAATAAATCCGACTGAAGATCGTTAAAACACAACAAATAATAATGTGGTTGATGTTTGTTACAACAAATAAAATATTAGTAGTAGTATTTTTTTTTTTAAGAGTTAGAAGAGTTTTAGTTTTACGGTTTTGAGAGAAAGTGTTATACTGTTGTGAAGCAACACACAGTAATAGATGCGCGCGGCGGACGGCTGAAGCAATGAATGTTGTTGAAAAATTGAAAAAATTTTACAAGTCCTCACGAAATTTAGTACTAAAAATCGAAAAAAAAAGTTTTTACACTACTAGCTATAGAACACGACTTTATGATATTGATTAACAGACTGAGAAGTTTAATTTCACTACCTATGCCGGTGAGAGGTTGTGAAATTTCGTTTCACAACCCCGGGGTAAATAAACACATAATTCGAATTTCTGATAATACCGTAGCAGAATTTAAAAAGAAAGTTATACAGAAAGAATCACTATGTTGTAGGTAATTTATCTGATACTATTTAAGCAATGAAATTGTTGTGTAAATTAGTAAAATTAATTTTTAAAACTTATGTAACTATCAATTACAATTTCACTGGGCGTTTTCCAATGGTACATTTAGTGCGCACTTTTTTGGTTCTGGAAGTTGCAAAATTATATTAATGATAAATAATTGTGATATTCGAACAGTTTTAATAGCGGTTTATTAGAAATTCAATTTAAATTTCAATTTAAACAAAATCAAACAATCTATTACGACAATTGAATTTACTCTTCTGTCAACTGTCAATGGCGCTGCGGACTAGACGTGCTAGTAGTGCAAAAAATAGTATATACACCACGGTTGTGAAAAATTTTCTAGCGCTCGCACTATCATATCCCTCGATGCTGCGCATCTCGGGATATGAACCTGTGCTCGCGCTAGAAAATCTACTTCACACCCTTGGTGTATAATATACTATTGTTTTAATCGACTTGTCAGAGCTTTGTTAAGACGTTAAAAGTATAAATAGTAGTTTTTCTGGTTTATTTCGGCTAATACATGTCCAATTATTAATTACGTGATGGATTTAGGATGGTCTTAACGTCCATTGAATTTCTCAAATCGGTCCATAAATAACAAGGTAGTGGATTTTTGACGTTTCATCCAGTTGCCGAAATTGTTATTTGCCATCTTTCTTATTTATTGTCCGATTTTGACATGCTATATCTTTCTGAAAACGTCTCGAGGCTACAATTAGTTTACTCATAGTCATTTTAGCCTTTGGGGCTTCTAGGTAAATTTTTTGGTTTTGAATTTAAATTATATTTTGTCAAGATCAAATAAAATTAATTAAACTCAATCTAACCTAACTTCTAAGCCAAATCTAACCTAAATCTAACCTAAATTATTAAAAAAAAACGCGCAAAATTCAAATTTATAGCCATCTATTGGTCAATCTATTAATAATTAAACCCAATCTAACCTTCATTATTAAAAAAAACCTCAAATTTATAGCTTCATGTATTGTTGGTTGTATTTTAAAGCATCTAACTTAACCTAAATTAATAAATTGCATCTAACCTAACATAAATTGATATAAAAAGCGCGGAAAATTCAAATTTAAAGCTTTGTGTATTGTTGGTTGCATCTTAAAGCATTCAACCTAACCTAAATTGCATCTAACCTAACTTATATTAATAAAAAAAGCGCAAAAAATTCAATTTTATAGCTGCATGTATCGTTGGTTGCATCTTAAAGCAGCGCCATCTATTGGAAAATAGCTAAACTGTGAGGCAACGTGTATTATTGGTTGCATTTTACTAATGCGCCATCTATTAGTAAATGGCTTATTAATTTAAAAAAAAAAACTGCAAAAAATTCAAATTTATGGCCACCTAACGGTCAATAGATTAACTAAATTAAGAATAATTTATTAATAAATAATTAATCAGTTATTAAGTAATTACAAGGAAAAAACGCGCAAAATTGAAATTTATAGCCATCTATCGGTCAATCTATTGATAATTAAACTTAACCTAACCTAAATTATTTAAAAAAAAACGCGGAAATTTCAAATTTATAGTAACATGTATTGTTGGTTGCATCTTGAAGCAGCGTCATCTATTGGGAAGTAGCTAAACTGTGGTGGGGCGTGTATTGCTGGTTGCATTTTACCAAAGCGCCATCTATTACTAAATAGCTCAATAATTATCTTATTACAGATGTTTTCCTGGCCTGGGGCTTTTCTATTTACTAACTTTTTACTTCTCTCGTAGAGGAAGTATTGTAATCATGAAAAAAAAAATTTTTCTAAATGTTATTTTTTTACTATTTAGGATGCGTAGAATACGAAAATCATATTCACTAATATCCGTCTGTCGGTCTGTCGGTCGGTCTGTGCATTTCTTTAAACCACTAAATATAATTTAAACATAATTTGCGTCCTTTTTTTCTACCTGCCCATAGATGATATCGAAGAAAAATTCGCTGGAAATGAGATTCCACAGTACTTCTCTCGTTGATATACTAAAATTTAAATAAATCTGACAATTCTAACTATGAGGGGTGTATTAGGGTTACAATTGTAAAATGTAGGTCTAGCCTAATCTTAATTAACTTAATTAAATAATGATAAGTTGTAACAACCCAGGAGTTAGGCAACCCAGAATAGTGCGTGTAGTGTACAGGTGTCTATAAAACGTAGTGTATGTTCGCGGAGTTACCAATATAGGTCACTGTCGACGGCCCTCTCTAAATAGTATGCGCAACCGTACATTCATTCAGCCAACGCCCAAAAAAAGGTTTGGCCATTACTGCTACCAAAGAACTCATATACACCAAGAAGCGCATACGCACTAAAAATCCTTTGATCTCAGCGTGCGCCGACTTTGGGTAACAAGACCCTGGTGTGTTACCCACTCACGAGATGGCTCTGTTAAAACTATTTATTAAGCAAAACAATATGCAACCTGATATACATTAAACTTGCGCGGGCTGTCGATGTTTCGAAATTCTATGCACAACCTCACGTCCTCATCCCATCAATATACAATTTTACTCTTTTTTTATAATGGAAAATATAGACCAATTTTTGTATACATTGAAGAAAATGCTGGTGAAAGTGTAATCTCTTAAAAATATGCCCTTGTGGCATGTTTGCTCCATCAATTAATTGTTCAAAAATTGACGGTGTTGTACTTTTTATATGACCACATTACCCACCATTTCCAACAGTTATTTTAGTAATATTTACATAAAGACTGATTAAAAATGATTGAAGATCCTTACTATATACCCCAACCCCCCTAATATATTTTTTGACTCTTATAGATCGGATTTTATTCATATTTGATTACTACGTATTGATTTCTATTTAAAGTCGCTTAAAATCGATTCTGTGGGCCTTTCAAAACAAAAAGATGAAATTTTCAGAAATAAAAGTTTATGTCCTAAATATAGTAAATCTCAATTAGTCAAGGAATCGTCCTGTGCAAAAAGGCACTAATTAAAAATTTCGATTTTTTTGTGTGAGGTAACAGGTCAATACTATTTTTTTGATCAACTTTCATAATTGCATCTGTGACCATTTAACCACAAAAAATTAAGCGTTTTTCAAAAAGTGTTGCAGTCCCTATCTTCATCACAACTTAAAACGCCAATATCTCCGTTCGAACACACGTAAAATTCATAAAAAAATTTGTCGTTTCTCAACGAATATATCGATTTATAGGTTATAACTCAAAAATGTTTTTTGGTTAACTTGTTGCCCTATTATTTGTGATTCATACAGTACCGTTATTATATTTTTGTCAATCCTAATAAAATATATAATAATATATAAACAAGAAATAAAAATAAATATAAGTTGGTGTAAAAATACAAAATCTATAGCTCCCGCTGCTTGACTGCCAGATCTTCGATCCTCGTCTCCGTCCCCGACGTACGTCTCACCGATATAACAGTGGATCGATATTGCAATATTCTCGAGGTAAACGGTTTTGAGAAAATATATATTTCTTTACATCAAAAACGCTTTTTTGCAATAATACTGAAGCATGACATAATTCGTGTTAGTCGGGATTTCGGGAATCTAGACTCTGAGAAGACGCTTTTTTAAAGTCGAACCGTGCACTCGAAAGATATATGATATAAATAATATGCATATTATGTGGATTGATCTTTCGGATCTGAATATGAAGGGGGTTCGTTTGTCTAAGATTGCAAAAAGGCGCAAAAAAATATATTTTTTTTTTATATTTTGAAAATTGAGAATTTTTTTGTTTACACCGCGATAACATAAGTAATTATTATCTCCATAAAATTATTTTTAAATCAGTAAAAAGCTACATTCATCCCCATTCATACGATGTAAAATGAATGTTAAAAATCTTAATAATAATTGCTATAGAAATTGTTTAAACAAACCGTGCACAAAAACTCCATTATAAAGTTCAGAGTTGAGAAATTTGAAAAAACTATTACAGATTCACGTATACACGTATACTTTTGCGGTATAAAATGTGTAATAAAGAATGAAGAAGTTTTTAGTTATAAAGTTACATAAATTGAATCATTTGTATAAAAGATATGATTTTTTTAATAACGCGCTCGCGCGCATTAGACGTTACAAAAATGCACAATACATTACATTACTAATTTTAAGTTTTATACATACATAAACTTAAAAATGATTTATTTACGAATTCATATTATTATTGACAATCACAAGAGCATCCTATTATACATTGCAACAGCTTTGTTACATTTGCAATTTCTAGAACATTTTTTAAATTGGCATTTGCATATTTTTGGACGATATATTTGGACGAACATTTATAGTTTTAACTTTGGTAAAAAAACATTGTCTTTTAAGTCCCATCCGAAATTAGTTGGATTTGGAATTTTTGGATTTATTGCAGTAGCTTTTTTCCAAATAATTATTTGACTGCATCGTCATTGAAACCGTCAGCGCCCAGCGGAAAACAACACAGCGTGTTATTAAATCATATCTTTTATACAAATGAATTAATTTATGTAACTTTATAACTTTCATGTAGCTTTCTACTGATTTAAAAATAATTTTATGGAGATAATAATTACTTATGTTATAGCGGTGTAAACAAAAAAAATTCTCAATTTTCAATATAAAAAAAAAATAAAAAATATTTTTTTGCGCCTTTTTGCAATCTTAGACAAACGAACCCCCTTCATATTCAGATCCGAATGATCATTCTACATAATGTGCATATTATTTATATCATATATCTTTCGAGTGCACGGTTCGACTTTAAAACAGCGTCTTCTCAGAGTTTAGATTCCCGAAATCCCGACTAACACGAATTATGTCATGCTTCAGTATTATTGCAAAAATGCGTTTTTGATGTAAAGAAATGTATATTTTCTTAAAACCGGTTACTACGAGAATATTTCAATATCGATCCACTGTAATATTAGAGAGACGTACGGTGGGGAGGGAGACGAGGATCGAAGATCTGGCAGTCAAGCAGCGGGAGCTAGATTTTGGTATTTTTACACCAACTTACATTTATTTTTATTTCTTGTTTATTAGGATTGACAAAAATATAATAGTGGTACTGTATGAATCACAAATAATAGGGCAACAAGTTAACCAAAAAACATTTTTGAGTTATAACCTATAATTCGATATATTCGTTGAGAAACGACAAAAAGCAAGAAAATTTGATGAATTTTATGTGTGTTCGAACGGAGATATTGACGTTTTAAGTTGTGATGAATATAGGCCTGCCATACTTTTTGAAAATCGCTTAATTTTTTATGGCTAAATGGTCACAGATGCAATTATGAAAGTTGATCAAAAAAATAGTATGGCCATTGACCTGTTACCTCATACAAAAAAATTGAAATTTTTAATTAGTCCCTTTTTGCACAGGACGATTGCTTGACTAATTGAGATTTACTATATTTAGGATATAAACTTTCATTTCTGAAAATTTCAGCTTTTTGTTTTAAATGGTCCAAAGGGTGACACATTTAGGCGATACTAAATAATACTACGACATAAAACATATAAATATGATTTATAAGTGTCCTGTTATTTTTAAACTTACTGTTAAAAATAATAGGTCAGTATCACATTTATTTTTAATATTTTATTTATGCTTATTATATTTATTTAAATAAACATATTTATATGTAATTTATATTTGTTTTTTGTTATTAAAAAGTTTTTTCACAAAAACAGTTTTCAGATTTGTTTTGTTTAAAAAGGCTGAGCTTGTCTTTTCTAATTAAAACAAATTCGAAAGTTGTATGAATTTGCAGTACTTAACAAGAATTAATATCGTAAATTTACCGCGCATTATATTCCTCTTTGTACTAAAATACAAAATAGTGGTAGATACTTAAATTATGTTGCCGATCGACTATTCTAGCGCCATCTAATGAATCTGTCGTGCACTAGAATGCACTAGGAAAACCCAGCACGCTCGAATTGCCCTGAATGTGGTTCTTGGTGTATATGAGTTCTTTGCTGCTACAATTAAGAACAAATACCTTGTAACATTTTCGAGACTGAACCTAAACTTAATTTTGTATAATAAATGTTCATATTTTGCACATTACAAAGTTAAATAAGTTAAAATTACTACTACCAAATTTGAAAGAAATCCGAGCATTTTGACTGTAAAAGGGTATGTTAAGAATTGAAGTTGTAAAATATAGGTCGCATATTATTTATAATTATATTATTCGTCAATCTGTTTTAAATGTATGGTTGAAATCTAATATGAAGAAAATCTGATACATATGACTCAAACTGTATATTTGGGGGGTGGGGTGTGTGTAGTTAAGGTCTTAAATTATTTTTAGTCACTCATTATGTGAATATATATAAAATTACTGATGGAAAATGGTGGGTTATGCTGACATATACGAATCAAAACACTGTGAATTTTTGAACAATTAATTTAAAGAACCAACAGGTCACAAGGGCTTATTTTTAGGGGATGAAACTTTTACCAGCATTTTCTTCAATGTATTCCTAATATGTATGGAAAATTTGGTTCGAATAAAATGTTCCTCCTGGCAGGTATTCACGTTACAAATTATGCATTTCTACAACTTTTTGACCCTTCAACCCTTAATAAAAAGTCAACCCTTGAAAAAACTCCAGATTTTTTTAAAGCATTCACCACTTGGGGTATACACGAAACATATGTTCAATATTTGGTCAAAATCGGTCTGAAACTTTAGAAGATTAAGTGGATGCACCGATTTTGCTGTTTTTGGCATGTTATTGGCCAATAATGCGCAGGTCCTTGAAAATTTCCTAACTTTTTTTTCTTTGACCTAATCAATGGGCGGGTAGAAAAAAAGGACGTAAATTTTGCTTTAATCGGGTCAGTAGATTCCGAAATATAGCGGTTTAAATAAACGAACAGACCGACAGACGGAAATTAGTGAATATTATTTTCGTAATCTACGCATTTTATAAAGTAGAAAAAAGTGAAAGTTGAAAAAAAAATTTTTTTTATGAATACAATACTTCCTCTACGAGAGAAGTAAAAGTTTTTTAAAATTTTTAAAGACCTGCGCGTTATAGGCCAAAAACATGCTAAAAATGGCAAAATCGGTAGATCGACTTAATCTTCTAAAGTTGCTGACCGATTTTAACTAAATATTGAACATATGTTTTGTGTATACCCCAAGTGGTGAATGCTTTCAAAAAATCTGGAGTTTATTATAGGGTTGCATTTTTATTAAGGGTTGAAGGGCCAAAAAGTTAAAAAAATGAATAAGTTGTAACGTGAATACCTGCTAGGAGGAATATTTGATTTGGACCAAATTTGGTATACATATTAGGGATACATTGAAGAAAATGCTGGAAAAAGTTTCATCCCTTAAAAATAAGCCCCTACGACCCATTTGCCATTTAAGTTAATTGTTCAAAAATTGCCGGTGTTGTGATTCTTATATGGAAGCATTCATTACCCACACTTTTCCATCAGTTATTTTAGTAATATTTACATAAAGAGTGAGTAAAAATAATTTTCGACTTTTACCACACACCCCCGCCCCTCCAATATAGAGTTTAAGTCATATGGTTCGGATTTTCTTCATATTTGATTTCTACTATACATTTTAAACATATTTACGAATAATATAATTTAAAATAGTATGCGACCCTTATTTTGCAATTTCAATTTTCAACCCTTAACATACCATGTACAGTCAAAATGCTCGGATTTCTTTTAAATTTGGATCCTAGTAGTAATTTAACTTACTTAACTTATCATCTTAATATAGTGCTCATATCTTAATTCGTGTTTTTAGCCCTTAACACACTTCTTACACCAACCGTGCTAGGACTTATTTTATTAAGGGATGAAGAGTCAAAATTGGACAAATCTTGATAATTTGTGGATCATATTTCTCAGACACTGATTCAAGTATTGGATCCAAATTTTGCACAGATATTGTGACCATTTGGAAAAAAGTGTACTGTAAACGCATCCCATAAAACTTATCCCGCTTATGCCAGTTGTTCTTTGAGTTTGTTGATAAAAATCAGTTATGTATATGTCTCTTATTTGTCAATAATTAAGGATGACAACTAAAACTGACAGATGTCGAATTTAAATATCTTGAATTAACCAAAAGTTTCAGGTATACGCTGTCCGTTTATGATAGGCTATTACGTCACTGCTTAGCAGTTATGACGTAGTTAATACCATCCGCTAAAATAAAAATTAAAACGACAGAATCCAATTAATTTTAGGCATAAATCCGTTAGTAATTAATAAATTAGGCGATAATATGAGGTATTAACTGAGAAAATGGGCGAGAAAGATTTTATTTTTAGTGACATTTAGTTTATTACCAACGTTTTGTTGGTCACGCATAAAGTATAGTTCACATTCACCAGGACAAAAGTGCCTTTCTAGTGAAGTGAAAAACATGGTTGTAAATTTGCTCGGCGAATTTTGGTGGCAAATGCACTTAAAATAAGTTTAACGAGTGTTAATAGAGTGGCTGCTGGCAAAAACAAAGACCTGCCAATTGCAGGGTCCTCAAAACGAACTCATAAAAAACCGCTGGTGACTCGGAACCGCAGGTTAATCGGAATAGACCTTTAGATTGCGTCATATACAATTGATGACGTAATAGCCTATCATAAACGGACAGACTAATAAAAAAACTCACAAATGTCAAACAAAAAAAATTACAGATTTTAATAAAAAGTGAAAAATGTCAATAAAAACTTTATAGCTGCTTTTAAAAAAATTAACAATTTCAACTAAAAGTAAAAAATTCTCTCTAAAAATGACATGTCATCTAAAAATGACAAATTTTTACAAAAAGTTGAAAATGCTTTTAAAAACGTCCAGAGAAAAACACTTAGATTTGATTAGTGTTGACTAAAATTGGATGGTAAAAATATGAACAAATAAAAATGAACAAATTAGAACTAAATTTGAACTAAAAGTAGCTGATAATGTCAGCCAAAAGAGACACATGTTAAAAGGTTAAATTATAATTTTTGATATCTCATTTCCACACCACCCATGAGGTAGAGATAATGGCGCGTTTTTTTTTTAGTGGTATTCACGATGGTTTTCCTTAAAGGTCTACTCCACTATTTATTTGGGATGCACTTTAACGATATTTTTATCGAGACTGCTACTTCTCCTAGTACTCTTCGGGTGCACTTTAACGATATTTTTATCGAGACTGCAACTTATCTCAGTATTTTTGGGGTGCACTTTAACGATATTTCTATCGAGACTGCAACTTCTCCTAATACAACACTAATTTTGAAAATGTTATTGTTTTGTAACCTATAGATTTGTATTTCCCGATATTTTCTGATTGAAAATGTAACTTACAACTACTATTCAATACACATTATTACCACTTATTTTGTATAATATCTATTTTTTGATCATAAAACATGAAATTTTTTTGAGTGAGTTTTATTCAATAATAGTTTTTAAGTAATTCAACTTGCGTTCAAGAAAATCGTTATAAAATATTATTCTGCAACATATGCCACACATGTGTTCTCATTTCTTTAAGTTTATATGAAATAAAAGATGGATTATCTTTAAAATAAATTGAGACAGCAAATGCAATAGCAAATAGTCCACAATCTGTATTATTTGGCTGTTGCTGTACTCTTTGATGCACTATACTTGGTTAGAATTATAGATGAAAAATAGATGAATTTAAACTATCATAAATATTAATTTGATTCCCATCGTAATATGTACATATCCAATGTACTACTATTGTTCTGTACGTTCGTTTTCGTTTTGTTTTAATTGTTTTATTGTAAAAAGGCAGAGAGAGATAGATTTTTTGCTTTAACATTCTTAGTTTCGAGAAGCGGCGAATTTTGTGTTTTTGCACTGTTTTTGGCGTTCGAGCGTTCACGATCGTGGCCAGCGGAGCCGCTCTCCCGCTTCGACCGTTAACGTTCCGCAGTTCGCTTTTACTATTCGAATACGCGCCGTATTTTCGCTACTCTTTCGCTTTTGTGCAATTCGCTGCATTTTTCGAGGCTATATTTCGCTTATGTGCATTCGCTGCATTTTTTCCTACATTTTCCTTTTTTCGCTTTTTCCTTCCTGCTTCGCTTTCGTTTCCAAGCTTCGCTTTTCTTTCATACCACCAGGACGAGGATCAACCTCAACGATAACAGCAACCAAAGGTAAGTGCATTTTCACTGTTCGCCGTTTTCTCTTTTGCTTATTTTGATTTGGTGCGAAACCGATTGAACTTCGCATTAACATTTTGGTCCTTCGAGCCGGATTTTCCGGTACTGGCAGTTCTATCGTTTTCGTACCATTTTCTCTCTCTCTGTCGATTATTAATTGAATTAATTGTTTCGCTTGACTTTATCAAAAGTCCATTTTGTTTCGGTTGTTTTTACGCATTTATTCTGGTGCGGGTTTTTTGCGTCGCTTTACAGCAGTTTTTTGTCGCTCGCACTGTGTGTCGATTTCTGACCTTGATCTATTTCGTCGATTTTTGCCTAGATTTTATTTCTATCTCTTTCGATTTTTGAACTGTCTCTCTCGTTGAGTTAAAATTCGCTTTCGTTTCCAAGCTTCGCTTTTCTTTCATACCACCAGGACGAGGATCAACCTCAACGATAACAGCAACCAAAGGTAAGTGCATTTTCACTGTTCGCCGTTTTCTCTTTTGCTTATTTTGATTTGGTGCGAAACCGATTGAACTTCGCATTAACATTTTGGTCCTTCGAGCCGGATAAAGAAGAAGAAATGTAAGTCAACGTCTGGATGTCGGATATGTTCGCAACGACATCACACGTTGTTACATTTCCAGACCGATCGACCTGATATTTCGCTTCCTTCTACTAGTTCCGCGCCGTCTTCGGACCATCCTTCGAATTCTCATCAGGTTACTTCGTTTACTACGATGATTCCTGCCAAGTCTACGGTCTTGTTGTCGACCGCTGTTGTTGAAATACGGAATTCCAAGGGTGTCTTTGAGCCTGTGCGTGTACTGTTGGATAATGCTAGTCAGGCAAATTTCATTTCCGAAAGTTGCGTTTCTCGTTTAGGTCTATCAAAATATTCGCTATCGTTTTGCATCAGTGGATTAGATCAAATGAGTTCCAAATCTTCGTCTGGCATAACTTGTACTTATCGCTCTCGGTATGCGCCGCGCCGGGAATGTTGTCTAGAGGCCGTTGTTATTCCCAAGATTTGTGGGGATATGCCGAATATGTCGTTTTCCCCGCCGCCGTGGCCGCATCTGTCAAATATTAACCTAGCTGATCCTGAGTATCACGTTTCACGAACCATCGACATGTTGATGGGGGTTGAACTTTTCGCGCATATTATGACAGACGGCCGATTGAAAGGTAAAACAGAGGAACCAATTGCCTGGAACACGACCCTCGGATGGATTCTCATGGGAAAAATTAATCTCCACTCCAATTCTGCTTCGCCATCTATAAATACCTTTTGTTCGTTAGTATCGGAACCTTCGCTTGATTTGGTTGTCAAGAAATTTTGGGAGATAGAAGAGATCGCGCTGCCACCACCCGCTTGTCCAGACGAAGTTCGCGCTGAGACAATTTTCGCCAACAATTACTTTCGTCAAGCGTCCGGACGTTATGTCGTGCCACTACCATTTAAGGCAGAACCTCCTGCCTTTTTAGATTCAAAAATTATTGCCCAGCGTCGGTTAATTGCGCTGGAAAAACGGTTAAATAGGGAACCTTCGATTAAACAGCAATATCACGATTTCATGGAAGACTATCGTGACTCTGGACATATGCATTTGCTTGTCGAATCGAATGACACTCCTTTTTCGTATTACATTCCGCATCACTGTGTGATAAAAACGGGCATTATTGAATCTAAATTGCGTGTGGTCTTTGATGCTTCGGCAAAAACTTCGGAACAATTCTCGCTAAATGATTCGCTTTTGGTAGGTCCAAAACTTCAACCAGACATTGCAACGTTGCTTTGTCGTTTTCGTTTTTTCCCTGTTGTTTTTACCGCTGATGTCCGTCAAATGTATCGGCAAATTTTGGTCTCAGAACAGCATCGAATGTATCAGAGGATTTTATGGAGATTTTCCTCAACAGAACCAATTCAAACATATCAGCTGAATACAGTTACCTATGGCGTTTCATCCGCTCCGTTTTTAGCCCTTCGAACAATAATACAACTGGCGATGGATGGAAAAGATTGTTTTCCTTTAGCGTCCTCAGTGCTATTATCAGACGTATACGTGGATGACATTGTAACTGGCTGCAATTCTATCGAAGAAGCTTTAACGCTGCGCCATCAGCTGACTCAACTCTTGCAAACTGGTGGATTTGAGCTTCGCAAGTGGGCTAGTAATCACCCTGATGTTTTGAATAATCTTGACAAAACTCATTGTCAAATCGACCCGCTTTCGTTTGATTCCGACGAACAACAAATAGTTAAAATTTTAGGTTTGCAGTGGAATTCAAATTTGGATTGTTTCACATACAAAGTGCAGCCTTTAGATCGCCCCTGTACCAAACGAACTCTTTTGTCAGAACTCGCTCGTATTTTCGATCCTATTGGATTTCTCGCCCCTCTCACGTTCTGTGCAAAGGTTCTAATACAGCGTTTGTGGACTTTGAATTTAAGTTGGGATGAACAACCTCCTTCTGAGATCATTGATCAATGGTCAAATTACAAATCGCAATTACCTCTATTAGCCAGTCTCAAAATACCGCGCTTTTGTTTTGCTTCGATTTTTACGTCTTGCGTTCTGCATGGTTTTTGCGACGCGTCTGAGTCGGGATACGCCGCGGTAGTTTATGTTAAATTTACTGATGCGGTTGGCCAAGTTAATGTTCATTTACTTTGTGCCAGATCTAAGGTTGCGCCGCTTAAGCGAATCTCCGTTCCTCGCCTTGAATTATGTGCAGCGCTGTTGCTCGCCAAATTATTGGATTTTACCGTCAAAGCTTACGAAAATTTGATCACCTTTGACCATTGCTTTGGTTGGTCGGACTCGACGGTAACGCTCGCTTGGATCAACTCTTCTCCTCATCGTTGGAAAACTTTTGTGGCGAATCGTGTCACGCAGATCCAACAACTCGCACCTTCGGTTATTTGGCTCCATGTTCGTTCGGAAGACAACCCTGCAGATTGTGCATCTCGCGGTTTATCGCCTTCCGATTTAGTCTCGTTTTCGCTTTGGTGGGCGGGGCCCAAATTTCTGCACAGTCTCGATTCCGAACTAGTCGCTTCATACAAACAAGGGTTCTTGCCTGAGGATTCTCTCGAGGAGAAGAAAACGACGATGTTGACAGTCGCAGTCGCGAAAGATGAGTCGATTCCGTGGGACGACTTATTGAATCGTTTTTCATCGTTGCGAAAGATTCAGGGTATTGTTGCCTATTGCCGTCGGTTTATAACAAACTGCAAATCAAAGATTCGTAATTCTGCTCCGCTGTCAGACCAAGAACTCGATCATTCCCTCAGAATCCTCGTAAGGCATGTACAACAAGATGTCTTTCGTGATCAAATCGCTTCGTTACATGTTGGTCCTAGAAATAATCCGTTCCGGAAATTATCTGCGTTTTTGGACGCAGCCGATGTCCTCAGGGTGGGCGGACGGATTCGCAACTCTTCGCTATCTTTTGATGCTAAACATCCGATGCTACTTCCTGCCTCTCATCGTTTGACTGAGATGGTGATTGAGCATTTCCACCTTCGTTACTTGCATCCCGGTTCCCAGACGCTTCACTGTCTTTTACGACAACAATTTTGGATTTTGTCTGCTAAACGCGTTATCTCTCGTATCGTCTCCAAATGCATTCGTTGCTGGCGTCTGAATCCTTCCGTAGTCCAACCCCCGATGGGCGACTTGCCGACTCTACGCTTGTCCCAACTAAAACCGTTTTCGTGCGTCGGTGTTGACTATGGCGGTCCTTTCAACGTTACCCTTGGAAGGAGTAGAGGGATAAAGAGCACAAAGGCTTATATCTGCTTATTCGTTTGTTTCGCAACTAAGGCCTTGCATATTGAACTCGCGTCAGATTTGTCGTCCGATTGCTTTTTAGCCGCTTTTCGTCGTTTTATTGCGCGTCGTGGCCGTTGTTCGTATGTTTTTTCTGACTGCGGCACAAACTTTGTTGGAGCTAATAAGTTGATTGTGCAATTTATTCAGGATGCTGCTGTCAAGGAAGGCTTCGAATGGCATTTTAATCCTCCGTCTGCTCCTCATTTCGGAGGCTTGTGGGAAGCCGGAATTAAATCGGTCAAGACCCATTTGTATCGCGTTGTCGGCGATCAAGTCTTGACATTTGAAGAACTCTCTACGGTACTTGTTCAGATCGAATCGCTGTTGAATTCGAGACCTCTTTGTCCGCTGAGCAATGATCCGAACGATCTTTCGGTTTTGACTCCCGGTCATTTCTTATCACTTGAGCCAATTTCGGCCGTGCCGGATCCAGATCTTACGCACCTCGCTCTAAATCGGTTAAGTCGGTGGCAGTTGCTTCAGCGTCTCCACCAAGATTTTTGGTCGCGTTGGCATTTAGAGTATCTGCATACGCTACAACAACGGAGTAAATGGACGATCCCTTCGACTCCGATTGAACCTGGCACGTTAGTATTGGTCAAGAACATTTTAGTTCCACCGAGGGATTGGAATCTGGCTCGTGTTGTCGCAACTCATCCGGGTCCAGATGGAATTGTTCGGGTTGTAACGGTAAAAACCGCTAATGGCGAACTGAAGCGCCCAGTGGTCAAGTTGTGCCCACTGCCTAATCCTTCGATTGTTTAAAAACCGTTCCGCGTTTTTGGTGGGCGGTATGTTCTGTACGTTCGTTTTCGTTTTGTTTTAATTGTTTTATTGTAAAAAGGCAGAGAGAGATAGATTTTTTGCTTTAACATTCTTAGTTTCGAGAAGCGGCGAATTTTGTGTTTTTGCACTGTTTTTGGCGTTCGAGCGTTCACGATCGTGGCCAGCGGAGCCGCTCTCCCGCTTCGACCGTTAACGTTCCGCAGTTCGCTTTTACTATTCGAATACGCGCCGTATTTTCGCTACTCTTTCGCTTTTGTGCAATTCGCTGCATTTTTCGAGGCTACATTTCGCTTATATGCATTCGCTGCCTTTTTTCCTACATTTTCCTTTTTCGCTTTTTCCTTCCTGCTTCGCTTTCGTTTCCAAGCTTCGCTTTTCTTTCATACCACCAGGACGAGGATCAACCTCAACGATAACAGCAACCAAAGGTAAGTGCATTTTCACTGTTCGCCGTTTTCTCTTTTGCTTATTTTAATTTGGTGCGAAACCGATTGAACTTCGCATTAACATTTTGGTCCTTCGAGCCGGATTTTCCGGTACTGGCAGTTCTATCGTTTTCGTACCATTTTCTCTCTCTCTGTCGATTATTAATTGAATTAATTGTTTCGCTTGACTTTATCAAAAGTCCATTTTGTTTCGGTTGTTTTACGCATTTATTCTGGTGCGGGTTTTTTGCGTCGCTTTACAGCAGTTTTTTGTCGCTCGCACTGTGTGTCGATTTCTGACCTTGATCTATTTCGTCGATTTTTGCCTAGATTTTATTTCTATCTCTTTCGATTTTTGAACTGTCTCTTTCGTTGAGTTAAAATTCACTTTCGTTTTTAATTTTCGCAATTTCTCTGTCTCTTTTTTGAAAATTCGCTTTCGTTTTATTCGTTTTCATTTTAATTTTCGCTTTTTCTCTGTCGCTTTTCGAAAACTCGCTTTCGTTTTTTACGCTTTCGTTCCTAAACTTTCAATTTATTTTTTCGTGTCAACTTGTTGATTACTATGGCCGCCGCCGCTGCTAAATTGAAACAAGCAATTGCGCTTCGTGAAGATGTCATCTCGCGTTTATCGGAGCTAAGACGCGCTGCGGAACAGGCCCACAGCGAGGAAGAAGCGTATGAATTTTTGTACCTTGAGTTCAAAACCAGATATGTTCACATCGACGGTATGTTTGACGAGTTTACTCAACTCCAGGGTACCATTTTGACTGCGATGGCTACCATCGAGGGCGCCGATTTGAAGGAACAAATGAAAGTTCGGGAATTGTTTTATGATTCGTACTATCGAATTAAGGCCGTGTATAGTGATTTATTTGACGGGATTTCGGCCCAAGTGACTACGCCAGACGGTACGTTGGCTAAGAGTCAGGTGAGGCTGCCGCGCTTAGAGTTACCTAAGTTTAATGGGGATCTCCGTAAATGGAAACCTTTTGTCGATATGTATACCGCTACTATTCATGAAAACGCCGCGTTGTCAAATGTCGAAAAATTCAATTTCCTAACTTCATGTCTCGAAGATGCTCCATTGTCGTTGTTGGAATGCATTCCCAAATCGCACGATAATTATCCGATCGCGTTTGATACCTTGTTGAAAAGATTTGACAATAAACGTTTATTAGCTTCGTCTCATTGGAAAGCCATAGATAGCGCACCAACTCTTTCGAATTGCCAGCCTTCCGCTCAGTCGCTTCGTGCGCTTATAAATATTTTTTCGGAGAACTTAGCAGCTCTGAAAAATCTCGGTTTTGCTTGCGATCAATGGGACTTTATCATGTTCCAAATGTTGATGAAACGGCTTGACACAGAAAGTATGACACGTTTCGAACTCACAATTGGTTCTACTGTTAGTTCTTCGGAAATGCCGACGTTTGCGTCGCTCATGGCCTTCGTCTCACAACAATGCAGCGCACTTGAGAATGTGAATGACGCTGCTACACCTTCGATTCGCAAACCTTCTAATGTGGTTCGCAACGCTTCTTCTTCGGTTTCTCGTTCCGTTTTGCCTAAACGCGGTTCTTCGTTTTTCGTGAAAACTAACAATTCTTGTTCGCTTTGTAATTCCGATCATTTAGTCTACAAGTGCAATGCATTCCTTGCCAAAACTCCGCAAGATCGCTATAGTGTGGCCAAACAGCAGAAGTGGTGTTTGAATTGTTTAGGGTCAAAACATCAATCAAAAGACCGAAGAGAATTTCGCAATTTCTTTCAAAAAGACCGAATTCGCAATTTCTCTGTCTCTTTTTTGAAAATTTGCTTTCGTTTTATTGGCTTTCATTTTAATTTTCGCTTTTTCTCTGTCGCTTTTCGAAAACTCGCTTTCGTTTTTTACGCTTTCGTTCCTAAACTTTCAATTTATTTTTTCGTGTCAACTTGTTGATTACTATGGCCGCCGCCGCTGCTAAATTGAAACAAGCAATTGCGCTTCGTGAAGATGTCATCTCGCGTTTATCGGAGCTAAGACGCGCTGCGGAACAAGCCCACAGCGAGGAAGAAGCGTATGAATTTTTGTACCTTGAGTTCAAAACCAGATATGTTCACATCGACGGTATGTTTGACGAGTTTACTCAACTCCAGGGTACCATTTTGACTGCGATGGCTACCATCGAGGGTGCCGATTTGAAGGAACAAATGAAAGTTCGGGAATTGTTTTATGATTCGTACTATCGAATTAAGGCCGTGTATAGTGATTTATTTGACGGGATTTCGGCCCAAGTGACTACGCCAGACGGTACGTTGGCTAAGAGTCAGGTGAGGCTGCCGCGCTTAGAGTTACCTAAGTTTAATGGGGATCTCCGTAAATGGAAACCTTTTGTCGATATGTATACCGCTACTATTCATGAAAACGCCGCGCTGTCAAATGTAGAAAAATTCAATTTCCTAACTTCATGTCTCGAAGATGCTCCATTGTCGTTGTTGGAATGCATTCCCAAATCGCACGATAATTATCCGATCGCGTTTGATACCTTGTTGAAAAGATTTGACAATAAACGATTATTAGCCTCGTCGCATTGGAAAGCCATAGATAGCGCACCAACTCTTTCGAATTGCCAGCCTTCCGCTCAGTCGCTTCGTGCGCTTATAAATATTTTTTCGGAGAACTTAGCAGCTCTGAAAAATCTCGGTTTTGCTTGCGATCAATGGGACTTTATCATGTTCCAAATGTTGATGAAACGGCTTGACACAGAAAGTATGACACGTTTCGAACTCACAATTGGTTCTACTGTTAGTTCTTCGGAAATGCCGACGTTTGCCTCGCTCATGGCCTTCGTCTCACAACAATGCAGCGCACTTGAGAATGTGAATGATGCCGCTACACCTTCGATTCGCAAACCTTCTAATGTGGTTCGCAACGCTTCTTCTTCGGTTTCTCGTTCCGTTTTGCCTAAACGCGGTTCTTCGTTTTTCGTAAAAACTAACAATTCTTGTTCGCTTTGTAACTCTGATCATTTAGTCTACAAATGCAATGCATTCCTCGGCAAAACTCCGCAAGATCGCTATAGTGTGGCCAAACAGCAGAAGTGGTGTTTGAATTGTTTAGGGTCAAAACATCAATCAAAAGACTGTAAGTCTACGTCTGGATGTCGGATATGTTCGCAACGACATCACACGTTGCTGCATTTCCAGACCGATCGACCTGATATTTCGCTTCCTTCTACTAGTTCCGCGCCGTCTTCGGACCATCCTTCGAATTCTCATCAGGTTACTTCGTTTACTACGATGATTCCTGCCAAGTCTACGGTCTTGTTGTCGACCGCTGTTGTTGAAATACGGAATTCCAAGGGTGTCTTTGAGCCTGTGCGTGTACTGTTGGATAATGCTAGTCAGGCAAATTTCATTTCCGAAAGTTGCGTTTCTCGTTTAGGTCTATCAAAATATTCGCTATCGTTTTGCATCAGTGGATTAGATCAAATGAGTTCCAAATCTTCGTCTGGCATAACTTGTACTTATCGCTCTCGGTATGCGCCGCGCCGGGAATGTTGTCTAGAGGCCGTTGTTATTCCCAAGATTTGTGGGGATATGCCGAATATGTCGTTTTCCCCGCCGCCGTGGCCGCATCTGTCAAATATTAACCTAGCTGATCCTGAGTATTACGTTTCACGAACCATCGACATGTTGATGGGGGTTGAACTTTTCGCGCATATTATGACAGACGGCCGATTGAAAGGTAAAACAGAGGAACCAATTGCCTGGAACACGACCCTCGGATGGATTCTCATGGGAAAAATTAATCTCCACTCCAACTCTGCTTCGCCATCTATAAATACCTTTTGTTCGTTAGTATCGGAACCTTCGCTTGATTTGGTTGTCAAGAAATTTTGGGAGATAGAAGAGATCGCGCTGCCACCACCCGCTTGTCCAGACGAAGTTCGCGCTGAGACAATTTTCGCCAACAATTACTTTCGTCAAGCGTCCGGACGTTATGTCGTGCCATTACCATTTAAGGCAGAACCTCCTGCCTTTTTAGATTCAAAAATTATTGCCCAGCGTCGGTTAATTGCGCTGGAAAAACGGTTAAATAGGGAACCTTCGATGAAACAGCAATATCACGATTTCATGGAAGACTATCGTGACTCTGGACATATGCATTTGCTTGTCGAATCGAATGACACTCCTTTTTCGTATTACATTCCGCATCACTGTGTGATAAAAACGGGCATTATTGAATCTAAATTGCGTGTGGTCTTTGATGCTTCGGCAAAAACTTCGGAACAATTCTCCCTAAATGATTCGCTTTTGGTAGGTCCAAAACTTCAACCAGACATTGCAACGTTGCTTTGTCGTTTTCGTTTTTTCCCTGTTGTTTTTACCGCTGATGTCCGTCAAATGTATCGGCAAATTTTGGTCTCAGAACAGCATCGAATGTATCAGAGGATTTTATGGAGATTTTCCTCAACAGAACCAATTCAAACATATCAGCTGAATACAGTTACCTATGGCGTTTCATCCGCTCCGTTTTTAGCCCTTCGAACAATAATACAACTGGCGATGGATGGAAAAGATTGTTTTCCTTTAGCGTCCTCAGTGCTATTATCAGACGTATACGTGGATGACATTGTAACTGGCTGCAATTCTATCGAAGAAGCTTTAACGCTGCGCCATCAGCTGACTCAACTCTTGCAAACTGGTGGATTTGAGCTTCGCAAGTGGGCTAGTAATCACCCTGATGTTTTGAATAATCTTGACAAAACTCATTGTCAAATCGACCCGCTTTCGTTTGATTCCGACGAACAACAAATAGTTAAAATTTTAGGTTTGCAGTGGAATTCAAATTTGGATTGTTTCACATACAAAGTGCAGCCTTTAGATCGCCCCTGTACCAAACGAACTCTTTTGTCAGAACTCGCTCGTATTTTCGATCCTATTGGATTTCTCGCCCCTCTCACGTTCTGTGCAAAGGTTCTAATACAGCGTTTGTGGACTTTGAATTTAAGTTGGGATGAACAACCTCCTTCTGAGATCATTGATCAATGGTCAAATTACAAATCGCAATTACCTCTATTAGCCAGTCTCAAAATACCGCGCTTTTGTTTTGCTTCGATTTTTACGTCTTGCGTTCTGCATGGTTTTTGCGACGCGTCTGAGTCGGGATACGCCGCGGTAGTTTATGTTAAATTTACTGATGCGGTTGGCCAAGTTAATGTTCATTTACTTTGTGCCAGATCTAAGGTTGCGCCGCTTAAGCGAATCTCCGTTCCTCGCCTTGAATTATGTGCAGCGCTGTTGCTCGCCAAATTATTGGATTTTACCGTCAAAACTTACGAAAATTTGATCACCTTTGACCATTGCTTTGGTTGGTCGGACTCGACGGTAACGCTCGCTTGGATCAACTCTTCTCCTCATCGTTGGAAAACTTTTGTGGCGAATCGTGTCACGCAGATCCAACAACTCGCACCTTCGGTTATTTGGCTCCATGTTCGTTCGGAAGACAACCCTGCAGATTGTGCATCTCGCGGTTTATCGCCTTCCGATTTAGTCTCGTTTTCGCTTTGGTGGGCGGGGCCCAAATTTCTGCACAGTCTCGATTCCGAACTAGTCGCTTCATACAAACAAGGGTTCTTGCCTGAGGATTCTCTCGAGGAGAAGAAAACGACGATGTTGACAGTCGCAGTCGCGAAAGATGAGTCGATTCCGTGGGACGACTTATTGAATCGTTTTTCATCGTTGCGAAAGATTCAGGGTATTGTTGCCTATTGCCGTCGGTTTATAACAAACTGCAAATCAAAGATTCGTAATTCTGCTCCGCTGTCAGACCAAGAACTCGATCATTCCCTCAGAATCCTCGTAAGGCATGTACAACAAGATGTCTTTCGTGATCAAATCGCTTCGTTACATGTTGGTCCTAGAAATAATCCGTTCCGGAAATTATCTGCGTTTTTGGACGCAGCCGATGTCCTCAGGGTGGGCGGACGGATTCGCAACTCTTCGCTATCTTTTGATGCTAAACATCCGATGCTACTTCCTGCCTCTCATCGTTTGACTGAGATGGTGATTGAGCATTTCCACCTTCGTTACTTGCATCCCGGTTCCCAGACGCTTCACTGTCTTTTACGACAACAATTTTGGATTTTGTCTGCTAAACGCGTTATCTCTCGTATCGTCTCCAAATGCATTCGTTGCTGGCGTCTGAATCCTTCCGTAGTCCAACCCCCGATGGGCGACTTGCCGACTCTACGCTTGTCCCAACTAAAACCGTTTTCGTGCGTCGGTGTTGACTATGGCGGTCCTTTCAACGTTACCCTTGGAAGGAGTAGAGGGATAAAGAGCACAAAGGCTTATATCTGCTTATTCGTTTGTTTCGCAACTAAGGCCTTGCATATTGAACTCGCGTCAGATTTGTCGTCCGATTGCTTTTTAGCCGCTTTTCGTCGTTTTATTGCGCGTCGTGGCCGTTGTTCGTATGTTTTTTCTGACTGCGGCACAAACTTTGTTGGAGCTAATAAGTTGATTGTGCAATTTATTCAGGATGCTGCTGTCAAGGAAGGCTTCGAATGGCATTTTAATCCTCCGTCTGCTCCTCATTTCGGAGGCTTGTGGGAAGCCGGAATTAAATCGGTCAAGACCCATTTGTATCGCGTTGTCGGCGATCAAGTCTTGACATTTGAAGAACTCTCTACGGTACTTGTTCAGATCGAATCGCTGTTGAATTCGAGACCTCTTTGTCCGCTGAGCAATGATCCGAACGATCTTTCGGTTTTGACTCCCGGTCATTTCTTATCACTTGAGCCAATTTCGGCCGTGCCGGATCCAGATCTTACGCACCTCGCTCTAAATCGGTTAAGTCGGTGGCAGTTGCTTCAGCGTCTCCACCAAGATTTTTGGTCGCGTTGGCATTTAGAGTATCTGCATACGCTACAACAACGGAGTAAATGGACGATCCCTTCGACTCCGATTGAACCTGGCACGTTAGTATTGGTCAAGAACAATTTAGTTCCACCGAGGGATTGGAATCTGGCTCGTGTTGTCGCAACTCATCCGGGTCCAGATGGAATTGTTCGGGTTGTAACGGTAAAAACCGCTAATGGCGAACTGAAGCGCCCAGTGGTCAAGTTGTGCCCACTGCCTAATCCTTCGATTGTTTAAAAACCGTTCCGCGTTTTTGGTGGGCGGTATGTTCTGTACGTTCGTTTTCGTTTTGTTTTAATTGTTTTATTGTAAAAAGGCAGAGAGAGATAGATTTTTTGCTTTAACATTCTTAGTTTCGAGAAGCGGCGAATTTTGTGTTTTTGCACTGTTTTTGGCGTTCGAGCGTTCACGATCGTGGCCAGCGGAGCCGCTCTCCCGCTTCGACCGTTAACGTTCCGCAGTTCGCTTTTACTATTCGAATACGCGCCGTATTTTCGCTACTCTTTCGCTTTTGTGCAATTCGCTGCATTTTTCGAGGCTATATTTCGCTTATGTGCATTCGCTGCATTTTTTCCTACATTTTCCTTTTTTCGCTTTTTCCTTCCTGCTTCGCTTTCGTTTCCAAGCTTCGCTTTTCTTTCATACCACCAGGACGAGGATCAACCTCAACGATAACAGCAACCAAAGGTAAGTGCATTTTCACTGTTCGCCGTTTTCTCTTTTGCTTATTTTGATTTGGTGCGAAACCGATTGAACTTCGCATTAACAACTATATTACTTTTATTTCCCGTTGCGAAATCACCATACAAAATTTGAATATGAGGATTATTTTGTACAATCGGAACTATAAACTGTTGTAAATGTTGATGACAGTAAAGAACATCTTGATGGTGAAATGTATTTTCATTAATCACTTTATCTTTAACTGAAAAGTTATTTAATAATTCACCAAATCTATTTGTAATTGCATCTGTAAGTTCATTTCCTTCAATTAGTAAACTATTTATATGGAATTTATTTAACTGATATGTATAACCATTATTCATTTTAGAGTATGATAACTCACTAACAGTACCAGAGGAATCAGTAGTTAGAGGAGTAGAGTCAAGTTTGTTTTGTGATTTTAATGACTGAGATTGGATTATTTCATGAATAACTACTTCATCTAATACACATTTTTCTGAGATACTTATCTTTGATACTTATCACTGTAGATTGAGTTGGATCTATACTATTTTCATTGTTATTCAAACACACATAAATAGTTTTATGATCAGAAAAGTAAGTTTCGTAAATACCGCTATTAATTTGTTTCATATTAGAAAATATGACATCAATTTGTTGTTAAAGTCAGTTGTTGCAATTTCCTTTTGTGAAGCAGTGCTTAATTTATATTTATCTATTAAACATTTTAAAGTATTTTTTTTTTTACATGTCATAATTAAAGTCGCCCATCACTACGATATTTTCAGTAGCAATTTGGTTTAACATTTTTTCAAAAAATTCAATAAATAATTTATCTGAAACACGAGGTGATTTATAACCAGTGATTATAATTACATTTTGATATGTGTTTTTACTGTTAATTTCGTCTTTCTGCAAGTTCATTAAAACATTAATTTCACTAAAAGATCGTACAAAACACAAGATTCCACGGTTCTTTCGACTTTCCATATTACGGTCAGTCCTAAAAAAGTTGTGAAACCATTAATAGCAAATTTATCGTTTTCAATAGTATTTGTTTCAGAAAATAGTAACACGTCGCTATTTTTGTACCAAGTATCACAAATAATGTTATCATAGTTTTTCGTTAATGAACGTATATTTTGATAAACAATTTTTTTAGTCGAATTTTGTTTAGATTTATCTGAAAATATTAATAAGCGTTTTTTCAATTTTAATTTGTTTATTTCTTCAAATACCGGGTCATTTGGCTTCGGAGGTTTCGAAGCTTAAAATTTTTTGCCAATTATGTACAATCCTTGTAAATTTCATTAAGTGCAACATATAGTAAAGGTCGCGTTAGCCGCTGGCTTTTTGTTAAATCTAAACAAATTTCCGAATATGTTTGTCCTTGACTTTTGTGTATAGTCATGGCTTCAGCAGGTATTAATGGGAATTGTTTTCTAATTATTTCGCAATTTGTTATAGTTGTGTTAATTGGATTTGCTATTTTTACAATCGGAGTCAAATTGGTTGCAATATTGTTTGTTTCTATGTATTTTTGATAAGAAAGTTTTTTATTTTTGCCCACTCGATTTTCAAAAAACTCCATCCACACAATCTTTAAAGTGTTGGTGTCTGAAAAAGTGATATGTTTTAGTAATCCACAGGCTCCATTAACTAATCCGTCTGCAATGTCTAAATTTGAGGTTAGCATATATTTAATACCAATTTTAAAATTAATTTCATAAATTAATCCTCCAGTATCTATTGGTTTTCATTGAATTTATTAATGATTCTTTTTTTTTTTTAAAGTGTCGATCTAATATAATGCTCGGCCACTGATGTATATATTTGGCCTGGAAATTTAGAAATTTTAATATCATTGAATTGGTTAACAAGATCGTTTCTTGCAAATAACCTAATACAAGAATCAGGAACATAAGATTCTTTAACAATTCTTGTTTCTATTAGCTTAATGTCTTCTGCAGTCATTTTTCCATCAGCCAGGTTATTCAGTGCTACTATAAATTTAACTTAATTTTTTTGTCTCATAATTTGATTTAACTCATAATATTTGAAATTTTCCCAGAGGGGAAAATTAATTGGTACTTACTGCATAGCTGGTGGTTTATGACTTCGAAGAGAAATATCGGCGGCGAAGTAAAATGAAATTGTCACACGTGGAGAAATTGCGAAAATTATTTGCAAACGTATCGGAATCGATGCACACGGAAAAGAAAGCGATTTTGGGCTCTGCAGACACTTTTATTGGACACCAAATCCAAAAAAATCTACTAACATGCACATTTTTGTTGTAGATGCTGGTTGAAACACATACTTGTCGAGTACAGGGGGCAATTGTTTTAAATCTCCCACCATCAGTACAATTATACCTCCAAAATTTTCATCAATTCCCATAATTTGTTTTAATCTAGTATCTACTCTGCTTAGTAATCGGCGATCCTACCATAGATATTTCATCAATAATTAATAATTTTAAATCGCATAGCTTTTCGCGTATTGAATTGGCTAAATCAGCAGATAGCTCAGGCATTTGTCCACCAAATTGAGTTACTGGTAAAGCAAACGCGGTGTGTAACGTAACTCCTTTTATTAAAAACGCCGCTTTTCCAGAAGGAGCGCACAATAGTATCCATATTTTATCTACTTCTTGTCCCGGCAAATTATTAAAATACAAATTTAGCATCTGATAAATTGTATTAATTACTTTACTTTTTCCA
>CAUVYR010000239.1:0-81118 GCA_963556235.1 Cryptophagus acutangulus | reverse complement strand
TGTTCTAAAAAAAGCGTGAAAAAAAGACTTTTTTTCACTCTTTTTCTACTTTTTTTCATTATTTTAAAAATTGCTCAAAACGTGGCAAAATGTTATAAAACAGCATTGTTTTATTTATTAATAAAATTAATTACACAATTAGTAAGATTATTTAACTAAACTGGAACATATAAGCAACAATTCCATTAAATTTGAGTTAGCAAAAACTTCTATTCAATTTGAATTATGTGAAGGAAACTGTTTGATTTTTCGTTCCTAAGGGCGATTTCAACTGTTTTATCAATGCTTGCTTCAATTAATAACAAATTAATCTTAAATCAAGCAACCGATTGTCATCTGATTATTAACTAATATTTATTATTTTAATTAAAAATTGCAAAAAATAGTGTTTTTGCGCCTTCATACGGCATGACTAGATTTCTACATCTTAAAATCCGCCAGAAAAGGGTTTTTGCCGGCCTCGGCCTGCAAAGTGTTTCCATAGTTACATATTTTTTCCATTTTTAGTTTTTCCTGCAAAGTGTTTCCAAAGTGTTTCCATAGTTAGTTATTTTTCCAATATCGGCCTGAAGATTTTTGTGGCAATAAATTGTTTATAACATTTTCTGCAGTTTTTAAAATATGTTTTGGTGTATCCATATTTTGAAAGTTTGCAATTACTGTATATGACATTGACATTTGTTAGTGTCAAAAGAAAACAAAAGATGGCTCTATTTATTTTTTTGCATTGTCAATTTATTATTTAGCATTTTTTTGAAGAACTATGTATTTATAAGAGTATTCGACACAAAAAATATTGTACGCAACATGTCCGGAAAGATTCCTTGCAGGACACGCCGACTTTCAGGCCTCCGCCTGCGGCGTCGGCCTGAAACTCGTCTGCTTGTCCTGCAAGACACTACTTTCCGGACTTGTTACGTAAATAACTATTACAACACGACATTTACATTTTGCTACTTGTTGTATAAATAACTATTTTCTAATTTTTACAAAAACCTTCTCAAAAAAGAGTTTTTTAAACTTATGATATTAATAATTTAGTGAATTTTATCAAAACAAGTAAGCTTTATTCGGAACTTTTCATCACCAGTTGTGAAATATTTTTTTTTGCAATTTTCGATCAAAATGACATCTTTTTAGTTGCCATTTTTGATGTTGAAACGGCCTTCTTTTTTTTATTGTTCTAAAAAAAAGCGTGAAAAAAATACTTTTGTCCACACTTATAGAACAATATATGCATTATTTAAGTGTTTTCTCAAGTATAATTATATTCAATATACACTAGTGTATAACTTTCATTATGCACTAGTGTATAATGAAATGTCATTGAAAAATATACGTTATATATATATATATATATATATATACGTTTTTTTTTATATTATATAAAAATATATATTTTTTTTATATTATATTATATTATATTTTTTTTTCTCTATACGTTTTCGTCATTTAAAACAGAAGAAGAAGAATACGATAACCTAAAATATTTGATTTGTTGATGATAACAGAAAGTACAATATAAATTTTTATATATTTCAAGGGTAAGTGTGGACAAAGAATAGTATTCTACTCGCATATAATGGCAATTATTCACTCAGGTGATAAACTCGCCTGCGGCTCGTCTCGCAAACATCACCTTCATGAATAATTGCCATCATTATATGCTTGTTGTATAATATACTATTGTCCACACTTATAGAATAATATATGCATTATTTAAGTGTTTTCTCAAGTATAATTATATTCAATATACACTAGTGTATAACTTTCATTATGCAATAGTGTATAATGAAATGTCATTGAAAAATATACGTTTTATATACGTTTTTTTTATATTATATAAAAATATATATTTTTTTATATTATATTATATTTTTTTTTCTCTCTATACGTTTTCGTCATTTAAAACAGAAGAAGAAGAATACGATAACCTAAAATATTTGATTTGTTGATGATATCAGAAAGTACAATATAAATTTTTATATATTTCAAGGGTAAGTGTGGACAAAGAATAGTATTCTACTCGCATATTATAATGGCAATTATTCATTACAATTTAAAATAATAATTGCCATCATTATATGCTTGTTGTATAATATAGTATTTTTCACTCTTTTTCTACTTTTTTTCATTATTTTTACTTTTTTTCATTATTTTAAAAATTGCTCAAAACGTGGCAAAATGTTATAAAAAGCATTGTTTTATTTATTATTAAAATTAATTACACAATTAGTACGATTATTTAACTAAACTGGAACTTATAAGCAACACTTCCATTAAATTTGAGTTAGCAAACACTTCTATTCAATTTGAATTATGTGAAGGAAACTGTTTGATTTTTCGTTCCTAGGGGCGATTTCAACTGTTTTATCAATGCTTGCTTCAATTAATAACAAATTAAGCTTGAATCAAGCAACCGATTGTCATCTGATTATCAACTAATATCTAATATTTATTATTTTAATTAAAAATTGCAAAAAATAGTGTATATGTTAGGATCAAACACCGATTTCGGCCAATGGTCGAAAAAACCGACCAGAATGCGTTCTGGCTATTGTCGAATTGACAAAATGCAACACGTTGCATTCTGGCCGTTTTAAAAAGATTACAACGCGTACTGCATTTTTGAAAATGACAAAACGCGAAATTGTTGCATACTTCGCATACTGACTTGACAACGGAGGCCAGATCGCGTCCTGGCATTACCACAACAAAGGCCAGATCGCGTCGACGAGCGTTTTTATCATGGCAGCTTGATTCGTCAAATTTCCAGGCAACCTCGTTTTCGTATAAACTAAAAAAATATCCGATAGGGCCATAGGGCCTTAGAATAGAGGCTAAACCTAACCTAACCTAACCTAACATCATTATTTTGAAAAAAAAAAAACCTTTTTTTTTTTAACTAACCTAACCTTTTAAAAAAAACTAACCTAACCTAACCTAACCCCTGTGCAAGAAAAACAAACAAAATCGTAAATCTAACCTAACATAACCCCTGCGCAAGAATAACAAACAAAATCGTCCATTCTGGCAATTGTGGTAATGCCAGGACGCGATCTGGCCTCCGTTGTCAAGTCAGTATGCGAAGTATGCAACATCAAAAATGCAGTACGCGTTGTAATCTTTTTAAAACGGCCAGAATGCAACGTGTTGCATTTTGGCAATTCGACAATAGCCAGAACGCATTCTGGTCGGTTTTTTCGACCATTGGCCGAAATCGGTGTTTGATCCTAACATATACAACACGAGCAAAATTAGTTCTTTTTTCACTCATCGTATTGTCCAACTCGGCTGACGCCTCGTTGGACAAATTTACGACTCGTGAAAAAATAACTTACATTTTGCTACTTGTTGTATAAATAACTATTATTCACAATCGTTATTGTAATGTTGTGATTACCAACGATTTAGAGGTCGGGAAGTTAAACATTACATACCTAGGTTCGTAATACTGTCAAATAATAAATATGATTGTTTGACACTTGCAACAGTAGAATTTACACAAGTATTTAATGTATTTCGCTATTTCCACACTTTTAATTACATTTAAAGATTAATCTAGTCCAACAGCACAACAAATTAATGAACTATCGTAAAAACAACACGCAACACTGTATTTTTGTTTTGAACTGGAGTTTTGACAACTGCAATTTCACTCCAGATTTGCTGATCGAAAAGTGCATTTCCACCACGGTCGAAAATGTGTTTTTATTCATACATTTTTAATTATTTTTTTGATAATAAATTGTTCGATTGTGAATAATAGTATATTACAACCGAGTTGGGAATGATATTCATTACAGCCGAGGGCTAATATCTGACCGAGAGGCGAAGCCTCGAGGTCAGATATAAGCGCGAGGCTGTAATGAAATTCCCACCGAGGTCATTAGCCCTCGGCTGTAATGAATATCATTCCCAATTCGGTTGTAATATACTATTATTTCATCACCAGTTGCGTAAAATGTGCCGTTTGCCAACTACAATCGATTTTGAAAAGTCACATTTTACATGTCAAAATTAGAAAAATAATATTTAAATAATTTGTTTAATAAATTTTTTACAATAGTATATTAAGTATCAAGAACGGTAAGGGTGGTTTACTGGTCGGAGACAAAAGTTTGGGGATTGAGCGAAGCGAAATCCCCAATTTGTCTGAGACCAGTAAACCCTTAACGTTCGTGATGCTTATAGCGTTTTTTGCACGGTCAAAATTTAGAAAACACAATAAATACTATTATATTAGTTTTAAAATTACGTCTATTTAATTATTATGTAGCAGGCTCTTATAGAAACCAAATCTTGATCATTATGTTGTTACACTTTTTGTGTCAGTCGTAAATAATAATATATTAAGTATTAAGAACTGTAAAGGTCTTCCACTGGTCGAAAACAAAAATTTGAGTAAACCCTTAACGTTCTTGATGCTTATGGCATTTTCTTGCGCGATCAAAACTAATAAAACGCAATAAAATATTATTGGATTAATATCTAAAATGACGTCTATTTAATAATTGAAGTAAACGCTCTTTTGAAAGCAGTCGTTTCTATGATTGTTTTTCTACAAAGATATGTTGATTTTATTATCATGTAAACGGTAAGGAACTACTTACCGTTCTAGGACGGCAAGAACAGCTGTTAGGCATAGCAACCGTAAAATCAACATACCGTCAAGCAAAATGTCACGGTAAATAGACAAAAAAAGATTGATCGTGCAAAAAGTATCTAAGCAGCAGATTTTCAGTTTTTTTTTACTAACAGTTTATCTACACCTTTTCTAATTGTAATTCAGAAAGCGTAAGTTGTATTTCAGAAACCATTAATTGTAATTCAGATTAGTAAAATGTAATTCAGAAAGCGTCAAATGTAATTCAGATTAGTAAAATGTAATTCAGAAAACGTAAATTGTAATTCAGATTAGTAAAATGTAATTCAGAAAGCTTCAATTGTAATTCAGATTAGTAAAATGTAATTCAGAAAACATCAATTGTAATTCAGATTAGTAAAATGTAATTCAGAAAGTGTCAATTGTAATTCAGATTAGTAAAATGTAATTCAGAAAGCGTCAACTGTAATTCAGAAAGCGTTAATTGAAATTCAGATCATCAAAATGTAATTCAGAAAGCATCATTTGCAATTCAGAAAGCAATATTTTATTCATTATTATATAGAAGGCTAAGATTCGAACAAAGAATTTGCAACAAATTAGAGAAAAGACCCTAAAGAAGTAGCTAAAATTGCAGCTGAAAATAAAAAAGAAAGTTCTCGGAAATTGTTAATGCTGGGTATGAATTTGTTTCAATTCCATGGTCCATGGTGCAATGAAGCGGAAAATTTTATAAATTGTTCAGGGAAAAAATAATTAACATCACTGGAGAAATCCGTTCAAAAAGTTTTTTAAAACAAAGAATAAGTTTGGCATACAACGCGGAAATGCAGCAATTGTACAGGAAATGAAGCATTTTGGCTCGCAATTTTTTAGTCGCACATTTCCACCATGGAAGTAGGTAATGCACCACCGCGGTGCATAAATAAATAATATATGAAAGAAATAATATTTTCATTATTGCTGCATTTAAAAAATAAATAATATTATAATTAAAAACTTTCTTCACAATAATAATCGTATTCACAACCTTTGCAAACGGAGGGAGAGATAAGTTGCAAATTCTTAACTCCTAGACTTCACTAATAATTAATAAAATATTGCTTTCCTAATTACAAATAATGCTTTCTGAAATACATTTTACTAATCTGAATTACAATTGACGCTTTCTGAAATACAATTGACGCTATCTGAATTACAATTGATGCTTTCTGAATTACATTTTACTAATCTGAATTACAATTGACGCTTTCTGAATTACATTTTACTAATCTGAATTACAATTTGCGTTTTCTGAATTACATTTTACTAATCTGAATTACAATTTACGCTTTCTGAATTACATTTTACTAATCTGAATTACAATTTACGTTTTCTTAATTCCATTTTACTAAACTGAATTACAATTTACACTTTCTGAATTACATTTTTTTAATCTGAATTACAATTTACGTTTTCTGAATTACAATTAGAAAAGGTGTAGTTCTTTTTCGTCCTTTCATGATGGTTTTAAATTTAAATAAATTCACATTTGTATTGCAATATTATTATTTATCACAAAAGTCGCACATTTCTATCATGGAAGTGGGTAATGCACCACCGCGGCAAACCCAATACAAAATGTTAACCGCCGCGGCGAACTCCTTGCAAAATATTAAATGTCGGCCGTGACAAACCTTTTTTTTATAAGTGGAAGTTTTTAAATAAGAATTACCTAATAATATATTAAATAATATATGAAAGAAATAATATTTTCATTATTACTGCATTTAAAAAAAATTGTAATTAAATTTTTTTACTATAATAATCGTATTCACAACCTTTGCAAACGGAGGGAGAGATAAGTTGTAAATTGTTAACTCCTAGACTTCACTATTGATTAATAAAATATTGCTTTCCTAATTACAAATGATGCTTTCTGAAATATGTTTTACTAATCTGAATTACAATTGACGCTTTCTGAAATACAATTGCCGCTATCTGAATTACAATTGATGCTTTCTGAATTACATTTTACTAATCTGAATTACAATTGACACTTTCTGAATTACGTTTTACTAATCTGAATTACAATTTACGTTTTCTGAATTACATTTTACTAATCTGAATTACGATTTACACTTTCTGAATTACATTTTTTAATCTGAATTACAATTTACGTTTTCTGAATTACAATTAGAAAAGATACGCACGTTAGTGAGCTCACGCTAGTGGGATCTTGCCTAAATAAAGATCTTAAACACACTCTCACAGACGCGCCTCTTGACGGATGGCTGTTTGGAAAAGATTTTATCAAAAGTGTAAAGGCAGCTAAGGAAATAGAGAAGTCAAGTTCGGACTTGAAACAGCCGAAAATGAATTGGAAACCACCAAATTCTACTCCATCGACATCCAGGGGTTCTTTAAACTCTCGAGGTCCGCCCCGACGATCTTACAAAGCTGCACATCAGGCCGGACCTGTAGCGACCCATCAGCCACGGACCCATATTATCAAAGCCACAAACAACCCCAGAAGAGACACCAAGAGAAAGCTCCGAAACGACGTTAAGTGTAAGTAAATATGAAGGGTCATTAATTAATTTCTTTCTCATGTGGAAGAATATTACTAAAGATTCATTAATTTTATCTTGGATTAAAGGATACAAAATACCGTTTGTTAAAAAACCTCTACAATTATATCCACCTTCGAATATTAGACTCAATAATACCGAGAAGAAGGAAATGATAGCTCAAATTGATCACTTGATCAAAATTGGAGCGGTTTCTAAATGTACCGCTTGTAAAGAAGCGAAGCTTGCGAATTTTTTTTGGATGGGAAAATAGATGTTGCCCGTCTAACACAAATGCTAATTGAATATGAACAACCACTGATATTTAAATAATTTATTATAAAGATTGAATAAAAATGTAAAAGAAACAAACTGTTCGGTTATTTATTTATTTATTTATTTATTTTAAAGTGTTTATTAACAGCAAAATTATACACTTCGCTTTTTAATCCATGTGTTATGTGAATCATCAAAACCTAACCATTTTACAAATACATTATCACCTCGTCTTTTCAATATTTTTTTCACGAGATATATATCAAAATTCTTGACTTTTAATAGTTCCTGGTTATAAAAACATCCATCCAATTGATTTTCTTGGTAATCTCTTATTTTGTACGTTATCGGATTTGTGAGCAAGATTTTGTCTATAGTAAATATTTCGGTTGACCAGTTGGGAGTGTACCCTTTTTCAAAGATTTCTTTATATTTACTAATACGTACTTTTTCATCCAATTTTAATTTTATCTTAGCAGAATTTACAATTTTTAAGCGATTATATGACTTTTGCAGAACATCTTTTTCATTATCAGCATTCACATCTACCGGTTTCATCTTAATAATACGATGCATTGTGTTATTATATTCTTCTAATAATGATGGAAGAATTGTTAACCATTTATATGAACCCTGTAGACTAAACCTTTTCCACATTTTTTCTTTTAGGGTGCGACTGAATCTCTCACATATGCTAGCTTTTAAATTGCTATAGGTTGAATAATGATTTACATTATTTATTTATTTATTTATTTATTTACACTACCCAACAGCTTACGCCAAGTAAAGGATAGGAACGTTAAACATTAGAAACTGATATTATACATAAATATCAGGAATATATACTATATAAAAAAATAGAATATGAATAACCGAGAAAATAACATAATAATAATAATAATAATAATAATAATAATAATAATAATAATAATAATAATAATAATAATAATAATAATAATAATAATAATAATAATAATAATAATAATAATAATAATAATAATAATAATAATAATAATAATAATAATAATAATAATAATAATAATAATAATAATAATAATAATAATAATAATAATAATAATAATAATAATAATAATAATAATAATAATAATAATAATAATAATGGACTACTATTGGATAGGAAACTCACATGGCTAGATCATATTAACTCGTTGGAGGATAGATGTAGAGCAACCATGAACATCATTAAAGTGTTAGCGCACACTCAGTGGGGAGCTAATACAAAAAGCCTCCTTAGTATTTACCAGGCTCTAGTTTTGTCACGAATGGATTACGGTTGCATGGCATACTCTTCCGCCCGGCAAAGTGTGCTCCAAAAGCTTAATTGCATCCATCATTTAGGTATAAGATACTGCTTAGGAGCTTTTCCGACAACACCCGTAGATAGCCTCTATTGCCTGTCCGGCTTACCTCCTTTAGACCTAAGAAGAAAACAGCTTATGATATCGTACATGACTCAAGTTAGACTGAACGTGTATCATCCAAATAATAAATTTCTTTTTCTGGAAAGAGATGAATATCAGAGACGTGCAACTATAACTCGACCACTTAGAGTACGTGCAAGCGAGTTTCTTCAAGATGTCGACACCCAAATTCCAGAAGTCTTAGTAAATGATTATCTAGACGATAAGTCTAAAACAGAATTCAAAACAAGATTCAAAAACACAATAAAACAAAAAGTTTTAATGAAATGGCAAAATCAATGGAGTACAAAAAATACACAACTTGCATTAGTCATACACGAAGTCAAGTATGGGTACGAAAACATGGATGTTACTCGGGAAAATGCGGTCAAAATCCATAGAATAAAAACAGGACACACAACACTTACTCATCAGTATTTGCTGAGTGGCGAGGATAAACCAAGCTGTGACGACTGCCAGGTTGATTTGACCATAGCACATATAATATGCGAATGCCCAAAATACTGTACGCCAAGACGTACACACAAAATACGGCCTACCATCGAAGAAAACCTAAAAGAAAAAGAAAACATTATAAGTACTTTAAACTTTTTAAAAGATATTAAAGTATATAAAGAACTTTAAACTACGATACTTTTTCTGATACAAAACTGTGATACTTAAAAGTGATTTTTACATCCGATACTTACCTGTGATATTTATATCTGATACTTACTTGTGATAGTAACTTCTGATACTTACCTATAATTATTAACTAAATTATACGCGATAAAAGCTAATGGCCTTAGTAGCCGATGCTTCCTAGGGGGTGGTTTTTAGTCGGTAGAAATCCGACACTACCTTTATGGTGTCTTTTGAAGATTTTCCACCACCCGATACAAAAAAAAAAAAAAAATAAAAATAAAAAAAAAAATAATAATAATAATAATAATAATAATAATAATAATAATAATAATAATAATAATAATAATAATAATAATAATAATAATAATAATAATAATAATAATAATAATAATAATAATAATAATAATAATAATAATAATAATAATAATAATAATAATTTAAGATAATAAAATAAGAAACATTTAGGAAACGGGAGCATGCAATCGCAGTCTTCTTTGACATCAAAGGAGCATATGACATGGCATGGAGACATGGTATACTACAAAAACTACACAAATATGGTCTAAGGGGCAATATTGCCCTAATGATTCAGTCCTTCCTTAAAAATAGACGTTTCAAGGTGCGAGTGAGTAACTCATATTCAAATGCTAAATTTCTGGAGAACGGAGTCCCTCAAGGCTCAACTCTAAGCTGTACTCTTTTTGCTATCGCTATAAACGAGATAGCCAAAAATGTGGATGAAAAAGTTACAAAATGTCTCTACGTTGATGATGTTTGTTTTATCGTCGCAGACAAAACTGTAGGAGCTGCCTCAAAAATAATGCAAGCTGCAATAGATAAATTATCAAAAAATGCAGCAAAAGTGGGTTTTCAGTTTTCTACAGAAAAAACACAATGCGTGCATTTCTGTAGGTTAAGAAAACCTCATTATGACCCTGTCATGTACCTAAATGGCAAAACAATTTTATGTGCTGATAAAGTCAAATTTTTGGGACTACTATTGGATAGGAAACTCACATGGCTAGATCACATTAACTCGTTGGAGGATAGATGTAGAGCAACCATGAACATCATTAAAGTGTTAGCGCACACTCAGTGGGGAGCTAATACAAAAAGCCTCCTTAGTATTTACCAGGCTCTAGTTTTGTCACGAATGGATTACGGTTGCATGGCATACTCTTCCGCCCGGCAAAGTGTGCTCCAAAAGCTTAATTGCATCCATCATTTAGGTATAAGATACTGCTTAGGAGCTTTTCCGACAACACCCGTAGATAGCCTCTATTGCCTGTCCGGCTTACCTCCTTTAGACCTAAGAAGAAAACAGCTTATGATATCGTACATGACTCAAGTTAGACTGAACGTGTATCATCCAAATAATAAATTTCTTTTTCTGGAAAGAGATGAATATCAGAGACGTGCAACTATAACTCGACCACTTAGAGTACGTGCAAGCGAGTTTCTTCAAGATGTCGACACCCAAATTCCAGAAGTCTTAGTAAATGATTATCTAGACGATAAGTCTAAAACAGAATTCAAAACAAGATTCAAAAACACAATAAAACAAAAAGTTTTAATGAAATGGCAAAATCAATGGAGTACAAAAAATACACAACTTGCATTAGTCATACACGAAGTCAAGTATGGGTACGAAAACATGGATGTTACTCGGGAAAATGCGGTCAAAATCCATAGAATAAAAACAGGACACACAACACTTACTCATCAGTATTTGCTGAGTGGCGAGGATAAACCAAGCTGTGACGACTGCCAGGTTGATTTGACCATAGCACATATAATATGCGAATGCCCAAAATACTGTACGCCAAGACGTACACACAAAATACGGCCTACCATCGAAGAAAACCTAAAAGAAAAAGAAAACATTATAAGTACTTTAAACTTTTTAAAAGATATTAAAGTATATAAAGAACTTTAAACTACGATACTTTTTCTGATACAAAACTGTGATACTTAAAAGTGATTTTTACATCCGATACTTACCTGTGATATTTATATCTGATACTTACTTGTGATAGTAACTTCTGATACTTACCTATAATTATTAACTAAATTATACGCGATAAAAGCTAATGGCCTTAGTAGCCGATGCTTCCTAGGGGGTGGTTTTTAGTCGGTAGAAATCCGACACTACCTTTATGGTGTCTTTTGAAGATTTTCCACCACCCGATAAAAAAAAAAAAAAAAAATAATAATAATAATAATAATAATAATAATAATAATAATAATAATAATAATAATAATAATAATAATAATAATAATAATAATAATAATAATAATAATAATAATAATAATAATAATAATAATAATAATAATAATAATAATAATAATAATAATAATAATAATAATAATAATAATAATAATAATAATAATAATAATAATAATAATAATAATAATAATAATAATAATAATAATAATAATAATAATAATAATAATAATAATAATAATAATAATAATAATAATAATAATAATAATAATAATAATAATAATAATAATAATAATACCTCCCCAAGGGTATCACCTTGTCGTGGTGGGGAGGCTTGTAGTACCTGTGGTGAATTGAGTAGCCTCAGGGAAACTAAGAATACCCCGCAATCTCGTGGTGGAAGCAATCGTGCCCAGGAGATGAATGGCCCCGCGAAGTTGGGTCTTAAACGATGCCCTCCAGATACCTGGCGTCCTCTGGTTGTAATTTGCCTTCCTGCAGTACCAGGCTCTACTGTAGGTGACCTTTATTTCCTAGAATACTCGTGGGACTAATATGAAAAATACTATCCTAAAAAACCAAGGAGTGGGTACTCCTCAACTAACCCAACCAAATACGAACCAGGAAAAGGGGCCTCAACCTCGGTTTCTGGTCGTTAAACGTGATGATGGAGAAAACTTTTATAAAGTTAATCCATTCTTGTTGCAAAAGGCGCTATTTGGATTGATTGGAGACCTGAAACAAACAAAGAAGACTAAAGAGGGATTGCTACTTGAAACTAGCTCTGCTGCACAATCAGCAAAACTACAAACACTCACAACACTATTGCAATTTGATATTACTATTACACCTCATAATAGCCTTAACTCGGTTCGAGGGGTGATTGTGTGTAAAGATATATTATTATGTACTGAAGAGGAAATTGCTAAGGAACTTGAACCACAAGGTGTAACAGCTGTCAAACGCATTAAAAAACGTGTTGACAACCAGTTGGTTGACACCTCATCACATATATTAACATTTAATATTACAAAACTGCCAAGCAAAGTATTTGTAGCATTTTATTATTTGCCAGTTCGCCTATATGTACCGCCTCCATTAAGATGCTTCAGATGCCAGCGATTTGGACATACTTCTGTCAGGTGCACAAACGATCAAATTTGTGCCTGTGGTAAACCAATGCACGAAGGAAACCCCTGTGATAATCCCAAATGCATCAACTGCGATGGTGACCATAGTGCACGGTCACGAAGCTGCCCAGTTTTTAAAGAAGAATCAGCCATCCTAAAGTGAAAGAAAATATATCGTACTACCAAGCCAGAAATAAAGTTGTTGGTGTTACCTCCAAATTTCCGACTACTTACGCCCGAGCAACCAATTCGAGTGGAAAGGAAAGTAAAATAAATTACGACAGCCTTGTGAAAGAGCTAATACCCGCACTAGTTAGTGCATTAAAATCTGTGTTTGTTGAAAAGGCAACTTCAACATATGTCCGTCCCGCTGCCCCTAGAGCTGCAAGGAAGGACAATGTTGAAAATGATAAACTTCGTGTTAGATCTACTTCAGATTCGAGAAAACGAGACAGGGACACCGAAACGACATCTGAAGATGAGCGCAACGAGGTGTCATCAAACGCTGGGGAATCCTCCTCCCAAACAAAAAAGAAAGGAAAGGGATGGCCAAAGGGTAAGCCCAGAAAGCCCCCTAAAGAACCGAACTAATCATTATCTGTGATAATTTTGATACTCAAACTACCTAGTCATTTTTGTATATATTGTCCATTAAATTATTTATTTATTTATCTATTTATTAAATTATTTATTCAATCTATTTATTTATTTATTCGTTTATTTTATATATTTACCTATTTGTTAAATCACGTATCTATTTGTTTTTATCTAAGTCTAAATGTATCCTGTTATATCTACTAATCTTACTTTTGATATATCTGTTTATGTATTTAGTTTAAAAAATCTTATATATAAAACTACATAAAACATGACCTATAATAAAATTTTACAATGGAACTGTAGAGGATGTGTAGATAAATACTGCGACATAAAATTAATTATACAAGAGCATAATCCTATGTGCCTCTGCTTACAAGAAACACATCTTAGGACCGAACAACCATATGCACTTCAGGGATATAATACCGAAAGAAAAGATACAACAAACAGACAAAGAGCAAGTGGTGGCGTTGCTATCTTAGTAAGAAGCGACGTGCAGTACACTAAGACAACAATTAATAGTAGATTACAGGCTGTAGCTGTACGTCTAAGCCGGCCGACACAAATAACTATATGTAACATATATCTGCCTGAATATAACTGGACCATTGACGACTTGAACCATATTGTTAGCCAATTAGCCGCACCTTTTCTAGTAGTAGGAGACTTTAATGCGCACAGCCCCCTCTGGGGGTCTACTAGTACCAATACAAGAGGACACCAGATTAAGCGATGGCTGGAACGAGAAGACTTGGTGCTATTGAACACAGGATCACCAACAAGCTTCAATACTATTTCAAATACATTCTCCGCAATAGACCTGTCGCTAGCTTCAAAGTGCCTGGCTATTCAACTAACATGGTATCCAGCAGACAGCCTGCACAACAGTGATCACTTTCCAATTATAATACAAACTGATATGCCAATCTCTGTTCGATCGGTGGCGAAAAGATATAACTCAGCTAGGGCTGATTGGGCTCTCTTTATGAAGAATCTGCACCCTCCTGAAGTTATAAATGTAGAAACAGTTACATGCTCAATAATCAAAGCTGCAAAGAAAAGTATCCCACTAACTAAAACTAAACCAGTTAAACGGTTTGTCCCATGGTGGTGTCCCGAGGTTCAAAATGCTATAAAAGAAAAAAAGAAACACTTCCATAAGTTTAGGAGACATCCTACCACTCTAAACCTAGTGGCTTTTAAACAAGCCCGTGCGGAATGCAAATGTGTCATTCTTGAAAGTAAGAAAAATTCATGGTATAAATACACCTCAACAATTACGCCTGATTCTGACGTAAGACAGATTTGGAGAAAAATAAAAGCAATTCAGGGTAAAAATACTAGACCAACACTTACCTGCATCCAGACAAGTCACGGAATTGTAACTGAAAATCCAGAAGAAATTGTAGAATCACTTGCAGTACACTTTGCTAGTGTGAGTAGCACAGCAAACTACAGTAGAGATTTCCAAGAAAAACTTCCTGAAAAAGAAGAAATCTATATTAATTTTGACACGACAGAAACTATGCAATATAACTTACCTTTCACAACTGAGGAGCTGGAGTCTGCTCTATCGAGAGCCGAACTTTCATCGCCTGGTGTGGATCAGGTATCTAACGAAATGCTTAAACATGTTACCCCTGAAATGAAAGAAGCTATGCTAACACTTTTTAACCAGCTGCTGAAAGAAGACACATATCCAAAGGAATGGAAGGAAGCAATAATAGTGCCGATAAAAAAGCCGAAAAAAGAAGCCACACTGCCTAGCAGCTATAGACCCATTAGTCTGACATGCACAATGGGTAAAATAATGGAACGGATGGTAAATAGTCGACTTCAGGATTACCTAGAAGAAAAGAAAATATTAGTACCATATCAGGCAGGCTTTAGAAGAGGCCGGTCTACTACCCGGTCTACTACCGACCACCTTGTCTTATTAGAAAATGCTGTGCAGGAAGCTTTCAGGAAAAGGGAACATGCAATAGCGGTTTTCTTTGACATCAAAGGAGCCTACGACATGGCATGGAGGCATGGTATAATTAAAAAGCTTCATAAGTATGGTGTAAGGGGAAATATAGCCAAACTAATCCAGGCTTTTCTGAAAAATAGGTACTTTAGAGTACGATTGGGAAGCTCATTCTCGACTGCTAAAATCTTAGAGAACGGAGTCCCGCAAGGATCAACTTTGAGCTGCACACTCTTTGCCATTGCTATTAACGAAATAGCAAAAAACGTTGAAGATGTGGTGTGCAAATGTCTCTATGTTGATGATATCAGTTTTATTGTCACCGGAAAAACAGTTGGCGCAGCGACAAGAATAATGCAAATCGCAATAAATAATCTATCCAGAAATGCAGCAAAAGTGGGCTTTCAGTTTGCGATAGAAAAAACGCAATGCGTCCATTTTTGCAGACTAAGGAAGCCACATTATGACCCGGTCCTCTACTTAAACAACCAGGCAATTGCCTGTGTCGATACGGTAAAATTCCTGGGACTAATATTTGATAGGAAACTTACATGGGTGGATCATATAACCACACTTGAAAATAAATGTCGAGTAACTATGAATATAATCAAAGTGCTGTCTCACACTAAGTGGGGAGCAAATACCAAAACTCTCATTGGTATTTACCAGTCCCTGATCCTGTCACGAATGGACTATGGGTGCATGGCATATTCGTCAGCCCGGGAAAGTGTTCTTAAAAAGTTAAACTGCATTCATCATCTAGGAATAAGATACTGTCTAGGAGCTTTTCCCACAACACCAGTAGATAGCCTCTATTGTTTGTCGGGCCTACCGCCTATGGAGTTAAGAAGAAACCAGCTGATGATATCATATCTGCTTCAAATAAAACTGAACCGAGATCATCCAAATTACGATATTCTCTTCAGAGAATGGGACGAATATTCGAGACGCCCAACTATAACCCGACCACTTGGAATACGCGCTAGCATAATTCTCCAAGATGTTGATATTCAACTTCCAGAAGTTCTAGCACTTGACTTCCCCGATAATAAGTCTCAAACAGAATTTAAAAAACAATTTAAAAACAAAATAAAAGAAAAAATTCTGACTAAATGGCAAATGCAGTGGAATCAGAGAAATACACAACTTGCATTGATAAAACCAGAAGTGAAACGGGTATGAAATTATGGATGTTATCAGAGAGAATGCGGTCAAAATACACAGATTAAAAACAGGACATACAACACTTACTCATCAGCACCTGCTGAATGGCGAAGATAAACCTAGCTGCGAAGAATGCCAGGTTGACTTAACCATAATACATATTTTATGCGAATGTCCAAAGTACTGTGCCTCTAGACGTAAACACAAAATACAGCATCACATTGAAAGAAACCTAAATAATAAAGAAACTATTATCAATACCATTAACTTTTTGAAAGAAATTGAACTCTATAACGAGCTTTAAATTATGATACCTACCTGTGATACTTACCTGTGATATTAATCGCTGAAACTTATTTATTATTTAAAATAACTTTATATAAAGCTAATGACCTTAGTAGTCGAAGCTTTTAGGGGGTGGTTTTTAGTCGGTAGAAATCCGACACTACCATTTTGGTGTCTTTTGAAGATTTTCCACCGCCTACTAAAAAAAAAAAAATAATAATAATAATAATAATAATAATAATAATAATAATAATAATAATAATAATAATAATAATAATAATAATAATAATAATAATAATAATAATAATAATAATAATAATAATAATAATAATAATAATAATAATAATAATAATAATAATAATAATAATAATAATAATAATAATAATAATAATAATAATAATAATAATAATAATAATAATAATAATAATAATAATAATAATAATAATAATAATAATAATAATAATAATAATAATAATAATAATAATTTTTAAGGTGAGTTTTTCGGGATTTATTGGACAGTATGTAATAAAAAACTTTATAACTGACCGGTTTCGATTTATTAGCCTAAATCATCATCAGAGTCTAAAAACAACACAGTAATTAATATATTAGAAAAATTTGTAACAGTAAATATAAACGTCATAAGTAATTAATTTGTAGATTTAAACAACAAGAACACGAAAGAATTTATGTAACACGTTTATTATAAACGTCAAAAGTAATTTATTTTTAGGTTTTAAATGAGTAAACAAGAAGACAAAAATATGTAAAACAATCCTAATAAGTCAGAAGTAAACTTACCAATTATAATTTGTTGAGTTTTGAAATGTTGAATGTTGAAAAGTTGCGATACATAATGAAACTTAGGGATTCAAGATAATGTATCATAATTACTTGAGGAGCAATTTATCAGAAATCACAAACAATTAAACAAAAAGAACAGAAAACACTTGTGTAGTTTTAAAAGTGTATGAAGAGAGTGAATTGAAATATAGCGAAAACTATTGAAGCCTAACTTGATACGCATGTGCTTGGTGAACAATGTGAGTTTTTATAATAACAGGAATTTTTCTTTTATTGAAACATGAATTATTTTATTTTAAATTTGGAATGATACTTTTGTAAATAATATTAAGGTTTTCGATATCCGTTCTTAAGTTTAAATTGTTTGGATTTTGGTTAATGTGAAGCATTTCAGCCAATAGTCTCTTTTCTAAATTAGACTCATTATGTATAATTGTGATTTTCTCAAAGTCTATGGTATGATGAAATTCTGCGCTATGCGCACATAGGCCTGTATTTACTTTACCGTCTCTTACATCGCGTTTATGTTGCTGTAATCGATCTTCTAATCGTTGTTTAGTTTGACCAATATAGCATTTTTTACATTCGCACATAATTTTATAGACAAGATTACTACGTTTGAGAATAGGAGTCTCATCCTTTAATTTAGAAAAGAGATCATTGACTGTTTTTTTATAATAAAAAGCTATTTTAATTTTTTCATTATTTTTAAACATTTGTTTGATTCTATTAGAAAGGTTAGAGATATAAGGAATTTTGAAAAATTTAAATATGGGAACATTAGGAGTCATATCCTTATCAACATTTAGATTGTTTGGTAAATCAACATTCTGACAAATTATTACATCCTCAGCAAGTTTATTAAATATCATATTAATTAATTTAAGTGGGTAGTTATTATCTAGTAGTAACTGCGTGATTTTGGAGACGCATTCGGTTTTGAATTTATTTGAAACAAGATTTTGGATTTTATGTTTATAACTCTTTATTATAGCTATTTTTTGAGTAAGATTATGATTAGAGTTGAAATTAAGGGTTCTGTTAGTATTAGACGGCTTTTTATATAAATTAAAAAATAGTTGACCATTTTCATTGACTACTAAAACATCTAGAAACGGTAATGAATAATTATTATCTTGTTTTTCTAATGTAAATTTCAAATGTGTATTGAACTTATTAAATATGTTGGTGATAGTTTTATCACATTTTTTGGGGATTGCAGTAATAATATCATCTACATATATAAACAAAAAAGGGATTTCAAATGGTAGGTCTTTCATTGATTCAGTAATTAAATCGTGCATCACCAAATTTGCAAATATTGGAGAAGCAGGGTGTCCCATTGCTGTGCCAAATTTTTGTTTATATATTTTTTTATCGAAGAGAAAATAACTCGAGTTGAAACAAAAAGTAATTAATTCAATAAAGGTTAATTTTGGAATTTGAGTGAAATGTTCAATTAAGTTCCAGTACTTGTCAATACAACTGCAAACCGAATCAACACTAACATTCGTAAATAATGATACTACATCAAGAGAAACCAACTCATAGTTATCTGGAATTCTAATGTTTTTGCAGTTATTGACAAATTCAATGGAATTTTTAATTGAAAAGTTAAAATGCGGAGTTAAATTACTTAGTATATTTACCAAAAATTTAGCAAGTTTAAATGAAGGACAACCAATCGTACTAATTACTGGTCTCATTGGGCAGCCTTCCTTATGAATTTTAGGTAACCCATATGCCTTAGGGGCAACAGAATTGTGAATTGTTAGTCTAGTTTTATCAAAATTGCTAATGAATTTATTATCAAAAAGTTTTTTTACTAATTTATTATTTAAATTTTCAAATTTTTTCGTGGGGTCAATATTTAATAGTTCATACACGTTTGTGTCAGAAAAAAGAGTGTTCATTTTTTCATAATAATCATTCCTTGCCATAACTACCGTAATGTTACCTTTGTCTGCTCTAGTAATAAAAACATCAGGGTGTTCGTCAAGAAAAATAGATGCGTCTACAAAATCAGCATTTAAACGTTTGGCAAACATACTATTGTAATTATCGTTATTATATTTTTGTAGAAAATTTTGAGTAATGTTGGAAAATTTACACCTCATTTGGTTTTTCTCCTCAACACTAACGTAAGAGTTATTAATACAATATTCTACATCTATTACTAAGTCATTAAAAGGGATCTGCTTAAAATTGAGATCAATCGAAAATTTAGGACCCAATGACAATATATCAGCGACATTTTTGGGTAATATAACATCTGTATAATTTTTTATCCAATCTTTGTTACCCAAATCTTTATCAACTGTTATGTTATCATTAGTTAACAAATTATTGAATTTCCTAACCTGAACAGACTTTTTCTTAATGAAAATATTTTGGCTATTGAATTTAAATTTGTTAAAATAATGGTTAAGTAAATCAATTGGTAAAATGATTTTTAGTTCATTAAATAAATTGTTCACCTTACTCTTTACTTGATGTAACTCCCAGTTAGTGATTTTAATCTCCAAATTTAAGATGGATTTTTTCCAATTATTAGTGATATGTTGAATTGATTGAATGTATGGATGTTGCTTCGGAAATAAAGGCCAAAGACATGAAATGTGTTGTTGAATATGTTTCGGAAAAATTTTTTTGTTTGTTCTACATTTTAATAAGAAAATAACATCATTGCTGAGGATGCTGACTCTCTTCATACATTTTTCAAGCTGCTGCAAATTTTTTCTTCGTAGAAATACCATAATTGTAAGTGATGTCATCGTAATAACCCATATTGATATATTTGAATTTGAATTTTCGTCCAGAAATAATAATTTTTAAGGTGAGTTTTTCGGGATTTATTGGACAGTATGTAATAAAAAACTTTATAACTGACCGGTTTCGATTTATTAGCCTAAATCATCATCAGAGTCTAAAAACAACACAGTAATTAATATAAATATATTTAGATAAGCAAATGTCTCTATGTTGATGATGTCAGTTTTGTTATAACAGGAAAAACTATAGGTGCAATGACAAGAATAATGCAAGTTGCAATAGATAGACTTTCTAGAAATGCAGCGAAAGTGGGATTTCAATTTTCGACGGAAAAAACACATTGCGTGCATTTTTGTAGACTAAGAAAACCACATTATGACCCAGTTCTATACTTAAACAACAGAACAATTGCATGTGTTGACAAAGTAAAATTTTTAGGTGTAATATTCGATAGCAAACTTACATGGGTACATCATATTGTCTCTCTGGAAGAAAGATGTCGAGCAAGCATGAATATTATTAAAGTGTTGGCTCACACCAAGTGGGGAGCCAATACAAAAAGCCTCATAAATATTTACCAGTCCCTCGTACAATCACGTATGGACTACGGATGCGTGGTTTATTCGTCAGCCCGTGAAAGTGCGTTACGAAAACTTGACAGAATCCATCACCTGGGTATAAGATACTGCTTAGGAGCTTTTCCTACAACACCGGTGGATAGCTTATACTGTGAATCAGGCCTACCTCCTTTAGATCTAAGAAGAAAGCAATTAATGCTATCATACATGATACAAGTAAAGTCGTCCTTGGATCACCCAAATAACCATTTTCTGCACAATGATAGAGACGAGTACCAGAGCCGTCCGACAATAACCCGACCGCTTGGAGTACGCGCAAACGAGTTTCTTGATGAAATTGAATTTCAGATACCAGTACACATTCCTGAAATAGGTTATAACAAAACACAATATAAAAACAAAATAAAAGAAAAGATCTTGATTAAATGGCAAAATAATTGGAATGGAAGGAATACGCTACTTGCACTAGTAAAACCAGAAATTATGTACGGATATGATAGGATGGATGACAACAGAGAAAATGCAGTCAAGATCCACCGTTTAAGATCAGGACACACAGCGCTTACCCACCAGCACCTGCTGACGGGTGACGATAAACCTAGCTGCGAGCAATGTCAGGTCGATCTGACAATACAACACATTATATGTGAATGCCCCAAATATCTGAGTGTAAGACGTAAACACAAAATTCAATTAAACATTTTAGACAACCTAAAACAGAAAGACAAAATTACTAATACGATATCATTTCTAAAAGAAATTGATCTATTTAAAGATCTATAAGGTATCTTTGATACCTACCTGAGATTTTTTTACTGTGATACTTACCTGTGATAATTTTTTTTTGTGATGTAGCAAAGCTAATGGCCCCAGCAGCCGACGCTTACTAGGGGGTGGTTTTTAGTCGGTAGGAATCCGACACTACCTTTTGGTGTCTTTTGAAGATTTTCCACCGCCTACAAAAAAAAAAAAAAATAATAATAATAATAATAATAATAATAATAATAATAATAATAATAATAATAATAATAATAATAATAATAATAATAATAATAATAATAATAATAATAATAATAATAATAATAATAATAATAATAATAATAATAATAATAATAATAATAATAATAATAATAATAATAATAATAATAATAATAATAATAATAATAATAATAATAATAATAATAATAATAATAATAATAATAATAATACCTCCCCAAGGGTATCACCTTGTCGTGGTGGGGAGGCTTGTAGTACCTGTGGTGAATTGAGTAGCCTCGGGGAAACTAAGAATACCCCGCAATCTCGTGGTGGAAGCAATCGTGCCCAGGAGATGAATGGCCCCGCGAAGTTGGGTCTTAAACGATGCCCTCCAGATACCTGGCGTCCTCTGGTTGTAATTTGCCTTCCTGCAGTACCAGGCTCTACTGTAGGTGACTTTTATTTCCTAGGATACTCGTGGGACTATTATGACAAATACTATTCTAAAAAACCAAGGAGTGGGTACTCCTCAACTAACCCAACTAAATACGAACCAGGGAAAGGGGCCTCAACCTCGGTTCTTGGTCGTTAAACGAAATGATGGAGAAAACTTCTATAAAGTTAATCTATTCTTGTTGCAAAAGGCGCTATTTGGATTGATTGGAGACTTGAAACAAACAAAAAAGACTAAAGAGGGATTGCTACTTGAAACTAGCTCTGCTGCACAATCAGCAAAACTACAAACACTTGCTACACTATTGCAATATGACATTACTATTACACCTCATAATAGCCTTAACTCGGTTCGAGGGGTGATTGTATGTAAGGATATATTGTTATGTACTGAAGAGGAAATCGCTAAAGAACTTGAACCACAAGGTGTAACAGCTGTCAAACGGATTAAGAAACGTGTTGACAACCAGTTGGTTGACACCCCATCACACATTTTAACATTTAACACTACAAAACTGCCAAGCAAAGTATTCGTAGCATTTTATTCTTTGCCAGTTCGCCTGTATGTACCTCCTCCATTAAGATGCTTCAGATGCCAGCGATTTGGACATACTTCTGTCAGGTGCACAAACGAACAAATTTGTGCCTGTGGTAAACCAATGCATGAAGGAAACCCCTGTGATAGTCCCAAATGCATCAACTGCGATGGTGACCATAGTGCACGGTCACGAAGCTGCCCAGTTTTTAAAGAAGAAACAGCCATCCAAGAAATAAAAGTAAAAGAAAATGTATCGTACTACCAAGCCAAAAATAAAGTTGTTGGTGTAACCTCCAAATTTCCGACTACTTTCGCCCGAGCAACCAATTCGAGTGGAAAGGAAACTAAAATAAATTATGACAGCCTTGTGAAAGAGCTAATACCCGCACTAGTTAGTGCACTAAAATCTGTGTTTGTTGAAAAGGCAACTTCAACATATGTCCGTCCCGCTGCTCCTAGAGCTGCAAGGAAGGACAATGTTGAAAATGATAAACTTCGTGTTAGATCTACTTCAGATTCGAGAAAACGAGACAGGGACACCGAAACGACATCTGAAGATGAGCGCAACGAGGTGTCATCAAACGCTGGGGAATCCTCCTCCCAAACAAAAAAGAAAGGAAAGGGATGGCCTAAGGGTAAGCCCAGAAAGCCCCCTAAGGAACCGAACTAGTCATTATCTGTGATAATTTTGATACTCAAACTACCTAGTCATTTTTGTATATATTATCCATTAAATTATTTATTTATTTATCTATTTATTAAATTATTTATTCAATCTATTTATTTACTTATTCGTTTATTTTATATATTTACCTATTTGTTAAATCACTTATCTATTTGTTTTTATCTAAGTCTAAATGTATCCTGTTATATCTACTAATCTTACTTTTGATATATCTGTTTATGTATTTAGTTTAAAAAATCTTATATATAAAACTACATAAAACATGACCTATAATAAAATTATACAATGGAACTGTAGAGGATGTGTAGATAAATACTGCGACATAAAATTAATTATACAAGAGCATAATCCTATGTGCCTCTGCTTACAAGAAACACATCTTAGGACCGAACAACCATATGCACTTCAGGGATATAATACCGAAAGAAAAGATACAACAAACAGACAAAGAGCAAGTGGTGGCGTTGCTATCTTAGTAATAAGCGACGTGCAGTACACCATGATAACAATTAATAGTGGATTACAGGCTGTAGCTGTACGTCTAAGCCGGCCGACACAAATAACTATATGTAACATATATCTGCCTGAATATAACTGGACCATTGACGACTTGAACCATATTGTTAGCCAATTAGCCGCACCTTTTCTAGTAGTAGGAGACTTTAATGCGCACAGCCCCCTCTGGGGGTCTACTAGTACCAATACAAGAGGACACCAGATTAAGCGATGGCTGGAACGAGAAGACTTGGTGCTATTGAACACAGGATCACCAACAAGCTTCAATACTATTTCAAATACATTCTCCGCAATAGACCTGTCGATAGCTTCAAAGTGCCTGGCTATTCAACTAACATGGTATCCAGCAGACAGCCTGCACAACAGTGATCACTTTCCAATCATAATACAAACTGATATGCCAATCTCTGTTCGATCGGTGGCGAAAAGATATAACTCAGCTAGGGCTGATTGGGCTCTCTTTATGAAGAATCTGCACCCTCCTGAAGTTATAAATGTAGAAACAGTTACATGCTCAATAATCAAAGCTGCAAAGAAAAGTATCCCACTAACTAAAACTAAACCAGTTAAACGGTTTGTCCCATGGTGGTCCCGAGGTTCAAAATGCTATAAAAGAAAAAAAGAAACACTTCCATAAGTTTAGGAGACATCCTACCACTCTAAACCTAGTGGCTTTTAAACAAGCCCGTGCGGAATGCAAATGTGTCATTCTTGAAAGTAAGAAAAATTCATTGTATAAATACACCTCAACAATTACGCCTGATTCTGACGTAAGAGAGATTTGGAGAAAAATAAAAGCAATTCAGGGTAAAAATACTAGACCAACACTTACCTGCATCCAGACAAGTCACGGAATTGTAACTGAAAATCCAGAAGAAATTGTAGAATCACTTGCAGTACACTTTGCAAGTGTGAGTAGCACAGCAAACTACAGTAGAGATTTCCAAGAAAAACTTCCTGAAAAAGAAGAAATCTATATTAATTTTGAAACGACAGAAACTATGCAATATAACTTACCTTTCACAACTGAGGAGCTGGAGTCTGCTCTATCGAGAGCCAAACTTTCATCGCCTGGTGTGGATCAGGTATCTAACGAAATGCTTAAACATGTTACCCCTGAAATAAAAGAAGCTATGCTAACACTTTTTAACCAGCTGCTGAAAGAAGGCACATATCCAAAGGAATGGAAGGAAGCAATAATAGTGCCGATAAAAAAGCCGAAAAAAGAAGCCACACTGCCTAGCAGCTATAGACCCATTAGTCTGACATGCACAATGGGTAAAATAATGGAACGGATGGTAAATAGTCGACTTCAGGATTACCTAGAAGAAAAGAAAATATTAGTACCATATCAGGCAGGCTTTAGAAGAGGCCGGTCTACTACCGACCACCTTGTCCTATTAGAAAATGCTGTGCAGGAAGCTTTCAGGAAAAGGGAACATGCAATAGCGGTTTTCTTTGACATCAAAGGAGCCTACGACATGGCATGGAGGCATGGTATAATTAAAAAGCTTTATAAGTATGGCGTAAGGGGAAATATAGCCAAACTAATCCAGGCTTTTCTGAAAAATAGGTACTTTAGAGTACGATTGGGAAGCTCATTCTCGACTGCTAAAATCTTAGAGAACGGAGTTCCGCAAGGATCAACTTTGAGCTGCACACTCTTTGCCATTGCTATTAACGAAATAGCAAAAAACGTTGAAGATGTGGTATGCAAATGTCTCTATGTTGATGATATCAGTTTTATTGTCACCGGAAAAACAGTTGGCGCAGCGACAAGAATAATGCAAATCGCAATAAATAATCTATCCAGAAATGCAGCAAAAGTGGGCTTTCAGAGAGTGGGCTTTTTCAAAAAAAAAAAATAATAATAATAATAATAATAATAATAATAATAATAATAATAATAATAATAATAATAATAATAATAATAATAATAATAATAATAATAATAATAATAATAATAATAATAATAATAATAATAATAATAATAATAATAATAATAATAATAATAATAATAATAATAATAATAATAATAATAATAATAATAATAATAATAATAATAATAATAATAATAATAATAATAATAATAATAATAATTGACACACTCTTTGCCATTGCTATTAACGAAATAGCAAAAAACGTTGAAGTTGTGGTATGCAAATGTCTCTATGTTGATGATATCAGTTTTATTGTCACCGGAAAAACAGTTGGCGCAGCGACAAGAATAATGCAAACCGCAATAAATAAACTATCCAGAAATGCAGCAAAAGTGGGCTTTCAGTTTGCGATAGAGAAAACGCAATGCGTCCATTTTTGCAGACTAAGGAAGCCACATTATGACCCGGTCCTCTACCTAAACAACCAGGCAATTGCCTGTGTTGATACGGTAAAATTCCTGGGACTAATATTTGATAGGAAACTTACATGGGTGGATCATATAACCACACTTGAAAATAAATGTCGAGTAACTATGAATATAATCAAAGTGCTGTCTCACACCAAGTGGGGAGCAAATACCAAAACTCTCATTGGTATTTACCAGTCCTTGATCCTGTCACGAATGGACTATGGGTGCATGGCATATTCGTCAGCCCGGGAAAGTGTTCTTAAAAAGTTAAACTGCATTCATCATCTAGGAATAAGATACTGTCTAGGAGCTTTTCCCACAACACCAGTAGATAGCCTCTATTGTTTGTCGGGCCTACCGCCTATGGAGTTAAGAAGAAACCAGCTGATAATATCATATCTGCTTCAAATAAAACTGAACCGAGATCATCCAAATTACGATATTCTCTTCAGAGAATGGGACGAATATTCGAGACGCCCAACTATAACCCGACCACTTGGAATACGCGCTAGCATACTTCTCCAAGATGTTGATATTCAACTTCCAGAAGTTCTAGCACTTGACTTCCCCGATAATAAGTATCAAACAGAATTTAAAACACAATTTAAAAACAAAATAAAAGAAAAAATTCTGACTAAATGGCAAATGCAGTGGAATCAGAGGAATACACAACTTGCATTGATAAAACCAGAAGTGAAGTACGGGTATGAAATTATGAATGTTATCAGAGAGAATGCGGTCAAAATACACAGATTAAAAACAGGACACACAACACTTACTCACCAGCACCTGCTGAATGGCGAAGACAAACCTAGCTGCGAAGAATGCCAGGTTGATTTAACCATAATACATATTTTATGCGAATGTCCAAAGTACCGTGCCTCTAGACGTAAGCACAAAATACAGCATCGCATTGAAAGAAACCTAAATAATGAAGAAACTATTATCAACACCATTAACTTTTTTGAAAGAAATTGAACTCTATAACGAGCTTTAAACTATGATACCTACCTGTGATACTTACCTGTGATATTAATCGCTGAAACTTATTTATTATTTAAAATAACTTTATATAAAGCTAATGACCTTAGTAGTCGAAGCTTTTAGGGGGTGGTTTTTAGTCGGTAGAAATCCGACACTACCATTTTGGTGTCTTTTGAAGATTTTCCACCGCCTACTAAAAAAAAAAAAAAAAAAAAAAATAATAATAATAATAATAATAATAATAATAATAATAATAATAATAATAATAATAATAATAATAATAATAATAATAATAATAATAATAATAATAATAATAATAATAATAATAATAATAATAATAATAATAATAATAATAATAATAATAATAATAATAATAATAATAATAATAATAATAATAATAATAATAATAATAATAATAATAATAATAATAATAATAATAATAATAATAATAATAATAATAATAATAATAATAATAATAATCTTAAAACAGGCCAGCCATACGCATTACGGGGATATAATGCAGAGAGGAAAGACGCAATATATCGAGAGAGAGCATGCGGTGGTGTTGCTATACTATTGAGAAGTGATGTTCAATATGATACTATAACAATTAATAGTAGCTTACAGGTGGTAGCGGTACGTCTGAACCGGCCAATGCCAATAACAATATGTAACATATACTTACCCGAATACAACTGGAGTATGGAAGACCTGAACCATATTGTAAGTCAACTAACTGATCCCTTTCTGGTGGTAGGAGACTTTAATGCTCACAGTCCCCTATGGGGATCTAGTAATACCGATACAAGGGGACGTCTGATCGAACGCTGGCTGGAAAGAGATGACTTGGTGTTACTCAATACAGGGACACCAACAAGCCTTAACACAATTTCAAATACATTTTCTGCACTAGACCTGTCGCTTGCGTCGAGTTGCTTGGCAATACAATTAGCTTGGTACACGGCAGATAACCTGCACAACAGTGATCATTTTCCGATCATAATACAAACTGATATGCCAATTCCTATTCGATCAGTGGCGAGAAGATATAACACAGCCAAGGCAGACTGGACCCGCTTCACGGACAATCTGCACTCTCCTGAAACTATAAATGTCAAAACAATCACTAGCTCAATAATCAAAGCTGCAAAGCTGAGTATCCCACTTACAAAAACAAAACCAGTTAAACGCTATGTTCCATGGTGGAGTCTTGACGTTCAAAACGCCATAAAAGAAAAAAAGAAAAGTTTCTATAGGTTTAGAAGATGTCCTACCACAGCAAACCTGGTGGTGTTTAAACAAGCCCGAGCAGAATGCAAAAGAGTTATACTCGAAAATAAGAAAAAATCCTGGAATAAGTACACCTCTACAATTACGCCTGATTCCGACGTAAAGGAGGTATGGAGCAAAATTAAATCAATACAAGGTAAAAACACTAGAGTGTCACTTACCTGTATCCAGACGACACCGGGGGTGATGACAGAGAATCCAGATGAAATTGCAGAAACACTTGCTGTACACTTTGCAAGTGCCAGCAGCACTGCAAATTACAGTAGAGCCTTTCAAAATACACTTCCTGAAAAGGAAGAAAATCATCTTAACTTTGACACCAAAGAAACTAAGCAATATAACTTACCTTTCACAATGGACGAGTTGGAGTGTGCTCTGTCGAGAGCCAAACTAACTTCTCCTGGCCTGGATATGGTGTCCAACGAAATGCTGAAACATATCACTCCTGATATGAGAAATGCTATGCTAATACTTTTTAATAATCTGTGGCAAGATGGAACATATCCTGAAGAATGGAAGGAAGCTATAATTGTACCTATAAAAAAACCGAAAAAAGAAGCCACTTTGCCTAGTAGCTATAGACCCATTAGTCTTACGTGTTCTATGGGTAAAATATTGGAGCGGATGGTTAATAATAGACTGCAGGAGTACCTAGAAGAAAATAAATTATTAGTACATTATCAGGCAGGATTCAGAAGAAGCCGCTCAACTGTGGACCATCTTGTCCTGTTGGAAAATTTTGTGCAAGAAACTTTCAGAAAACGGGAACATGCTATCGCTGTCTTCTTTGATATTAAAGGGGCCTATGACATGGCATGGAAACATGGTATACTAAAAAAGCTCCATAAGTATGGGGTTAGAGGCAATATGGCTTTACTAATCCAGTCCTTTCTGAAAGATAGGCACTTTAGGGTACGAGTAGGTAGCTCATACTCAACAATGAAATATTTAGAGAATGGGGTCCCGCAAGGCTCAACTTTAAGTTGTACACTCTTTGCTATTGCTATTAACGAGATAGCAAAGAATGTTGATGAGGTGATAAGCAAATGTCTCTATGTTGATGATGTCAGTTTTGTTATAACAGGAAAAACTATAGGTGCAATGACAAGAATAATGCAAGTTGCAATAGATAGACTATCTAGAAATGCAGCAAAAGTGGGATTTCAATTTTCGACAGAAAAAACACATTGCGTGCATTTTTGTAGACTAAGAAAACCACATTATGACCCAGTTCTCTACTTAAACAACAGAACAATTGCATGTGTTGACAAAGTAAAATTTTTAGGTGTAATATTCGATAGCAAACTTACATGGGTACATCATATTGTCTCTCTGGAAGAAAGATGTCGAGCGAGCATGAATATTATTAAAGTGTTGGCTCACACCAAGTGGGGAGCTAATACAAAAAGCCTCATAAATATCTACCAGTCTCTCGTACAATCACGTATGGACTACGGATGCGTGGTTTATTCGTCAGCCCGTGAAAGTGCGTTACGAAAACTTGACAGAATCCATCACCTGGGTATAAGATACTGCTTAGGAGCTTTCCCGACAACACCGGTTGATAGCTTATATTGTGAATCAGGCTTACCCCCTTTAGATCTAAGAAGAAAGCAATTAATGTTATCATACATGATACAAGTCAAGTCGTCCTTGGACCACCCAAATAACAATTTTCTGCACAATGATAGAGACGAGTACCAGAGCCGTCCGACAATAACCCGACCGCTTGGAGTACGCGCAAACGAGTTTCTTGATGAAATTGATTTTCAGATACCAGTACACATTCCTGAAACAGGTTATAACAAAACACAATATAAAAACGAAATAAAAGAAAAGATCTTGATTAAATGGCAAAATAATTGGAATGGAAAGAATACGCTACTTGCACTAGTAAAACCAGAAATTATGTACGGATATGATAGGATAGATGATAACAGAGAAAATGCAGTCAAGACCCATCGTCTAAGATCAGGACACACAGCGCTTACCCACCAGCACCTGCTGACGGGTGACGATAAACCTAGCTGCGAGCAATGTCAGGTCGATCTGACAATACAACACATTATATGTGAATGTCCTAAATATATGAGTGTAAGACGTAAACACAAAATTCAAACAAACATTTTAGACAACCTAAAACAAAAAGACAAAATTACTAACACGATATCATTTCTAAAAGAAATTGAACTATTTAAAGACCTATAAGGTATCTTTGATACCTACCTGAGATTTTTTACTGTGATACTTACCTGTGATAAATTTTTCTGTGATGTAGCAAAGCTAATGGCCCCAGCAGCCGACGCTTACTAGGGGGTGGTTTTTAGTCGGTAGAAATCCGACACTACCATTTTGGTGTCTTTTGAAGATTTTCCACCGCCTACTAAAAAAAAAAATAAAAAAAAATAAAAAAAAAAAAAAATAATAATAATAATAATAATAATAATAATAATAATAATAATAATAATAATAATAATAATAATAATAATAATAATAATAATAATAATAATAATAATAATAATAATAATAATAATAATAATAATAATAATAATAATAATAATAATAATAATAATAATAATAATAATAATAATAATAATAATACCTCCCCAAGGGTATCACCTTGTCGTGGTGGGGAGGCTTGTAGTACCTGTGGTGAATTGAGTAGCCTCGGGGAAACTAAGAATACCCCGCAATCTCGTGGTGGAAGCAATCGTGCCCAGGAGATGAATGGCCCCGCGAAGTTGGGTCTTAAACGATGCCCTCCAGATACCTGGCGTCCTCTGGTTGTAATTTGCCTTCCTGCAGTACCAGGCTCTACTGTAGGTGACTTTTATTTCCTAGGATACTCGTGGGACTATTATGACAAATACTATTCTAAAAAACCAAGGAGTGGGTACTCCTCAACTAACCCAACTAAATACGAACCAGGGAAAGGGGCCTCAACCTCGGTTCTTGGTCGTTAAACGAAATGATGGAGAAAACTTCTATAAAGTTAATCCATTCTTGTTGCAAAAGGCGCTATTTGGATTGATTGGAGACTTGAAACAAACAAAAAAGACTAAAGAGGGATTGCTACTTGAAACTAGCTCTGCTGCACAATCAACAAAACTACAAACACTTGCTACACTATTGCAATATGACATTACTATTACACCTCATAATAGCCTTAACTCGGTTCGAGGGGTGATTGTATGTAAGGATATATTGTTATGTACTGAAGAGGAAATCGCTAAAGAACTTGAACCACAAGGTGTAACAGCTGTCAAACGGATTAAGAAACGTGTTGACAACCAGTTGGTTGACACCCCATCACACATTTTAACATTTAACACTACAAAACTGCCAAGCAAAGTATTCGTAGCATTTTATTCTTTGCCAGTTCGCCTGTATGTACCTCCTCCATTAAGATGCTTCAGATGCCAGCGATTTGGACATACTTCTGTCAGGTGCACAAACGAACAAATTTGTGCCTGTGGTAAACCAATGCATGAAGGAAACCCCTGTGATAGTCCCAAATGCATCAACTGCGATGGTGACCATAGTGCACGGTCACGAAGCTGCCCAGTTTTTAAAGAAGAAACAGCCATCCAAGAAATAAAAGTAAAAGAAAATGTATCGTACTACCAAGCCAAAAATAAAGTTGTTGGTGTAACCTCCAAATTTCCGACTACTTTCGCCCGAGCAACCAATTCGAGTGGAAAGGAAACTAAAATAAATTATGACAGCCTTGTGAAAGAGCTAATACCCGCACTAGTTAGTGCACTAAAATCTGTGTTTGTTGAAAAGGCAACTTCAACATATGTCCGTCCCGCTGCTCCTAGAGCTGCAAGGAAGGACAATGTTGAAAATGATAAACTTCGTGTTAGATCTACTTCAGATTCGAGAAAACGAGACAGGGACACCGAAACGACATCTGAAGATGAGCGCAACGAGGTGTCATCAAACGCTGGGGAATCCTCCTCCCAAACAAAAAAGAAAGGAAAGGGATGGCCTAAGGGTAAGCCCAGAAAGCCCCCTAAGGAACCGAACTAGTCATTATCTGTGATAATTTTGATACTCAAACTACCTAGTCATTTTTGTATATATTATCCATTAAATTATTTATTTATTTATCTATTTATTAAATTATTTATTCAATCTATTTATTTACTTATTCGTTTATTTTATATATTTACCTATTTGTTAAATCACTTATCTATTTGTTTTTATCTAAGTCTAAATGTATCCTGTTATATCTACTAATCTTACTTTTGATATATCTGTTTATGTATTTAGTTTAAAAAATCTTATATATAAAACTACATAAAACATGACCTATAATAAAATTATACAATGGAACTGTAGAGGATGTGTAGATAAATACTGCGACATAAAATTAATTATACAAGAGCATAATCCTATGTGCCTCTGCTTACAAGAAACACATCTTAGGACCGAACAACCATATGCACTTCAGGGATATAATACCGAAAGAAAAGATACAACAAACAGACAAAGAGCAAGTGGTGGCGTTGCTATCTTAGTAAGAAGCGACGTGCAGTACACCATGATAACAATTAATAGTGGATTACAGGCTGTAGCTGTACGTCTAAGCCGGCCGACACAAATAACTATATGTAACATATATCTGCCTGAATATAACTGGACCATTGACGACTTGAACCATATTGTTAGCCAATTAGCCGCACCTTTTCTAGTAGTAGGAGACTTTAATGCGCACAGCCTCCCCAAGGGTATCACCTTGTCGTGGTGGGGAGGCTTGTAGTACCTGTGGTGAATTGAGTAGCCCCGGGGAAACTAAGAATACCCCGCAATCTCGTGGTGGAAGCAATCGTGCCCAGGAGATGAATGGCCCCGCGAAGTTGGGTCTTGAACGATGCCCTCCAGATACCTGGCGATCTCTGGTTGTAATTTAGCCTTCCTGCTGTATCCAGGCTCTGCTGTAGGTGACTTTTATTTCCTAGGCTACTCGTGGGATCAATATGTTAAATACTGACCAAAAAAACAAAGGAGTGGGTTCTCCTCAACTAACCCAAAGAATTGCGAACCAAGAAAAGGGGCCCCAACCTCGGTTCTTGGTCGTAAAACGTAATGATGGGGATAACTTTTATAAAGTTAATCCCTTTCTACTCCATAAGTCGTTGTTTGGTTTAATCGGTGAGTTGAAACAGACAAAAAAAACTAAAGAAGGTTTACTACTTGAAACTGTTTCTGCTGCACAGTCAGCAAAATTACAAACGATAAAAAAACTACTAGATTTTGAAATTACCATTACAGCTCATAGTACCCTTAATACGGTTCGAGGAGTCATTGTATGTAAGGACATATTAATATGCACCGAAGAACAAATATGTGAGGAATTAGCGCCACAGGGAGTAATAGCAGTCAAACGTATTAAGAAACGTGTTGAAGGCCAGTTAGTTGATACTCCAACACACATCTTAACTTTTAGTAACACAAAACTGCCCAACAAAGTATTTGCTGCATTTTACTCGCTTCCTGTCCGTCAATACATACCGCCTCCACTGAGATGCTTCAGATGCCAGCGATTTGGACATACGTCTACCAGGTGCACAAATGAACCAATCTGTGCTTGTGGTAAACAAATGCATGAAGGAAATCCGTGTGAAACTAATAAATGCATCAACTGCAACGGTGACCATAGTGCACGTTCAAGAATATGTCCAGTCTTTAAACAAGAAACTGCCATCCAAGATCTGAAAGTAAAAGAAAACTTATCCTACTACGAAGCAAAAAAAAATGTAACTGCTGTTTCCTCAAAATATCCGATGACCTATGGCCAGGTAGCTAATGCGCCTGGAAAAGAAATTAAAATGAATTGTGATAGTCTAGTCAAAGAACTTATACCCGCACTAGTTAGTGCACTTCAATCCGTGTTTGTCCTAAAAGAAAGTTCAACATTTGCCCGCCCCATTGCTCCTAGAGCTGCAAGGAGGGAAAAAGTTGGATCTGATGTAAAGCATCTGGAAACTACATCAGATCAAAAAAAACGTGACAGGAGTGTTGAAACCACATCTGGAGATGAAGTCGATGACTCATCATCACATGCTGGAGATTCCTCCTCTCAAACCAAAAAAAAAGGGAAAGGATGGCCGAAAGGGAAACCTAGAAAGCCACCACCCTCAGAAACTGTATCTAATTAATTTATCTGTGATAATTTAATTTTTCTAGTCATTGTATATATATATATATATATATACTTGTTTAACGTTTTTAATTAGGCTTATTATTTATTTATTTATTTATTTATATATTAATTAATTTATTTATATATTAATTTATTTATTTATTTACCTACTATTTATTAATTAATTTATTTATTTACAAACTAACTTATTATATCTGTTTTTATGTCCGTCCTATACACATTTTTAGATCTAATAAAGAAACAAAAAAACAAAAACATGAACTACAATAAAATTATACAATGGAACTGCAGAGGATGTGTAGATAAAAACTGCGACATAAAACTCCTAATACAAGAACATACTCCTATGTGTCTCTGCTTGCAAGAAACACATCTAAAAACAGACCAACCATATGCACTTAGGGGATATAATATTGAGAGGAAAGATGCAACATATCAGCAAAGAGCAAGCGGTGGCGTTGCTACTTTGTTAAGAGATGATGTCCAGTATGATAGCATATTAGTCAACAGTGACCTACAGGTGGTAGCAGTACGATTGAACAGGCCGATACAAATAACTCTATGTAATATATACTTACCTGAATATAACTGGAGTATCGAAGATCTAGACCATATTGTAAGCCAACTAACTGATCCTTTTGTGGTGGTAGGAGATTTTAATGCCCACAGTCCTCTCTGGGGATCTTCTAAGACCGATACAAGAGGCCGCGTGATCAACCGCTGGCTAGAAAGAGACGATTTGGTGTTACTAAATACTGGATCACCTACAAGCTTTAACACTATCTCAAATAATTTCTCCGCGATAGACCTGTCGCTTGCCTCGAGCTGCTTGGCTGTAGAACTAACCTGGGCTACTGCAGACAACCTACATAACAGTGATCATTTTCCCATTATAATACAAACTGACGTACCAATGCCGGTCCAATCAGTTGCAAAAAGATATAACACTGCTAGAGCAGATTGGACCTCCTTCACGAAAAATTTGCATCCTCCTGAAACTGTAAACGTTCAATCAGTTACAAGGGCGATAATTAAAGCTGCAAATAAGAGTATTCCATTTACTAAAGCAAAACCAGTAAAACGGTATGTGCCATGGTGGAGTTATGAAGTTCAAAACGCTATAAAAGAAAAAAAGAAAACGTTCTACAAATTTAGAAGATTTCCTACCACCGCAAACTTGATAACTTTTAAACGAGCACGGGCAGAGTGCAAAAGGGTTGTACTTGAAAGCAAGAAAAATTCTTGGAACAAATACACCTCTACAATTACGCCTGAATCAGATGTAAAACAAGTATGGAGAAAAGTAAAATCAATACAAGGTAAAAATACTCTAGAACCACTTACCTATATCCAGACGAGTCAGGGAGTGGTGACAGAGAATCCAAAAGAAATTGCAGAAATTCTTGCAGTACACTTTGCAAGCGTCAGTAGCACGGGAAATTACTCTATAGAATTCCAAGAAACATTACCTGAAAGAGAAGAAAATTATGTTAACTTTGACAGCGTAGACACTAAGCAATATAACGTAGCTTTTACATTGGAAGAGTTGGAGTGTGCTCTGATCAGAGCTAAACTATCCTCTCCTGGTATGGATATGGTGTCAAACGAAATGCTGAAACATATAACTCCTGATATGAAACAAGCTCTGTTGACACTTTTTAATAACTTGTGGAAAGAAGGCACATACCCAGAAGAATGGAAAGAAGCTATAGTTGTGCCCATAAAAAAACCTAAAAAAACAGCCACTCTACCAACTAGTTATAGACCCATTAGTCTAACGTGCTCTATGGGTAAAATCATGGAAAGGATGATAAATAATCGATTACAGAACTACCTAGAAAAAGAAAAAATATTAGTGCCGTATCAGGCAGGTTTTAGAAAGGGCCGTTCAACGGCGGACCACCTTGTCCTACTAGAAAATATTTTACAAGAAACTTTCAGGAAACGGGAACATGCAATAGCGGTCTTCTTTGATATCAAAGGGGCCTATGACATGGCATGGCGGCATGGTATACTAGAAAAACTTTATAAGTATGGTGTAAGGGGCAATATGGCCTTACTAATCCAGTCCTTTCTTAAAAATAGGCATTTTAGAGTGCGAGTGGGTAGCTCATACTCAAAAGTTAAAGTTTTGGAGAATGGAGTCCCACAAGGCTCAACTCTAAGCTGTACACTGTTTGCCATTGCTATTAACGAGATAGCAAAAAATATACCCGACGAGATATGCAAATGCCTATATGTTGATGATGTTAGCTTTGTTATATCTGGAAAATCAATAGGCTCAGCGACAAAAATAATGCAAGCTGCAATAGATAATTTATCTAAAAATGCAGCAGAAGTTGGTTTTCAATTTTCGAGTGAAAAAACACAATGTGTGCATTTTTGTAGGCTAAGAAAGCCCCACTATGACCCTGTTATATATTTAAACAGAAGGACAATTTCATGTGTTGATCGAGTAAAATTCTTGGGAGTAATATTTGACAGGAAACTTACCTGGATAGACCATATTACCTCTCTAGAGGATAAATGTCGATCAAACATGAATATTATCAAAGTGTTGGCTCACACTAAGTGGGGAGCAAATACAAAAAGCCTAATAAGTATCTACCAATCTCTTGTACTATCACGTATGGACTACGGCTGCATGGCATATTCGTCAGCTCGTGAAAGCGCGCTACGAAAACTTGACAGAATACATCACCTGGGTATAAGGTACTGCCTAGGAGCTTTTCCAACAACACCAATTGATAGCTTATACTGTGAGTCAGGCCTCCCTGCCTTGGACCTGAGAAGAAAGCAATTAATGACATCATACTTGATACAAGTCAAATCGTTTGTGGATCATCCAAATAACAGTTTTCTGCACGTGGAAAGAGACGAGTACAAGAATCGTCCGACTATAACTCGACCACTTGGAATACGCGCAAATGAGTTTCTTAATGAAATTGATTATCAAATACCAATAAATACACCTGAAATAGCTTTTAGTAAATTACAGTATAAAAACATAATAAAAGAAAAGATCCTGAGTAAATGGCAGAGTAAGTGGAATGATAGGAACACACTACTTGCACTAATAAAACCAGAAATTAAATATGGATATGATAGCCTAGATGACACCAGGGAAAACGCGGTGAAGACTCATCGTCTAAGATCAGGACACACAGCACTTACCCACCAGCACTTGCTAACGGGTGACGATCAACCTAAATGTGAGGAATGTCAGGTCAACTTGACAATAAAACACATTATATGTGAGTGCCCTAAATTTAGAAGTGCAAGGTGTAAACATAAAATACAGCACAACATTGCAGATAACCTGAAAGAAAAAGACAAAATTATTAATACTATAACCTTTCTAAAAGAAATCAAACTTTTTGAAGAACTATAAGATACTATAGGTATCTGTGATACCTACTTATGAATTCTAACTGTGATACATACCTGTGATAAATAACACGAAGATGTAGCAAAGCTAATGGCCTCGGTAGCCGACGCTTACTAGGGGGTGGTTTTTAGTCGGTAGGAATCCGACACTACCTTTTTGGTGTCTTTTGAAGATTTTCCACCGCCTACAAAAAAAAAAAAATAAAAATAAAAAAAAAATAATAATAATAATAATAATAATAATAATAATAATAATAATAATAATAATAATAATAATAATAATAATAATAATAATAATAATAATAATAATAATAATAATAATAATAATAATAATAATAATAATAATAATAATAATAATAATAATAATAATAATAATAATAATAATAATAATAATAATAATAATAATAATAATAATAATAATAATAATAATAATAATAATAATAATAATAATAATAATAATAATAATAATAATAATAATAATAATAATAATAATAATAATAATAATAATAATAATAATAATAATAATAATAATAATAATAATAATAATAATAATAATAATAATAATAATAATAATAATAATAATAGTAATAATAATAATAATAGCCTTAACTCGGTTCGAGGGGTGATTGTGTGTAAAGATATATTATTATGTACTGAAGAGGAAATTGCTAAGGAACTTGAACCACAAGGTGTAACAGCTGTCAAACGCATTAAAAAACGTGTTGACAACCAGTTGGTTGACACCTCATCACATATATTAACATTTAATATTACAAAACTGCCAAGCAAAGTATTTGTAGCATTTTATTCTTTGCCAGTTCGCCTATATGTACCGCCTCCATTAAGATGCTTCAGATGCCAGCGATTTGGACATACTTCTGTCAGGTGCACAAACGATCAAATTTGTGCCTGTGGTAAACCAATGCACGAAGGAAACCCCTGTGATAATCCCAAATGCATCAACTGCGATGGTGACCATAGTGCACGGTCACGAAGCTGCCCAGTTTTTAAAGAAGAATCAGCCATCCAAGAAATTAAAGTGAAAGAAAATATATCGTACTACCAAGCCAGAAATAAAGTTGTTGGTGTTACCTCCAAATTTCCGACTACTTACGCCCGAGCAACCAATTCGAGTGGAAAGGAAAGTAAAATAAATTATGACAGCCTTGTGAAAGAGCTAATACCCGCACTAGTTAGTGCATTAAAATCTGTGTTTGTTGAAAAGGCAACTTCAACATATGTCCGTCCCGCTGCCCCTAGAGCTGCAAGGAAGGACAATGTTGAAAATGATAAACTTCGTGTTAGATCTACTTCAGATTCGAGAAAACGAGACAGGGACACCGAAACGACATCTGAAGATGAGCGCAACGAGGTGTCATCAAACGCTGGGGAATCCTCCTCCCAAACAAAAAAGAAAGGAAAGGGATGGCCAAAGGGTAAGCCCAGAAAGCCCCCTAAAGAACCGAACTAATCATTATCTGTGATAATTTTGATACTCAAACTACCTAGTCATTTTTGTATATATTGTCCATTAAATTATTTATTTATTTATCTATTTATTAAATTATTTATTCAATCTATTTATTTATTTATTCGTTTATTTTATATATTTACCTATTTGTTAAATCACGTATCTATTTGTTTTTATCTAAGTCTAAATGTATCCTGTTATATCTACTAATCTTACTTTTGATATATCTGTTTATGTATTTAGTTTAAAAAATCTTATATATAAAACTACATAAAACATGACCTATAATAAAATTTTACAATGGAACTGTAGAGGATGTGTAGATAAATACTGCGACATAAAATTAATTATACAAGAGCATAATCCTATGTGCCTCTGCTTACAAGAAACACATCTTAGGACCGAACAACCATATGCACTTCAGGGATATAATACCGAAAGAAAAGATACAACAAACAGACAAAGAGCAAGTGGTGGCGTTGCTATCTTAGTAAGAAGCGACGTGCAGTACACTAAGACAACAATTAATAGTAGATTACAGGCTGTAGCTGTACGTCTAAGCCGGCCGACACAAATAACTATATGTAACATATATCTGCCTGAATATAACTGGACCATTGACGACTTGAACCATATTGTTAGCCAATTAGCCGCACCTTTTCTAGTAGTAGGAGACTTTAATGCGCACAGCCCCCTCTGGGGGTCTACTAGTACCAATACAAGAGGACACCAGATTAAGCGATGGCTGGAACGAGAAGACTTGGTGCTATTGAACACAGGATCACCAACAAGCTTCAATACTATTTCAAATACATTCTCCGCAATAGACCTGTCGCTAGCTTCAAAGTGCCTGGCTATTCAACTAACATGGTATCCAGCAGACAGCCTGCACAACAGTGATCACTTTCCAATTATAATACAAACTGATATGCCAATCTCTGTTCGATCGGTGGCGAAAAGATATAACTCAGCTAGGGCTGATTGGGCTCTCTTTATGAAGAATCTGCACCCTCCTGAAGTTATAAATGTAGAAACAGTTACATGCTCAATAATCAAAGCTGCAAAGAAAAGTATCCCACTAACTAAAACTAAACCAGTTAAACGGTTTGTCCCATGGTGGTGTCCCGAGGTTCAAAATGCTATAAAAGAAAAAAAGAAACACTTCCATAAGTTTAGGAGACATCCTACCACTCTAAACCTAGTGGCTTTTAAACAAGCCCGTGCGGAATGCAAATGTGTCATTCTTGAAAGTAAGAAAAATTCATGGTATAAATACACCTCAACAATTACGCCTGATTCTGACGTAAGACAGATTTGGAGAAAAATAAAAGCAATTCAGGGTAAAAATACTAGACCAACACTTACCTGCATCCAGACAAGTCACGGAATTGTAACTGAAAATCCAGAAGAAATTGTAGAATCACTTGCAGTACACTTTGCTAGTGTGAGTAGCACAGCAAACTACAGTAGAGATTTCCAAGAAAAACTTCCTGAAAAAGAAGAAATCTATATTAATTTTGACACGACAGAAACTATGCAATATAACTTACCTTTCACAACTGAGGAGCTGGAGTCTGCTCTATCGAGAGCCAAACTTTCATCGCCTGGTGTGGATCAGGTATCTAACGAAATGCTTAAACATGTTACCCCTGAAATGAAAGAAGCTATGCTAACACTTTTTAACCAGCTGCTGAAAGAAGGCACATATCCAAAGGAATGGAAGGAAGCAATAATAGTGCCGATAAAAAAGCCGAAAAAAGAAGCCACACTGCCTAGCAGCTATAGACCCATTAGTCTGACATGCACAATGGGTAAAATAATGGAACGGATGGTAAATAGTCGACTTCAGGATTACCTAGAAGAAAAGAAAATATTAGTACCATATCAGGCAGGCTTTAGAAGAGGCCGGTCTACTACCGACCACCTTGTCTTATTAGAAAATGCTGTGCAGGAAGCTTTCAGGAAAAGGGAACATGCAATAGCGGTTTTCTTTGACATCAAAGGAGCCTACGACATGGCATGGAGGCATGGTATAATTAAAAAGCTTCATAAGTATGGTGTAAGGGGAAATATAGCCAAACTAATCCAGGCTTTTCTGAAAAATAGGTACTTTAGAGTACGATTGGGAAGCTCATTCTCGACTGCTAAAATCTTAGAGAACGGAGTCCCGCAAGGATCAACTTTGAGCTGCACACTCTTTGCCATTGCTATTAACGAAATAGCAAAAAACGTTGAAGATGTGGTATGCAAATGTCTCTATGTTGATGATATCAGTTTTATTGTCACCGGAAAAACAGTTGGCGCAGCGACAAGAATAATGCAAATCGCAATAAATAATCTATCCAGAAATGCAGCAAAAGTGGGCTTTCAGTTTGCGATAGAAAAAACGCAATGCGTCCATTTTTGCAGACTAAGGAAGCCACATTATGACCCGGTCCTCTACTTAAACAACCAGGCAATTGCCTGTGTCGATACGGTAAAATTCCTGGGACTAATATTTGATAGGAAACTTACATGGGTGGATCATATAACCACACTTGAAAATAAATGTCGAGTAACTATGAATATAATCAAAGTGCTGTCTCACACTAAGTGGGGAGCAAATACCAAAACTCTCATTGGTATTTACCAGTCCCTGATCCTGTCACGAATGGACTATGGGTGCATGGCATATTCGTCAGCCCGGGAAAGTGTTCTTAAAAAGTTAAACTGCATTCATCATCTAGGAATAAGATACTGTCTAGGAGCTTTTCCCACAACACCAGTAGATAGCCTCTATTGTTTGTCGGGCCTACCGCCTATGGAGTTAAGAAGAAACCAGCTGATGATATCATATCTGCTTCAAATAAAACTGAACCGAGATCATCCAAATTACGATATTCTCTTCAGAGAATGGGACGAATATTCGAGACGCCCAACTATAACCCGACCACTTGGAATACGCGCTAGCATAATTCTCCAAGATGTTGATATTCAACTTCCAGAAGTTCTAGCACTTGACTTCCCCGATAATAAGTCTCAAACAGAATTTAAAAAACAATTTAAAAACAAAATAAAAGAAAAAATTCTGACTAAATGGCAAATGCAGTGGAATCAGAGAAATACACAACTTGCATTGATAAAACCAGAAGTGAAGTACGGGTATGAAATTATGGATGTTATCAGAGAGAATGCGGTCAAAATACACAGATTAAAAATTGGACATACAACACTTACTCATCAGCACCTGCTGAATGGCGAAGATAAACCTAGCTGCGAAGAATGCCAGGTTGACTTAACCATAATACATATTTTATGCGAATGTCCAAAGTACTGTGCCTCTAGACGTAAACACAAAATACAGCATCGCATTGAAAGAAACCTAAATAATAAAGAAACTATTATCAATACCATTAACTTTTTGAAAGAAATTGAACTCTATAACGAGCTTTAAATTATGATACCTACCTGTGATACTTACCTGTGATATTAATCGCTGAAACTTATTTATTATTTAAAATAACTTTATATAAAGCTAATGACCTTAGTAGTCGAAGCTTTTAGGGGGTGGTTTTTAGTCGGTAGAAATCCGACACTACCATTTTGGTGTCTTTTGAAGATTTTCCACCGCCTACTAAAAAAAAAAAAAAAAAAAATAATAATAATAATAATAATAATAATAATAATAATAATAATAATAATAATAATAATAATAATAATAATAATAATAATAATAATAATAATAATAATAATAATAATAATAATAATAATAATGATAATAATAATAATAATAATAATAATACATAATAATAATAATACCTCCAATAAATATAATAATAATAATACCTCCCCAAGGGTATCACCTTGTCGTGGTGGGGAGGCTTGTAGTACCTGTGGTGAATTGAGTAGCCTCAGGGAAACTAAGAATACCCCGCAATCTCGTGGTGGAAGCAATCGTGCCCAGGAGATGAATGGCCCCGCGAAGTTGGGTCTTAAACGATGCCCTCCAGATACCTGGCGTCCTCTGGTTGTAAGTTGCCTTCCTGCAGTACCAGGCTCTACTGTAGGTGACTTTTATTTCCTAGGATACTCGTGGGACTATTATGACAAATACTATCCAAAAAAACCAAGGAGTGGGTACTCCTCAACTAACCCAACTAAATACGAACCAGGAAAAGGGGCCTCAACCTCGGTTCTTGGTCGTTAAACGAAATGATGGAGAAAACTTCTATAAAGTTAATCCATTCTTGTTGCAAAAGGCGCTATTTGGATTGATTGGAGACCTGAAACAAACAAAAAAGACTAAAGAGGGATTGCTACTTGAAACTAGCTCTGCTGCACAATCAGCAAAACTACAAACACTTACTACACTATTGCAATTCGACATTACCATTACACCTCATAATAGCCTTAACTCGGTTCGAGGGGTGATTGTATGTAAGGATATATTGTTATGTACTGAAGAGGAAATCGCTAAAGAACTTGCACCACAAGGTGTAACAGCTGTCAAACGGATTAAGAAACGTGTTGACAACCAGTTGGTTGACACCCCATCACACATTTTAACATTTAATATTACAAAACTGCCAAGCAAAGTATTTGTAGCATTTTATTCTTTGCCAGTTCGCCTGTATGTACCCCCTCCATTAAGATGCTTCAGATGTCAGCGATTTGGACATACTTCTGTCAGGTGCACAAATGAACAAATTTGTGCCTGTGGTAAACCAATGCACGAAGGAAACCCCTGTAATAATGCCAAATGCATCAACTGCGATGGTGACCATAGTGCACGGTCACGAAGCTGCCCAGTTTTTAAAGAAGAATCAGCCATCCAAGAAATTAAAGTGAAAGAAAATATATCGTACTACCAGGCCAAAAATAAAGTTGTTGGTGTTACCTCCAAATTCCCGACTACTTACGCCCGAGCAACCAATTCGAGTGGAAAGGAAAGTAAAATAAATTATGACAGCCTTGTGAAAGAGCTAATACCCGCACTAGTTAGTGCACTAAAATCTGTGTTTGTTGAAAAGGCAACTTCAACATATGTCCGTCCCGCTGCTCCTAGAGCTGCAAGGAAGGACAATGTTGAAAATGATAAACTTCGTGTTAGATCTACTTCAGATTCGAGAAAACGAGACAGGGACACCGAAACGACATCTGAAGATGAGCGCAACGAGGTGTCATCAAACGCTGGGGAATCCTCCTCCCAAACAAAAAAGAAAGGAAAGGGATGGCCAAAGGGTAAGCCCAGAAAGCCCCCTAAAGAACCGAACTAGTAATAATCTGTGATAATTTTGATACTCAAACTACCTAGTCATTTTTGTATATATTGTCCATTAAATTATTTATTTATTTATTTATCTATTTGTTAAATTATTTATTCAATATATTTATTTATTTATTTGTTTGTTTTATATATTTACCTATTTGTCAAATTACTTACCTATTTGTTTCTATCAAAGTCTAAATGTATCTTATTATATCTACTAATCTTACTTTTAATATATCTGTTTATGTATTTGGTTTAAAAAAGCTTATACATGAAACTAAACAAAAACATGACCTATAATAAAATTATACAATGGAACTGTAGAGGATGTGTAGATAAATACTGCGACATAAAATTAATTATACAAGAGCATAATCCTATGTGCCTCTGCTTACAAGAAACACATCTTAGGACCGAACAACCATATGCACTTCAGGGATATAATACCGAAAGAAAAGATACAACAAACAGACAAAGAGCAAGCGGTGGCGTTGCTATCTTAGTAAGAAGCGACGTGCAGTACACTAAAATAACAATTAATAGTGGATTACAGGCTGTAGCTGTACGTCTAAGACGGCCGACACAAATAACTATATGTAACATATATTTGCCTGAATATAACTGGACCATTGACGACTTGAACCATATTGTTAGCCAATTAGCCGCACCTTTTCTAGTAGTAGGAGACTTTAATGCGCACAGTCCCCTCTGGGGGTCTACTAGTACTAATACAAGAGGACACCAGATTAAGCGATGGCTGGAACGAGAAGACTTGGTGCTATTGAATACAGGATCACCAACAAGCTTCAATACTATTTCAAATACATTCTCTGCAATAGACCTGTCGCTAGCTTCAAAGTGCCTGGCTATTCAACTAACATGGTATCCAGCAGACAGCCTGCACAACAGTGATCACTTTCCAATCATAATACAAACAGATATGCCAATATCTGTTCGATCGGTGGCGAAAAGATATAACCCAGCTAGGGCTGATTGGGCTCTCTTTATGAAGAATCTGCACCCTCCTGAAGTTATAAATGTAGAAACAGTTACATGCTCAATAATCAAAGCTGCAAAGAAAAGTATCCCACTAACCAAAACTAAACCAGTTAAACGGTTTGTCCCATGGTGGTGTCCCGAGGTTCAAAATGCTATAAAAGAAAAAAAGAAACACTTTTATAAGTTTAGGAGACATCCTACCACCCTAAACCTAGTGGCTTTTAAACAAGCCCGTGCGGAATGCAAATGTGTCATTCTTGAAAGTAAGAAAAATTCATGGTATAAATACACCTCAACAATTACGCCTGATTCTGACGTAAGAGAGATTTGGAGAAAAATAAAAGCAATTCAGGGTAAAAATACTAGACCAACACTTACCTGCATCCAGACAAGTCACGGAATTGTAACTGAAAATCCAGAAGAAATTGTAGAATCACTTGCAGTACACTTTGCAAGTGTGAGTAGCACAGCAAACTACAGTAGAGATTTCCAAGAAAAACTTCCTGAAAAAGAAGAAATCTATATTAATTTTGACACGACAGAAACTATGCAATATAACTTACCTTTTACAACTGAGGAGCTGGAGTCTGCTCTATCGAGAGCCAAACTTTCATCGCCTGGTGTGGATCAGGTATCTAACGAAATGCTTAAACATGTTACCCCTGAAATGAAAGAAGCTATGCTAACACTTTTTAACCAGCTGCTGAAAGAAGGCACATATCCAAAGGAATGGAAGGAAGCAATAATAATGCCGATAAAAAAGCCGAAAAAAGAAGCCACACTGCCTAGCAGCTATAGACCCATTAGTCTGACATGCACAATGGGTAAAATAATGGAACGGATGGTAAATAGTCGACTTCAGGATTACCTAGAAGAAAAGAAAATATTAGTACCATATCAGGCAGGCTTTAGAAGAGGCCGGTCTACTACCGACCACCTTGTCCTATTAGAAAATGCTGTGCAGGAAGCTTTCAGGAAAAGGGAACATGCAATAGCGGTTTTCTTTGACATCAAAGGAGCCTACGACATGGCATGGAGGCATGGTATAATTAAAAAGCTTTATAAGTATGGCGTAAGGGGAAATATAGCCAAACTAATCCAGGCTTTTCTGAAAAATAGGTACTTTAGAGTACGATTGGGAAGCTCATTCTCGACTGCTAAAATCCTAGAGAACGGAGTCCCGCAAGGATCAACTTTGAGCTGCACACTCTTTGCCATTGCTATTAACGAAATAGCAAAAAACGTTGAAGATGTGGTATGCAAATGTCTCTATGTTGATGATATCAGTTTTATTGTCACCGGAAAAACAGTTGGCGCAGCGACAAGAATAATGCAAATCGCAATAAATAATCTATCCAGAAATGCAGCAAAAGTGGGCTTTCAGTTTGCGATAGAAAAAACGCAATGCGTCCATTTTTGCAGACTAAGGAAGCCACATTATGACCCGGTCCTCTACTTAAACAACCAGGCAATTGCCTGTGTTGATACGGTAAAATTCCTGGGACTAATATTTGATAGGAAACTTACATGGGTGGATCATATAACCACACTTGAAAATAAATGTCGAGTAACTATGAATATAATCAAAGTGCTGTCTCACACTAAGTGGGGAGCAAATACCAAAACTCTCATTGGTATTTACCAGTCCCTGATCCTGTCACGAATGGACTATGGGTGCATGGCATATTCGTCAGCCCGGGAAAGTGTTCTTAAAAAGTTAAACTGCATTCATCATCTAGGAATAAGATACTGTCTAGGAGCTTTTCCCACAACACCAGTAGATAGCCTCTATTGTTTGTCGGGCCTACCGCCTATGGAGTTAAGAAGAAACCAGCTGATGATATCATATCTGCTCCAAATAAAACTGAACCGAGATCATCCAAATTACGACATTCTCTTCAGAGAATGGGACGAATATTCGAGACGCCCAACTATAACCCGACCACTTGGAATACGCGCTAGCATAATTCTCCAAGATGTTGATATTCAACTTCCGGAAGTTCTAGCACTTGACTTCCCCGATAATAAGTCTCAAACAGAATTTAAAACACAATTTAAAAACAAAATAAAAGAAAAAATTCTGACTAAATGGCAAATGCAGTGGAATCAGAGGAATACACAACTTGCATTGATAAAACCAGAAGTGAAGTACGGGTATGAAATCTTGAATGTTAACAGAGAGAATGCGGTCAAAATACACAGATTAAAAACAGGACACACAACACTTACTCACCAGCACCTGCTGAATGGCGAAGATAAACCTAGCTGCGAAGAATGCCAGGTTGATTTAACCATAATACATATTTTATGCGAATGTCCAAAGTACTGTGCCTCTAGACGTAAACACAAAATACAGCATCGCATTGAAAGAAACCTAAATAATGAAGAAACTGTTATCAACACCATTAACTTTTTGAAAGAAATTGAACTCTATAACGAGCTTTAAACTATGATACCTACCTGTGATACTTACCTGTGATATTAATCGCTGAAACTTATTTATTATTTAAAATAACTTTATATAAAGCTAATGACCTTAGTAGTCGAAGCTTTTAGGGGGTGGTTTTTAGTCGGTAGAAATCCGACACTACCATTTTGGTGTCTTTTGAAGATTTTCCACCGCCTACTAAAAAAAAAAAAAAAAAAAAAAAAAAAAAAAAAAAAAAAAAAAAAAAAAAAAAAAAAATAATAATAATAATAATAATAATAATAATAATAATAATAAATAATAATAATAATTACTAAATACCAACAACAGAAAAAGCATGTTTTATTTGCTGAATGGTACTGCAAAAAATGTCAAGATCCTTTATTTGTCGATAATTTGTACACATTTTATACAATGGTGAATCATCTAAAAGTCGTGTTCTGGGAGTCTTTAATGAGAACGTTAGTGGGTGTCGGGAAGTGGATCTGGGAATATTAAAGGATAGGTTTTCTAGTGTGAATCCGCCATCAAATAGACCATTAACTATTTTGAATAAAAATATTACTGAATGGCACTGTCTTCGAATTGCTAAATTCTGTTGATCGAATCGTTGTAGCAGAACATTTTGCTGGATTCCTTGTACCGGATAAACTTGGTCGATTTTAAATGCCAATGCTTTCAAAAATTTGCGCTGAACGTTTTCTATTTTATTTATATACATTTGATACGAGGGACACCAAATAATAGAGCAGTATTCAAGTTTAGACCGTATAAATGAATTAAACAATAAAATTAATGTGTCAATTTTGACAAAGTCCTTGGCGTTTCGAAGAATGTATCCGAGAGTTCGATGAACTGATGAAACAATTGACATTACGTGATTGTTAAACGATAGTTTGGAGTCAAACGTTACACCAAGATCAACAAATGTGTCAGGTCTTAGAAGGGGAATGTTAGATAATTCATAAGAATATATAATAGGCGAGTGTTTCTTGCTAAAAGACATCACGTTACATTTACTCAGATTTAATGGCAATTTGTGGATGGAGCACCAGGTACTAACTTTTTCTAGACAATGTTGAAGATGAACGTAATCATTAACATTTTCAATTCTAGCGAATAGTTTTAAATCATCAGCATAAAGTAGGTAACTCGAATCTACTCCATCAGTGATATCGTTTACAAATATATTGAATAGAAGCGGTCCAAGTCATTTCGATAAAAGAGCTTTAAATTTTCAATTATAAAACTCTTTACCATTATCAGTTTGCAAATTTTTAGGGCTACGTCCACTGGATAATACTTCCTCCATAGCTTCAACTACATCTCCAGCTGATTTCCATTTCAAAGGCACAGCCCAAGCATATTTCGAAAAGTTATCAATAACTGTTAGCATATATTTGTAATGTTTGTGTTGAATATGCAACTCTCAACCCATCCAATTTTGAACTTCGCGCCGTGCACCTATAGCGCACTCTACTTACAAAATATACACAATATATACATAATTGATTTTGTCCTTTGTTCGATAATTCTTGTAACTATTTCTGTCGATTAAACATCATCCAGTTCATAAAACGTTTATTCTCGTTTATTGTCACCTTACGTGCCTCAGGTTTAACAGGTTATGGGCCCAGACACGTAGGCAATATTCAAAGATATAATAAATCGAACATCCACCATAAATTGTGCGGAATACGTAAGCGCGACCAAAAAGGTAACCTCAAAATTACCACGAGACACGAACGGGAAAACAACAACGTATATGCGTTCGACCGGCCGAAGCATAGTATTACCAGTGTCACGTACGGTTACCATTCGTGTAAATCCAGTGAACAAAACAATTTACCAATTACAAACGTTTCTTCAACCACAATGGCACACGGCGGAATAATCAACTCCACCAGGCTAGAAATGCTGACAAAGGACAACTACGACACCTGGAAAATTCAGGTAGAAGCTCTTCTTGTTAAAAACGATATGTGGGCATACGTCAGTGGAGAAAAGCCGCGGCCAAATATAGACGACGACGGCGTTATCCTCGCAACATGGCAAGCCGACCACGCAATGTGGGTAAGTCAAGACCGCAAAGCTAAGTCAGACCTCATCCTCGCAATTTCACCATCGGAACTAAAGCAAATACGCGGCTGCACTACATCTAAGGAAGTTTGGGATAAACTCCAGTCTATTTATGCTTCGAAAGGACCGGCTCGTAAAGCGACATTACTGAAGCAGCTTACGCAGCAGAAAATGCCTGAAGGAGCTGACGTAAGAGATCATCTTGCAAAATTCTTCGACGCTGTGGACAAATTAGAAGCCATGGAAGTGCATATCAACAGTGACCTACTTACAATAATGTTGCTGTACAGCCTACCAAGCAGCTTTGAAAATTTTCGGTGTGCAATAGAATCGCGCGATAAACTTCCGGACGTCGAGTCCCTGAAAATCAAAATAACCGAAGAAAGCGACGCGAGAACACAGAAAGAGAGCGAGAGCGAATCGGGCGCAATGTTCGTGAGAAGAAATCGGCCAGATGCACGCGCATCGAAAAGCGGACCCAACGAACAATCCCGAGGCGATAAACAATCATCATCGACGCCTGTCAAATACAAATGTGGATACTGTAAGAAAGTTGGCCACAAAACTTCCCAGTGCTGGTCAAAGCAAAAGAAGCGAGAGTCCAACGAAAAAGCGAGCTACGCAGACGACGCGTTCCTTTCAAATCACAACATCCACGAAATAGCAAACCTTGCTGAAAGTGGCAGATGGTGTTTGGACAGCGGATGTACATCGCACTTGTGCAACGACAGTCAGCGCCTTCTGGACATCAAGAAAGTTAAATGTGGACTAAACTTGGCTAGCAACGCAACCGCGCAAGTCAAAGCAAAGGGAAACGTCATCATCTCGACCTCGGACGGAACTAAGAGTAAGTCGATAAAACTTGAAAACACTTTGTACGTTCCAGACCTAAGGACAAATTTGTTATCCGTTGCCAAAATTGTGGACAAACAACACGATATTCTGTTCACTAAAAATCAAGCAATTGTAAGGGACAATGATGGCAACACGAAGATGATCGCCGACCGCAAAGGGGACTTATTCTATCTCAGAGAAGGTACTCAACAAGCCTGCATCGCAAACAACGCCGAGGAAAAATCAAGAGGGAATTCTTGGCACGAGCGCCTTGGGCATTTAAACCAGAAGGACCTCGCCTTGATGCCAAGTAACGCGACAGGGCTAAAATTTAGCAAAGGTGAACACCATACTACCGACTGCAAAATCTGCACCGCGGGAAAGCTTACAAGTATGCCGTTCCCGACGAGGGTGGATCGATCAACCGAAATTCTCGGGATTGTGCACTCGGACGTATGCGGCCCAATGCGCACGCATTCAATTGGAGGAGCCCGCTATTTTGTAACGTTTACGGACGATCTGAGCCGTTGGACCGAAGTTTATTTTCTGCAATCCAAAAACGAGGTTATATCAAAATTCCTCGAGTACAAGAATTACGTCGAAACACAGAAGGAAAGAAAAATAAAGGCACTTCAGTCAGACAATGGTAAGGAGTACGTAAACAATGATATGAACAAGCTTTTACAGAATGCAGGCATTCATCGGCGCCTCACTGTTCCACACACCCCCCAACAAAATGGGGTATCCGAGCGGAAAAACCGCACACTTGTGGAAGCTGCTCCGTGCATGATGCTTCAGTCGGGACTTCCGCCATCTTTTGGGCCGAGGCTATCGCAACCGCAAACTACATAAGAAATAGATGTATAACCAAAAGTCTTGACAAAGGAACACCTTTTGAACACTGGAACGGAAAAGTGCCCGATCTCAGACACTTGCGTACCTTTGGCAGCAAGGTCTACGTCCTAAACAAATCACCTGGGAAGGGGAAGTTTGACGCAAAAGCCATCGACGGGATCTTTGTGGGATATTCTGAGACTTCCAAAGCTTATCGCGTTTGGATCCCGAGCGAGAAGAAAATTCGAGTCACTCGTGATGTGAAATTCTTTGGTGAATGTGAAAATTCAGAAGAACATGAAGAGTTTATTACCAAGGAACTCTTGGGAATGCAACAAACCGAAACTGGTTGCAATCTGGAAAATCCTGCCGATGATACCAGTACACCAGTTGTACTAGCTCCGAACATTGCCGAGGATGGAAACGACGTCGTTCAGCTACCCGAAGGTGACGCAGACTACGAAGTAAGACCAGCAATGAGGCGCGGCCCTGGAAGGCCTTTTATAGAAAGAACCGGGCGAAGAGGACGTCCATCCAAACAATACAATTTGGTCCCAACCAATGTAATTCCAAATGTGAATGTAGAATTGAATCAGCCCGAAGATCTATTTTGGCCCGAAGCACAATTCGTTTCGCCAGAAACACCAGTTTTGCAAGCGATCTCAGGTCCAGACGAAGAAGATTGGAAAAACGCAATTTATTGCGAAATAAAGTCTCTTGTCGACAACGACACTTGGGAAATTGTCGAGCGACCAATAGATTCCAAAGTCATTGGATGCCGAACTGTGCTCAGGAATAAACTTCAAGCCGATGGGACACTGGAACGAAGAAAAGCGCGCGTCGTAGCGAAAGGATTCGCCCAACGACCCGGGATCGATTTTCACGAAACTTTTGCGCCTGTGGCCAGGCTGAGTTCCTTAAGGACGCTCGTTGCTCTTGCGGCCGAAGCAGACTTGGAGATTTCCCAGCTAGACATCACTACGGCATATCTAAATGGAGAAATCGACGCCGAAATTTTTATGGAGCCGCCCGAGCTTTTGGAAGAAATGCTCACGCGAATTATCCACGATGAAAACAACAAAGTGCTCGTTTCCAGAGCGAAAGAGATGCAGAAGCAGTTGCGCAAAGGGAGCGGTGTATGCAAGCTGAAAAAGGCATTGTACGGTCTGCGCCAATCGGGCCGCCAATGGCATGCCAAGCTAGACGAAGTTCTTCAATGCATCGGATTCTTCCCGACCAACGCCGACCCGTGCGTGTACGTCAATGAAGAAAAATGCACGTTTGTGTTAATCTACGTGGACGATATCTTGGTCGCTTCAAAAATCCAAGAGCAAGCCGACCGCGTAAAAGTCGAGCTGCAAAGAAATTTCACCGTCAAGGACCTCGGAAATGCCAAATACTGCCTTGGTATAGAGATCTCTCGAAATAGGGAGGGATACTGTATTTCGCAGTCTGGCTACGTTCGAAATATTTTGGAACGATTTGGTATGAAAAGCTGCAAAACGGCGAATACTCCACTCGTACTAGGGACGAAGCTTACCGAAGACGCTTTGGATGACAAGATAGTTGAAAATCCTCTACCTTTTCGGGAACTCATTGGCGCCTTGATGTACTTGTCTGTGGGTACTCGACCGGACATCGCTCACGCCGTGAGCGCCCTCAGCCAATTTTGCACAAGTTACACGAAAGTGCACTGGACTGCGGGAAAACACATTCTGCGGTACCTGGCTGGTACTATTTCTCATGGATTGTCCTACAACAAAACGGGGAAAAATCTGGTGGGCTATGTTGACGCCGATTGGGGTAACTGCACCGTAGACCGTCGCTCCTACACAGGTCTGACGTTTATCCTTGCTGGTGCCGCTGTTTCCTGGGAATCCCGCAAGCAACGGACCGTTGCTCTCTCGTCAACAGAGGCCGAATATATGGGCCTCACCGACGCTGCTAAGGAGGCCATTCATCTTATTGGGTTCCTTTCGGAACTTGGGTTCGAAAGATTAACAGAAACTATGTTATACAATGATAATCAGGGGGCTGGCAAATTAGCCTCCAACCCTATGTTTCATTCTAGGTCGAAGCATATCGACATTCGCCACCATTTCATTCGTCAGGCACTACGAGACTATCCGATCAAACTCGAGTACCTGTCCACAGAACGTATGGTAGCTGACATTCTGACAAAGGCTTTATCTCGCCTTAAACATGAGAAGTGTTCCAAGGAGCTTGGCCTTATCAATGTCAAGCAGGATGGAAGTTCGATTTGAGGGAGGGTGTTGAATATGCAACTCTCAACCCATCCAATTTTGAACTTCGCGCCGTGCACCTATAGCGCACTCTACTTACAAAATATACACAATATATACATAATTGATTTTGTCCTTTGTTCGATAATTCTTGTAACTATTTCTGTCGATTAAACATCATCCAGTTCATAAAACGTTTATTCTCGTTTATTGTCACCTTACGTGCCTCAGGTTTAACAGTTTGTTTTGTTTAGCGTAAGAAATCATTTCAACCAAATCAGCCTGCCATGATTCATCTAAACCCTTAATGATGACATGTCTTCTTTGATAATTCCTTCTAGCAGGAGTGTGCAATTCTTTTACTAACTGTTCTTTTGCTTCCTGCATTCTCGATTTAATATTTAATAGTGTGCCAATATTAAAATAATTACTCTTTATAAAGCTTTTTTTTTGCATTTTCAAAGAGTTTATTTCATCATTTAAATAAACAATATGTTTAGCGGTTTGATCCACAAGCCTTTGATATTCACTAAAATTATTTTCTAATGTGATTGAGATAGTTTCATTTTTATTAATGGTGACTAATAACATATTTTTCAATTCCATAACATTAATTTTAAAGTCATTCATATTACCATTCGATGTTTTTATCGTTTCATTAATATTTTGAGTAATATTATCTATATAACTTTTATTGACAGCATCATTTTCAGCTTCTGGATTTGCCACATTTCGCAAAAGTTTATTATTGATATTAAAATGCTTATCAGACGTTAAAAGAAATCCAATTCCGGGAGGTCCATGTGGTAATATGCTACTACTCGAGCTTCTGTTATTCTCCTGATGATTACCGAATTTGTCGACACTCATCTTACATGCTTATTAATCGTTATTTTAAATGCAACTAAATGGTTACCTCAAATAATGATTAATATATAATACCCGCTTCTCGCAATTCTTCTAAAATTGATATAATTTCATTTCCATGGTTGTTGTTGCCAGCTCCTTGTGAAGAGATTAATAATCTTAAACGATCAACTAGTTCATTTGGATTATCCCAATATAAATAATCTATTTTCGGGGGAGCGCCTTCTATCTTTAAAGTTTTTGGTATCCCATAACCATGCACAGATTCTGATTTGATTGATGCCCTTTTTTTTTGATCTAACACTTTTATCATCTTCAAATAATTTGGATATGTATTTACGATATTTTTCTCCTTTTGATGCAGAAATTTTGCCTTCAGGTCTATACTTTTGTTTATGACCGTTACATATTTTCAATATTTCTTTATAATTAATATAGTCATTTTCAGTAATAACATCATCATTAGGAAGCTTTTTATATAGTAACTCCAACAAACCCTCAGAATTAGGACAGCTAAAATCATTTACAATGATTTTATCATCAGCAAAATATATTGGACTCTCTCCAATCATTTTTTTATTATCCACCAGTCTCACACCAAAAACATGATCAAGGTTTGTGTTCTTTCCTTTTATCGTTAAAAGTTTTTCATACTTGCTAATAATATTAGTATTATTATTATTAGTATTATTATTATTATTAAACTCATCATTATTATTCTCTTTTAATTGATTCATTACGTTGTTACTTTTTGTCACATTGACCAGTTCGTTTAAAGGAGAAGTGATTGACTTGAAATTTTGCTTCAACATATCATCTGATGCCATTTCACCTAATCTCATCAATCGATGTTTTCTTCTAATAGCATTACTGGTTGAAACAATTTCACGCAAAATATTTCTTTTATCTTTGGTTTCCATTTTCTCAATACAATAAAAACTGTTTTAATCAAGTTTGATGTCAAGTTCAATAACTTAAGTTGAGTTCAATGTTAAGTTTAAAGGTTTAAGTCAAGTTGAAGGTCAAGTTCAATAACTTAGGTTAAGTTCGATGTTAAGTTTAAAGGTTTAAGTCAAGTTGGGGGTCAAATTTAATACTTTAAGTTAAGTTCTACGATCAGATCAGTCGAAGCGCTATCTAAGATTAGTGGTCGGTGAATGAATGAGACATATTTATATATTTACATATTTAAAGCTTTAATTAATCACTAACTTCAACAAAACCATCAAATCCTCGACGGTAGCGCCCCATATCAACATCTCTATCCTTGTCTATAACTAATAAACCAAATTTATCTTCCCAACAGAATCTACACAATCGTTGAAAATCAACAATTTTCATATCTGTATTTACATGATCTTCATAAATATGCCGTAAATTCAGATCATCCTGTTTGAACAAAATTACTAAATTTGTATTGTCTCTGATGAGATGTTTGGGGATACGAGTATATGTTTGACATAAATAAAAACTATCAACATTTTTATGTCGACCCATACTAAAATATTCTCTGATATTATTTTGTTTTTCGCATGCAACATCATCAAAAATGAAAATAGAATTTGTTTTGGCCTCATTTGAATGTATTACACACTCATTTTCAGAAAATGTAAAATAACCAATACTCTCAATAGGTTCTAATATTTTTCGTAGTAATTCATATTTAGGTTGAAACAAAGATTTGGAATATACATAAACATTTTCAAATCGAAGACCGTTTTTGTGCACGAGCAGTGATAATAACACGTTCGTTTTGCCACAATTTGAAGGACCGCAAATAATACATCTTATTGTGTTTGGTAACAATGCTCCATGTCTTTTTCTAACAGATTTTTTATTGTTTGCTAGCAAATCATAGTTTGAAACTTTTAGCGTGTCTTGCTGCTGATTGATTCGCATCTTGAATGTAACTGATTATATAACCCATTACGTTTTGTAATTATAATCAATTGGTTAGTGAACGCTGAAGCGTAAAGATGGAGTGTAAAAAAAAAAGAAAAGCGCTAAACGAAAAATCAGGGGAAAAGGAATACTCAATTGGGCGATTGATAATACCCCATTTAAAATACATGTACCTGGATATCAATACTGTGGTCCTGGCACAAAATTATCGAAACGCTTACAAAATGGAGATCCTGGTATAAATCCTTTAGATGCAGCATGTAAAGAACATGATATTGCATATTCACAAAACAAAGATAGTCTTACCAATCGACATAACGCTGATGCAGTATTAACCGACAAAGCTTGGCAGCGAGTTTTTGCAAAAGATGCTAAGATTGGTGAAAAAGTTATTGCATGGTCGGTATCAAATGCTATGAAAGCTAAAACTAAACTTGGTATGGTACAAAGCTCTAAAAACAAAATTAAAATTTTAAATACGACAATAAAAAAGAAAAAAAAATGTCTGTTAAGAAACTTATAAGCATATCGAAAAAAGCTATAAAAGCTGCTAAAACATGCGATTCAAATAAAAGGATTAAATGCGCATTAAACGCTGTTAATGGTTTGATGAAAACTGTTGAAGGTGAAAATAGTGTAAAGACACCTAAAGTTATACCAATACCCAAGACAGGTGGATTTTTACCCATGCTTATTCCAATATTTGCCGGATTAAGCGCGGCCGGGGCTTTGGCTGGCGGGGCGGCTGGTATTGCTAAAGCTGTTAACGATGCTAGCGCAGCTAAGAAGCTGCTTGAGGAAAACATGCGTCATAATAAAGCAATGGAAGCTGTGAAAATTGGTGGTCGTGGGTTATATATGAAACCATATAAGAAGGGTTATGGGTTATTTATTTCCCCACCAAACAATACTTCAAAAAACTAATAAGTAAGCTGCCTGATAGAGCACTAAACAATAATGAGCTGCATTACTATGCAAAACAGCTTAGGATTAAAAATTTCCGTGGTGTCTTTATGAGAAATGATCTACCAACCAAAGTTAATACAAATGAGTGTGGTATTGTAAACTTAGACAATAAAAACGGACCTGGCACCCACTGGGTATGCTATAAAAAACAAGGAAGTAATGTTATGTACTTTGATAATTTTGGAAATCTTCGTCCACCATCGGAAATAGTTAGGTATCTAGGAGGCAGGGTTAATTATAACTACGATTATAACTCGTATGAAACTTATCAAAACTATAATACGTTTGTATGCAGCGCATTTATGTTTAAAATTTCTATGTAACCAATTATATGAATAATACATATATAAATAAATATATTATTTGGAAGTCATTTGATATTCTACCGGCTAGCAATGTCGTTTACCCTTTCACTCTCTGGTAATGAATCGGTTTTATCAACAAATTATTTTCCTCCAATTGAATTATCCGAAAATGAAAATTATGAGTTAGGTTTGGTTAATCTGCAAACCTTTAATTCCATTCCAAATATTGATGAAGACCATAATAAATTTTACGTTGATGATTTTGTTATCACTTTACCTGTGGGTTCGTATGAGTTAACAGATATTGCTGAATATATAAAGAACGAAGTAGAAAGCAAAGGAATTGTTTTTGAATTGAAAGCAAACAATAATACTTTGAAATGTTTAATAAAGTGCAATCTAAGTGTTCGCGCCAGTGAAATGATCTTTGAAATGAACTTTAGTCTCATGTATGTAATGCTGGTTGCATCCTCAACCGAGAAGAAGAAGAAGAAGAGTTTTTGGTGCAAAAACGAACACTACCACTTGCATTTTTGGTCGTGTGACAGCGTTCACTACAAAATTTTGTATCTGTAATCATCGTTACTAGTTTTATGTAAAAAATAAACATCGTATAGTTTAAATTGTTAGTTAATCATTACTCATCGTCCAACATTCAAAATATCTGGAAACGCATACATAAATTGGTCCTTCGAGCCGGATTCAGCATCGTTAGAGGTTAGAATCAGGCATAACTCGTGGTGGGCGTTCATCAGAATCTTGAATGGATGGAAAATAGAAATTTGTCGCAGTAAATTGCAGTAGCTAATCCATGGGTAAAGCTGCTTTTCGTCATTAAACTCGTTGCAACTGGAAAAATCGTATTGTTAAGAAGCCAAGAAGTCGATCTTCCTCGCTACGTAAGTCACACCGATTCCTATCATTTATTTCCAGCTAATTTGTCAATTTGTCGATTTGTACTGATAGCTATTAATAGTCAAGTCGAAAATTCGAAAACCGTAGAACGTCAGTTGTCATATTTATTTTGTTAGCATTTCGTGCATATCGTTGCAATGGCAGCTGCAAACATTCGAAAACGGGATTATCTCTTTGAACGACTCAACACTTTTCAGAATTTTATAGTTGAAACTGAGCAGGAAGTTGAGGCAAGCCAGGAGTTGAGTGAGTCAACCATTCAAACATTGAAAAGTCGAATGCAATACATAGAGTCTCTACTACCGCAGTTCATTGATATTCAAGCGTTAATCGACGCTAAAAAAGTATTAGCAACTGGCTATACTATTGAAGCATTTGAAGCCTTGTATTTTAGTTTAAATGGTCGCGCTAATATTATATTAGAAAAACATTTCTTATCGAAGCAAGCGCCGGCAAATGTGAACATTGAGTCCGTCAAAATTAATCCGCAGTCGGTTTCGCAAACTTCGCAAGCCCAAGACAATTTAGTTAAACTGCCAACAATAAAACTTCCTACATTTAGTGGCAATTATGAAGATTGGCTGCATTTTAAAGATTCATTTGGCATGATTGAATCAAATTATAAACTTGATGACATCCAAAAATTTCATTACTTGCGTTCGTGTCTTTCCGGAAGGGCATCGGATGTAATAAAGAATTTTCCACTAACATCTGGCAATTATGCTCTTGCGTGGCAAGCACTTAAAGATCGGTACGATAATCGAAAAATCTTAATTCATAATTTGTTGAAATCTTTATTTAGTTCAGAACCAATCGCAAAGGAATCCTCGAGTAAATTGTCGCAAACAATTGATACTTTTAGGCGCGTTAATAGATCCTTAGACACGTTTTTGGATCATAAACAGCAACGTGATGCCCTTCTACTTCACATTTTGGCGTCAAAGCTTGATAGCACTACAGCGCGCGAATTTGAGAAACAATTTACTAGTGCTAATGAGTCGCCTTCTTACGAGGAAGCTATTACGTATCTCGAACAAAGAATTACCTTGCTAGAAACGGTCGAACAGCGAAATAATAAAGCGGACTATAAAACTAACAAAAATCAACCGGTCGCCAAAACGGTTGTATGTCAAAGTTCTAATCAAGTTCAATGTCCATTGTGTGCAGGCAATCATTCTCTTTATAATTGTTCGAATTTCAGGCTTTTGACTCCTGAAGATCGATATCTCAAAGCAAAAGCATTAAATGTTTGTATAAATTGCCTTAGACCAAAGCACGGAGTGAAGAATTGTAATGCTGATTTTGTATGTCAGACTTGTAAAGGTCGTCATAATACACTTTTGCATTTTCGAAAAAAACAGCATAATTCGCAATTGGAAACAAGCAATATCGCAAGTGAATTGGTTCAGGAGAATGAGCTGAATACCGAAATTCAGTTGCATGAATCAATTACAAACACATGTATGAACTCACCGGGAGTACTTTTGGCAACGCTTGTAGTATTAATAAAAGATCAAAGCGAAAAAACTCATAGAGTACGAGCTATGTTAGATTCGGGTAGCATGTCGTCGTTTATCACGTCTAAGTGCTGTAAAAAGCTAGGAATCAAAACCAAACCTATTTCAATAAATGTAAATGGGATCACTGGAGTTACTAGCATGATCAATGCAAAAATAGATGATTTAGTAATTTCGTCTTTAAATTTGGAATACAAAATGAATGTCTCGTGTTTAGTAGTTCCGCGTATAACCGGTGTATTACCTTCGTTTATGATTGACACGTCAAATTGGAAAATCCCCACTAATATTATGCTAGAAGATCCAGAATTCCATATACCAAAAGATATAGATTTGCTTTTGGGATCAGGTCATTTTTGGAAATTACTGTGTTCGGACCAAATATCTTTGGGTAAAGGTCAACCTACCTTGCAAAAAACTTTATTTGGCTGGATAATATCAGGCCCGTTTCTGTCTTACCAGCAGTTGCCGACAGTGACTTGTTCCCTGAGCACATCTGATAATGCCATTCAAGAGCAATTAAGGGAATTTTGGGAATTAGAAGAAGTGCCAAAAGCACAAAAATTATCAAAGGATGAATTGTATTGTGAGGAGAATTTTTGTAAAACCACAACAATTAATGATGATGGCATTTACGTTGTAACCATGCCTCTCTGTAAAAATCCAAACGTGCTTGGTAACTCATTTGAATTAGCTAAAAATTCATTGTTGTCTTTAGAACGGCGATTCACAAAGAATCCCGAGCTTAAAGAGGCGTATATAGCTTTTATGCGAGAATATGAGACATTGGGACACATGTCCAAACTTAAAACAAATGATAGTCAGTATTCTTACTACCTGCCTCACCACGGTGTAGCTAAACAAGATAGTCTAACAACCAAACTTCGTGTTGTATTTAATGCTTCTCAGGCCACTTCGTCGGGAGAGTCTTTAAATTCAATTCAATGTGTAGGCCCCAAAATCCAACAGGATTTGTTTACTATTTTACTAAATTTTAGAAAATTTGTTGTAGCTATTAGTTCTGACGTAGAGAAGATGTACCGCCAGGTTCTTATAGAGCCTTCGCAGCGTTCCTTGCAACGCATCTTATGGAGATATGACTTGTCTGAGCCCATAAGCGCTTACAATTTAAATACTGTCACCTATGGGACAGCCGCAGCAAGTTTTTTGGCAATTCGGTGTCTTAACGAAGTTGCTAATGAAATTGAGCACGATAACCCTGAAACTGCATCAATTATAAGAAATTGCTTTTATGTAGATGATTTGATTTTTGGAGCAGACACTACTGAATCAGCTCAATCTCAATGCTTAAAAATATCGGAAGCTCTCAAGGTGCATGGATTTCATCTTAGAAAGTGGTTGTCAAATAATCCAAGTGCATTGGAAAATTTAGATAAAAATGATATCCATCCGGGCATTTTGAATTTTAGTAACGTAAGTCAATTCAATTCAAAAACCCTGGGAGTCTTATGGGATCCCTCGGAAGACGTATTTTGCTTTTCATCGTGTCCTGGTTCTTCAACCATAGTGACTAAACGCGTGATGCTGTCCGAGTTGTCAAGCGTATTCGATCCTTTGGGGTTATTAGCTCCGTTTGTTACAAAGACTAAAATTTTGCTACAATCTCTATGGTTGGAGAAACTGGATTGGGATGAAAGTCTCCCTTCTCACCTTACAGAAAGTTGGTCAGAATTTAGAAAAGATTTGGGGCAGTTACCTAATTTAACAATACCTCGTAGGGTAATACTTGATGCGCCAACTCGAATTGAAATACACGCTTTCTGTGACGCATCGCTTAAAGCGTATGGTTGTTCTATATACATCAGATCTACTGATGGCTTTGAAAACATATCTTGTCAATTGCTTTGTGCAAAATCAAAAGTAGCACCGTTGAAGGTAATTTCAATACCGCGTTTAGAGCTTTGCGCAGCACACTTAATGTGCAAATTATTGATCATAGTAATTAATTCTTTAAAAATCAAAGTTGACTCTTGTATTTGCTGGAGTGATTCTACAATTGTTCTCAGCTGGTTAAAGTTGCAACCATGTTATCTTAAAACCTTCGTCGTCAATCGCGTAAGCGAAATACAGTCTTGCACCGTCGTAAATTCTTGGAGACATGTTTCAACCAAGGAGAATCCAGCAGATATCGTATCAAGAGGAACAACTCTTGAAATATTAATGCACAACAGTGTTTGGTTTAGAGGTCCTAATTGGCTAAGTTTGAATGAATCATCTTGGCCAGCTTCCACGGTTAAAGAAATTATAGACTTGCCGGAGAGGAAAACCTTCGTAAACGTATCCACAGACGAACAAAATACGTCATTTGTCTTCGGGTTGTATTCTAGCCTTTCAAAATTAATTCGCGTTATTGCATATGTGCGTCGGTTCGTGCATAATTGCGCCTCTCGTGGGCCTAAAAAGTTCGGAACGTTATCGGTTACTGAGCTGAATGAAGCTTTAGAGCTTTTAGTTAAGATTTCTCAGTTAGAGTCATTTCGCCAGGAAAAAAGGTCCTTAATTAACAATCAACTGAAAAATAAGTCTTTATTAAAATTGTCACCGTTTGTAGATATTAACGACATCCTTCGCGTCGGCGGAAGGTTACGAAATTCAAATTACTCGATCAACAAAAAGCATCCTTATTTGATATCTGGAAAACATGTTCTCGCTAAACTTATTTTATCGCATGAACACATAAAATCCATGCATGGAGGTCCTAACTCAATTTTATCAAACTCGCGTCAAAAATTTTGGATTGTTTCTGGTAGATCCATCGCTAGGTCTATCGTTCATAGATGTCACGAGTGTTTTAAGGCTAAGCCCCGAACGACTCAACCTATAATGGGTAACCTGCCCTTTGAACGAACCAATGTTCCCATTTGTCCATTTCCAAATACCGGGGTGGACTATGCGGGCCCTTTTTTGACCAAAACCCGAAATGCTCGAGGTTGCAAAGTAGTAAAGACTTATGTTTGCGTATTCATTTGTTTGGCTACTAGAGCAATTCACTTGGAATTAGTCACAAACTTATCTTCGCAAACTTATATCCTGGCGTTGCGTAGATTTGTTGCTCGAAGAGGACTGCCTCTTAAAGTATTTTCTGACAACGGCACCAACTTTGTCGGTGCCAATAGAATATTGCATGAATTGGGTGAAAAAATAATGAAGGAAAAAAATAATATTGCCGAAACAGCTTTGGGGATGGGATTTGAAATGAAGTTTATACCGGGATACAGTCCTCATTTTGGAGGTATGTGGGAGGCCGGTGTTAAGTCGTTCAAGCATCACCTGTATCGAGTGGTTGGAGATGCTAAATTCACGTACGAAGAATTTTATAGCATATTAGTGCAAATTGAAGCTATTTTGAACTTCCGCCCGCTAACACCCCTATCGTCAGATCCCAATGACCTGCATCCTTTGACTCCAGGTCACTTTTTGATTGGTCGACCAATGAACAGTGTAATCGAAGCTGATGACACAAGCCTTAACCTAAATCGGCTTAGTCGATTTCAGCAGTTGCAAACCGTCTGCCGTCATTTCTGGAAAAGATGGTCCAAGGAATTTGTTTCCGAGCTACAAGTAAAGACGAAATGGACAACCAATCATTCGAATTTAAAGGTTGGTGACTTTGTCCTAATCAAGGACGATTTACTTCCACCCCTTCAGTGGAAAATGGGCCGCGTTGAGAAATTGTATCTGGGCACCGATAATATCGCCCGCGTTGCCGATATCAAGACTGCGAGAGGAGTGGTGAAGCGATCCTTCCCGAAAATCTGTCCCCTACCAAAAGAAGACTAGTTGAATGTATTTGTGTGAACATTATCTCCTTGTGCTTTGCTTTATATAATTGCTTATGTGTGCTTTATGTAATCGTTTAAGTTTGTATTGAAATGTATCCTTTCAATAAGGTGGGGGCATGTTCGCGCCAGTGAAATGATCTTTGAAATGAACTTTAGTCTCATGTATGTAATGCTGGTTGCATCCTCAACCGAGAAGAAGAAGAAGAGTTTTTGGTGCAAAAACGAACACTACCACTTGCATTTTTAGTCGTGTGACAGCGTTCACTACAAAATTTTGTATCTGTAATCATCGTTACTAGTTTTATGTAAAAAATAAACATCGTATAGTTTAAATTGTTAGTTAATCATTACTCATCGTCCAACATTCAAAATATCTGGAAACGCATACACTAAGTATAAACTTTAGTCCAAAAGATTCCATCTATAAATTGCTAGGACTTAGGAAAAAGGTTCTAAAACCAAATGTTCATTATGAATCTGATCTGCCGGTTAATATCCTGAAAATTAATACAGTACACGTTGAATGTAATATAATTAGTGGTGCTTATTTAAATGACCAGCGAGCACACACGCTATATGAGTTTTTTTCCAATAGTACCACCTGGATATAAAATAGTTCAGGAACCTGTAAACGTTATTTATTTGCCGATAAACACGCGGATTATAGATAATATAACTCTTCAAATACTCGATCAGGATAATAAGTTAGTCAATTTTAGAGGTGAAGTCATAACGATAAGGTTGCACATACGAAAATATTAAAATGGGTGTTGTTTACAATAGATATGATGATGTTAAATGTATAAAAAGCGTTATCAAAACATATTTTAAAGAGGAGCAATGCAAGAAGAAGATCACTCGTGCACCGCAAATCAAAGCACTCACACCAGCAAACAGAGCAATTCTTAGAGAGTCTAAATCTAACAGTTGTTCCCACCAAATCGAGAACTCCACCAGTTTTGAAGTAAAATTGGATTGCACAAAAGTGATCACCAAATATTTACGGTTGTTTATAGCTAATTCATTTAAAGTTAAATAAAATAAATATAATTAAAGTAATTAATTCATTTAAAGTTACTATTATACTATCAATTCGTCTTAAAAAAAAATTCAATTATGGTTAATATGTTAAATATTCGCTCCAATGTTGAGTATGATGATTCAATATCTAACAATGAAATGCACATCCACCATACGCATCATGCACGTTTAATAACAATGATGAAGTTCGAATAACGATTCAAAATCAAGATTTATATGTTAGACCTAACAAAAGCAGTTTGCATATTTTTGGTCGGTTGTTGAAAGAAGATGGTACTGCTGTAGCACATACAAACATTATAAACAACGGAATATGTCATTTGTTTGATGAAATTCGCTATGAATTGAATGGAGTAGAAATCGATAGATGTAAAAATGTTGGAATTACATCCACGATGAAAGGATATTTTTCTGTTAATATTAACAAAAGCCGAATGTTGGAAAATGCTGGATGGAAAGCTAGTCCTAACACCACAATAACTAATGCTGACGGATACTTTGATATAATTATACCTCTTAGTATACTTTTGGGTTTTGCTGAAGATTATCTCAAAGTTATTGTGAATGCCAAACTTATCCTTGTTAGATCAAGAACCGATTTAAACGCTATTGTTCAAACAGTCGTCGAACCATTCAAGTTCGTTTTGAACAAAGTTGAATGGAGGGTGCCATATATCACGCTTTCTGATAAACAAAAAATTGATATGTTACAATACATCGAAAAGGATCCAACAATTTCAGTGAGTTTTCGAGCATGGGAGTTATATGAAAATCCTATGCTTCAATCAACAGAAAAACAAATTTGGAGAATAAAAACTGCCACTCAGTTAGAAAAACCCAGATTTGTAATTCTTGGTTTTCAAACCAACCGAAAAAATAATGCTAATACTGATGTGAGTAAGTTTGATCATTGTCATGTTAGTGATGTTAAGTTGTATTTAAATTCCCAATCGTATCCATACCGAAACATGGATTTAAATATTGATCATAATCAATATGCGCGTCTCTTCGATATGTATGCAGGATTTCAAAATGCATACTACTCACATAAAAGCGAACCGTTGCTAAATAAATTTGATTTTATAAATATTGCTCCACTAATTCTAATAGATTGTTCTGAACAAAATGAGTCTCTTAAGTCGGCTCCAGTTGACATTCGTTTAGAATTTGAATCAAAACAAAGATTCCCCGCGAATACCACGGCCTATTGTTTGATTTTTCATGATCGAATCATTGAGTATAAACCAATTAGCGGTAGGGTACAGAAGTTAGTCTAATACCTCGATTCAAACAATGGAGTTCATTGCGGATGTTCAAGGTTTTATGAAAAAAGTTCATATTTAAAGAAGTAGCATTAGTCCCAGTAGATAATCTTAAAAATGCAAAAAAATTTGTATTTAGTGCACCAAACGATTATGATTATTTAAATTCTGAAAAACCATCAAAGAATTGGCTTCTGAATCACCATCATAGTATACATTGGCAAACCGTTGGTATACCCTACGAAGATTTGAATAATATCCTTCATGAAGCGTTGCGTGAAGCTATGATAATTTATGTAAAAGGGTTGGATAAACAAAAATGGTTAGAAAATTGTGGTTTTAATAATGTTAAAAACTTGGAAGATATGGGGTGTCCAGCTTTGAAGTTATTACGAAATCCAATGTTTGAATTTCAAAAATGTTCTCCACCGCATGCAAATGCTAATACTAATCATTTAGTATTAGCATTAGCTAATACTAATCATATAGTTTGCATTTACAAACATCCAACTTTTACATAAATGGTATATGACACATCAAAAAAAACCCACGGTAGGACAAGCAATATTATCATTTTACCAATTCAAAGATCTTGCATTGATGTCGATTCCAGAAATTGAGTGTTTACCAGTAGAATTTTTAACTACATTTGCTGCTGAGTCTATAGAATGTGTTTGGGAAAAACTATCAAACAAATTAAAGCGCAATCCAAGTATTTATGGTTGTAGACGTTGTCTTCAACATTATAACAAATCTGCTAGAGATCAAATTGATGGCCCTCCACCAATGATACGTAATTGTTCTGAATGTGTAAAAAAAAAACTGTCAGACAACATTGTAAATAAAGGTCATGTTCGCTTTGCTACCAATCTAAATAAAAGATACCCAATGGTTCAATGGGCGTTTGCTTAGCAAGCAGCACGAAAAGGATTTTGGGAAGAAGCTGCAAGGGATCGATCAAGATTTAACCGTCGAGTTGTGGATGTGGAGAGTAAAATAAAATCTATTTTTGATATGGATGCTCGTCAAAGATTATATGAGCAGCGCTTTGTTTCAAATGTATTAGATTAAACTTATTATTGATTTACATAAATGTTTGAGGTATAGGATTTATGATAAAAAAACACAATTTTTTACAAATTTATTTTGATAATTTATTTCACTTAATAGATATATAGATAATACCGAGGATAATACATTTAATATACAATAAAATTAATCCATATAAAATCATTACAAAATTTATACATAAACAATAAACTTAGTGTGTGCTAACTTAAACATTTAAAGAATAATGTCCCCACGGTAGTGTTTCTATATTATTTTCAGTGATATATCTTTTTTCATCATTATAATTTAACGCAACTTTATTCTGTTTAACTGTGAAAACTTCATGTTGCTTTGAGACAATTCTATCCTGAGTTTTATATACATTTTTCTTTTCAAACAGACATTTCTTATATTCTTCCAGAGTTAGATTTTGAGCCACTGATTTACCTACCCCTTTGGATCTATTAATTGTTTTGTTATTTACTGAATATGAATACATCTTCAAAAGTAAACCAACAAACTCCACCATAATTTCACCGTTCAATTCATCCTTAAATAAGCCAAAAACTTTTTTATTAATTTTGGGGAAATTAAATGGATTATTTTCATCATAGTCAGATGTATCAAACTATTGTGGTAGGTCTGAGAAAATATCCTTGTAAAAATTGTTTGTTATCACAAAATAAATTAGGGAATCAGTGTCCATGTATAATAATTTTAAACTTGCAGATTCATATTTCTTTTTCATATATTCATAATGAAATCGGTACATTAAACACTTGCTAATATCTAGAATAGCCATCCCCACATACAGAGGTTTATTAAACGTAACTTTCGGGCGATATAATTCAATGGCTGCAAAATTCTCATCAAAAATAATTCTGTCTTTAAAATTGGGTTTACCCATATATTTTCCTGCTCCATAACTACCCCCCAACTAGAAACCAATTTAACATCACGCATTTTTCTAACATTTTGCATGCTTTTACCAAAAACGCTATTGTTTTTTAGTTTGTAATAACTTTTCTCGAATTCGTTCGTTGACACCATTCTAAGCTTAGTATTTTTCAAAATGTAAGGACGCATCCACGGAGATTGGTTAAACTCTAATATGCGATGTATTTTTATAAGAACTAAACCATGATTAAGACATTGTTTTAAATTTCTATAGTGAGTTATGTATCGGTTTTTTGGTTCTAAAGTTGTTAATAGTTTTTTCTGTTTTCCATTCAATGGAATTTTAGTTTCGGGGCAAAATGGAAAATCCTTGTGCGAATCATGCAAGCTTTTGGGATATAATAAATCAACTTCTAAAATATATCCTTTTTCTGAATCATCCTGAATTCGCCTTACATTAAAATTGGTTGTTTTTCCATCGCTCAACCATTTGAAATTGCCTGTGGGGAGATATTGACACATTGCCCATCCATATAAATTTACAGCATCTAAATAAATGAGATACGATTCAGGTTGAGAAATATCAAAACCTTGCATGTACCGATTATTAGCGGCTGCATATCTGTTGCAGCATTGACTCACTCCACCACGAATACCGCTCTCAACAAACAATAGCATATCAATGTCCGTCATCAATTCGAGTTTGACTTTGGTTAATTTTAATAAACTGTCCCAAGATAATCCGGGGGCGGTTATATAATTTGCAGGATCTAAATCATAGGTTTTTTTGCATAGCAAACGAAATTGTTCGAAAACATCTGCCAACAGAAGTACATCTGTTTTCAAATATAGATCTGTGTATTCTCCTAGATTTACACATCCAAATTCTCTATAAACTGTTTGAGCATGATCATATTCTGCATTAGTAATATCCGATTGAGATAAATTATTAAAAAAATGTTTACGTTGAGGCAAAGCCGTTTCTGTAAAACGATCAAAGTTGTTTAAGTAACTGTAAGGTAGAACACCCTTTCTACATAGCAATTTTAATTTCGTTTCTGACAGATTTGCAAAATACTTTTTAGTATTATCATATTCTTTTAAATATGATGACACAGTTTATCCACGGATGAACTCATAAAATTAAACGAATCTATAAACTTTATTTTTGTGTTGTTTGTAGAATTATACTTAGTAAACGACTTGTACTTTTCCTTATTTATGGGGATGGTAGAAATTTTACCCGGATTTTTTAAATATATTTTTCCATCCTTACCCATTACCTTTTTCTCGCATAATTCGCGAATTATAAAATGTGCATCATAACCCTGCCCGCATAACATGTCTTTACCGACAATTTTGTCGATACCTAGTAGTAAAGAATCAGATTCTTTTTATTTTTATAGATGAGATCTTCATCACATATTTAACAAAATATTAACATTCGCACTGTATCTGTTAATTTATATACATAATTGAGAGTATCTTTATATTTAAGCTATACCAACATACTTTATCTGAGCTTAATTCAACCTTGATTTATCCTTTAACCAGTATATAAAGACTCGTTATAGAGAATACTACATATAATATATACAGATTAAACTATATTTGACTATATCTATCGCCTTTATCTTAGCTAAATATAGCCTATATTTTACCTGTACTCTATCTATATATACTTGTTATAGACAGTACAACATAGAATATATAAAAATTAGCTTAATATATCCGCTTTTATCGAATATTTATAAGCTAGGTATAGATAAATAAAATCTTGACGAATTATTGCTGATATAGCAAAAATATATTTCGTTTCAAATAACTTCTTTTTAAAAAGTTTTTATTAAGATTTAAAATTACAAGTTATCTATAGGACAGCAAATCTTAGACTAAAAAATAATATTCTCATAACTATGAGGTAAAATAAAAATACATAACATCAGCATATCAGAAAATGCAATAAGATTCCATCGGAATCGAATTCTGCTTCTTCAAGTAATTTAGTGTGAGAAAATATATTATGCTAATATATAACTCCTCCATCATCAAGACTGGCATCGACATCGGAGATGGCAACTCTGGTTTTCTCGGAGTGGTTCTGTTTGATTTTGATGATCTTCTGATAGATTTTAAATAATCCATAAATGCAGATGACTATCAAAATACTGATTGTAGTGATTCGGGACCAATCGAAAGTTTCCTGATATTTTTCGACTGTTATTGGCTGTAGTGATTTAATTTGTTTCTGGATTTGATGAAGATTGGACAGCGAAACTTCTTCTATCTTTATTCTATGTGAAGTTTTTGGAAGTGAAATATTTTCATTAATTTTTGGGAGAAACAAAGGACGACCAAAATGTTTTGTTTCATAGTTTGCAATTTTTTCTCCGTTGAGCTCGATTTGGCAGTTTGCTGGTAATTCGAGTAGTTGATTTCCGATGATGGTTTTAAATTGGACTTCATCATCATTGCATTTTTCTTTAATTTGTATTCTTCTTTTTGTTAGAATAATGATGTTGCCTGATGTGACTTTTTCTATGATGGGTTCATTGATTTCAATTAGGGTGAATGAACAAAACGGTGGTTGATTTCTAATTATTGAAGTAATACAACTTTCTTGAATTATGTGTTCTTCTTTGTTGCATATGAAATTTTTTGATAGCTTCTGACACTCGTTTTCTTGGTATTGGTATGTCTTCTCGTTGAGTACAAGGTAAGGAAGGGGTGGTATAAGTGTTTGATTTAAATTTGTTGGAATGGGTATTAAGTGATAGTAGTCTAATATATGTGGGTGAACGATAGGAATACTTAATGCAAATATCAGTTTAGTATTTAACAAATGTGATTCGGTTTTAATTATAGAATAGAGGTCTGAAAAATCTGTTTGAATTAATTCATTTTCATCATGAAAATGTCCTAATAATTTAAATATGTCTTTTAAATCACCGATTGAGATAATATCTGGATGCAATGTTCCTAATTTTGCAAAAGTAATAGCATTTTCTATTTGTTCGAGAAACTGATCGATAAGTCTTAAATTAGCAGCCATTTGGGAGAACAGTACATGAAAATAAATCCAATTGAGGCGGTTTTGCGTATCTTTTTGTAGTATTTCGAATTCATTAATTAATTTTATTTGATTTTGATTTAATTTGGTTATGGTTTCATTAAAGTTGTCAACTAAATGTTGCGATAGAGAAATCTGTACGTTTGCTTTTTGAATTATTTTATCCTGATTTCTTTGTAACGTTAAAATCATTTCATTAATTTTTTCCCCATCGTTGGCATCTAAAGAACCAAATAAAAATTTGTTTGCTGACCCTACAATATTAAAGAGTCCTCTCTTATGTATTATGTGGTTATTAGAATTTAATATGTTATCTAGCTTATTTTCTATGTTTTTAGTAATAATATGAATTTCAGAATTATTTTCTAAATACTTATTTATTATTGCTTCATTAGCTAAGTTTTTATTTATTACCCTTATATTAGTTTCTTTAAGTGTATTAAAACTATCTATTAGTGGGCCTAAGTCTATAAAGTGTAGTAATACATGGTTATAATTAATAATAAAAGCTTGACCTAACTTAAATGGTAAGATACCTGTATCGTCTGGTAGGGGTGTTATTGAGATTTTTTGACTATGAATAATTGGAAGGATTTTTATAAGCAGAAGTAGTAGGAATGACTTCATTATTATCTGAAACAGGAATTTGATTTGTTAGATTTCTTGTTGGTTTAAGGAATTTCTTATGAACGGTTTTCTTATCTAGTTTAACGTGAATCTCGTCATTCTTTGTTAATTTATGTTTTGAAAATTTGGGTAATAGTTTATTTCGGGGTTTGGTTTGTAAATATACTGGTTTATTTTTTTCATAAATTGGGGAATCTTTTCGGTCAGTGTTGAGTTTGGTGATTAGCTTTGTTTTTGCTTCCCCATTATTCCTTTTAACTATTTCATGAATTGCTTTAACGTTTTCTCTATATTCTATTATATATTCGTTCATTAGCATTTCTTCGGTCATTTCGAGGGGATTATTTACCGAATTTGTTCCGTTTAGAATTTCGAACGGTGTATATTTGGTTACCGAATGTATTGAGTTATTGGAAACCTAGAATTGCGATAGGCATTAATTGAATTACCGACTTCTCGTGACTTTTAATTTTTAAACACCGAATATGTTCTATTATACTGGAATGCATTCGTTCGACAGGGCTATTGCCGTTTGAATTTCCAACAGACGTATAATGTAATTTTATATTGTACAAATTGCAAAAGTCTTTTAACATAAAATTATTAAATTCTACTCCTTGATCTGTTGTTATTTTTCTTGGAATACCATGATGAGTTGCAAACAGTATAAGATTATCAATTACGTTTATCACTGTATTGGATCCCATATAATAGGCTTGACCATATCTCGAAAATGTATCTATTATTGTAAGAAATTTTTCTTTATTGATTTGGAAAGTATCTAAGTGTATGTGTTCGAAAGGGGCTTTACTATTTTCGGTTAGTTCGTATTTTATTTCGTGAGGGTGTCGTTCGTATTTTGATTTTAAACAAATTTCGCAATTGTTGATATATTTGCAAATATCATCATGCATTGATGGCCAAAAATATTTCCTTTTGATTGCTAATTCGGTTTCATTGATTCCTCTATGAATTGATTTGGTTTCATGTTGAAATTTAATTCTTTCATTTCTACCATTTACATTTTCTACATCATCGACAAAATTGGTACTTTGGATTATATTAAATGCATTATTTTTAAAGATTCTCCTAATAGTGTTACAGAATATAGATACTATTTCTATATTTTTAAAATGAATACAATAAGGCGTTTTAGGATCAATATATTCTTTAAAAAGTTTAATTATATTGTCTTCAATGTTTTCTTCGGGGAATGTAATAGTTAATCTATTTTTGGTATTAAATGGCTTTGTTATTTCCACTCTCATATTTTTAACAATTTTATTAGTATCAACTAGAATTTGATTATTATATTGGTTAACGCAACGTTCTGATATTTTCATTGACATTATTGGATCTTCTATTGATGTATGATTGGTTTTTAACTCTGTATCGTTATTTGGACCCTTAATTTGTATATCTGATATTATTTGAATTTTGTCCTTACTTGGTAAGGATTTTAAGTATTGATCTAAATCACTTTCTGATATATCGATATGGTCTGAATTTTCATTCAATAGATATTGTTCAATGTCTATGTCAATTTCTCCAGGATCTGCTGTATTTGATTGTGTTTCGAGTGCGTTAAGTTCTATTCTGGAAAGGGCATCAGCGTTCGAATTTAATTTACCTTTCTTATATTCGATTTTATAATCAAATTCTTCAAGTTTTAATCTCCATCTAACTAATCGCGAATTTTGAATTTTCAAACTTGCTAACCATTCTAATGGCTTGTGATCTGTTATAATTTTAAATTTTCTTCCAAATAAATATGGCCTAAAGTATTGCGTTGCTCAAATGATAGCAAGCAATTCCTTTTCGATGGTTGGATAATTCATTTCCGCAGGATTCAATGTTCGGGATGCATAAGCTACGGGTAAATCATTTCCTATTGGACCTTGGGATAATACCGCACCTAATGCTACGTTTGAAGCGTCTGTGGTAAGAATAAATGGTTTTTCTAAATCGGGATACTGAAGTATAGGTGAATTAGTCAAGATATCTTTGCATAAATTAAACGTTTTAATAAATTCACTATTATGAACAATTTTTTCTCCTTTCTTAAGGCATTGAGTAAATGGCTTAGTAATTTTCGCAAAATTTTTGATAAATTTTCTATAGTATCCGACAAGACCTAAAAATGATTTGATTTCTTTTACCGTTTTAGGAAGTGGGAATTTCTTTATGGCTTCAATTTTACGAGGGTTTGGTAGTACGCCTTCTGCAGTAACTACGTGTCCTAAAAACTCTACTTCTTTACGCAAGAAATTGGATTTGTCTGGTTGTATTTTTAGTTGCGCTTCAGCTAATTTTTGAAATACTAATCTTAAGTTTGAAATGTGTTCTTGAAGAGAAGTTGAAAAAATGATTATGTCATCCATATATACGAGACAAACTTTGTTTTGTAATTCTTTTAAAACATTGTCCATTACGCGTTGGAAGGTTGCGGGGGCGTTTTTCAAACCAAATGGCATTCTTACATACTCGTAATGGCCATTTTCTACATTAAATGCCGTTTTCTCTATGCTTTCCGGTGACATTTCAATTTGATGAAACCCGGAAGCGAGGTCGACTGTTGTAAAATACTGACATCTTCCTAACTTGTCCAATATATCTGTTATATTGGGTAGAGGATATCTGTCGTCAATCGTTTTCTCGTTTACTTTTCGGTAGTCTACTACGATTCTCCACTTTTGTTTTCCGCTATTATCTAACTTTTTTGGTACAACCCAAATTGGGGAGGACCAAGGGCTAGCGCTGGGTCTAATAATTTCGTCTTCCAACATTTTATTTATTTGCCTCTGCACCTCTTCTTTGTGAATGAAAAGGTACCTATACGATTTTGTATATACTGGGAGTTCGTCTTTAGTTTTAATTTCATGTTTAACTTTGTTTGTGAAGCTTAATTGGTCTTTTGACTCGTCATAAAATATACTACTAAATTCATTGCACAATTTTAAAATTTGTTGTTTTTCTTCTGCATTCATATGATTAGTATCGATCAAATTGGTAATATTTCTTTTATTAGAGTTATCGTAGTAATTTGGTGAAATGTTTATGTTGAAAAGCGCAAATTCATCTGAATTTAATTTACTTACTACTAAAGGTTTTAAAATTCGAATGTTTTTATACGTATTTGTAGGATTATGCATTTCAATTAGAGCTTCGCCATTTTGAGCTGTTGTTAAAGTTTCATGGATAATTATTCCATGAAGATTATTTTCAGGAAAATAATTTCGCCTTCATTGATTGTAACTGGTATTTTGGTTTGTAAGATTTCATTGGGACCTAATTTAATAATTTTTTCAAAATTTATATTCGATTTTCGGTACTGTAGAGGAATTTCTATATTATTATTAATTAATCTCTTAGTTGCAAAATCAATTCCAAATCCGAGGCTCTTGATACTGTCAAATCCTATAATTCCATCAAAGAATTCGTGGAAGTCAAAAAGATGAACTTCTAATAAGCTGGGAAGGTGATTCTTCTTGAAACTCCATGAATTCGGAGAAGGTGTACTGAAGTACGAGTGAAAGTCAATTGTTCAAAAGGCAACAATACTTTTAATATGTTCGACGCGTTTCGAGCTACAAGCTCATCATCAGGAAACAATTCTAAAAATTAATAAAGCATAAGAGAGAAAATTTACAATGTTTAAATTTAACGAGTGGAAAATTCCATTACTTACAACGATTGTTAAATTACAAAAAGGTAAATAAGAAGATTATTTTGAGCATCACAATTGAGGACAGCAAATTCACTGGCAACATCACAAGTTTTTGATTGAAAACAGTAGTTTGAAAGCCTAATTAGCCATAACAGAAGGCCCTTTTAATTAGTCAAATTTGAAGCGGTATTTTGAAGGCACAATATCAACATCGAAATCACTTAAAACTAGACATAAACCGGTTGCAACAGTTACAATTTAAAATTACAATTTAAAATTAGGTTTAATTTTAATAAATTAGATTAAAATTAATAAATAAATAAATTAATTAAAAAACGCGACCAGCGCGTGGTCTGACTAGGAATCTTTGGTTAAGTTCTGTGACGGAAGGTGAGCGAGAACATTTGACGTGCTGTTTTGTTGCGCGGAAGGCGCCAAATTCGAATTTGTGGATTGATTCAAGTTCATTGTAAGGACATTAGAAATTTCTGGTTGCATATAGTTGAGCATCGTAAAATCTTTATCGGTCGAGAATTTTAGAATTTCTAGGTTCTCCAAAATTGTAAGTTTCGAACCTTTGTTCATTACATGTAATATGATGAAATTATTTTCGTCGTTCGCGTCAAACGAATGATTGAATTCTCTTAGGTGTTTACCAAAATATGACTTATCGTTGTCAATCGCATTTTTTGATCTTAAGTGTTCTTTAATTCGAGTGCCGAAGGGCCTACCGGACTGTCCTATATAACCTGCATTGCAAGAATTGCATTTTAGTAAATAAACTCCACTATTGTCCAATTTTTTGTTTTTATCTTTTATTTTCGAAAAAAGTGATTTGATTGTGAAAAGCGGTTTAAAAGCACATTTAATTTGCACTTCATGTAAAGCAAAAGAAATTTTGTCTGAAATCTCTCCGAAATAAGAAAACGATTTGTAGGATTCTGAATTAATTTCTGAAGTAGTTGAACTTGGGAAAGCCTGGTCGGTAAGCCTCAAAAAAGATTTTTTTGAAATAAGTTTATCTATCAGCTCCGGTTTGTAACCATTGGCCACAGCGATTTGTTTTATGATCCCAACCTCTTTTTTGAAATTAAAAGTTGATACTGGTGTGTTGAAGAGTCTGTTTATGTAGCAATAAAACGCTGCGAGCTTATGGCTCATGGGGTGGCATGAATCTATTGGAATATTGTTATTAGTTTGGGAAGGTTTCCTAAAAATGTCGAATTCAATTTTGTTGCCTATTCTCCTAAGGTTCAAATCAAGAAAATTAATAGATGAATCAATTTCAAATTCAACCGTAAATTTTATGTCTAAATTAATCTCGTTAATGAATTGCAGAAAATCAAGTACTTCGTCCTTTGAACCGTTCCAACCGATTAAAATGTCGTCGACATATCTGTACCAAAATTTAATTTTACTCAAGTGTTTACAGTTTGAATTGAAAATTTTTTCCTCAAACCATTGCATGAAAAGTTCCGATAAGTACGGTGATAAAGGAGAACCCATAGGTAAGCCGTTAGTTTGGGCAAAGAGTTTTTCATTAAATTTGAAGAAATTTTGGTCAAGACAAACCGACAAGAGGTCAAATATAGCTGAACTATCAAAATCAGAAAATGAAGACTCGCAAAGGATCTTTTCCATGAGATGTTTGACTATTGGAATCGGAATGCTAGGAAATAAGCTCACGACGTCAAATGAGAAGAGAATGGAGTTTTCTTCTAACTTAATCTTTTCTAATTTGTTTACTAATTCTTTTGAGTTTTTGATAATTCTACTTGAATTGAGAGGGAAAACTGAATTGAAGAGTTTACTCAACCATTTCGTGATATTATACGTGTAAGAATCTATGTATGAGACTACCGGTCTCATTGGTAGAAGAGGCTTGTGCAATTTTGGTAACCCATAAAGTTTCGGAATTTTCGGGTTCATTGGAATTTTCGGAATGAAGAAATCGAATGTTTCGCATATAGATTTGATATTTTCGAAATGGATTTTATACAAATTTCTGAATTTTATGACAAACTTATTGACCGATTTTAAGGACGTCTCTTCAACTTTCGGGTTTGAATCTAGAAATTCTACAACCTTCTCCACATATTCAACTTTACTCATTATGACAAGGCAATTTCCTTTATCCGCTTTCATCAATACTAAATTCTTTGATTTGATTTTCTTTCTAATGTCCCTAATCAATAAATTTTCCGAAATCAGCTTTTTGTTGAAAGTGTTCTCGCTTACCTTTGACAATTCTTTTTTCAAAATATCACTGCATTTTCCCCTAGCAAACTCCTTCACTTCTTTCGAATTGAAATTGATCGCCGCTTCAATATCAGTAATGAGTAGTGTTAGGCTCTCTTGATTTAGCATTGGTTTGGGGCTGTATTTGAGGCCTTTTTCCAAAAAGGCTAATTCATCTGGTGAAAATTCAGTATCGGACAAATTTTTGATGCGTGGGTGGAAATGATGGTGAAAGGTTACATCTTCTGTGTTTGATTGGCTCTTTGAAAATATCAACGTTTTCTCATGTCTCAATTTTTCTAACTTCCATTTAAGGCTGGTGTACCGCTTCTTATTGTAAATTAAAATTTCCTCGTTTAAAAGAGATCTGAATGAGTCCCATTCCAAATTTGAAATAATTGACATAATTGAAGTGAATAAGATTTTTAATCTAATTTCTGTATTTGATAATTGAACATACCACTTTCTTTGTTCTTCGGTGACCGTTTTCTTTTCGGCGTAAGTGACGGAGTTTTGTACTTTCCTGTTCTTTCTACTATTTACTGGTGTTTTGATTTTGGCAAAGTTTGGTGTGATTTTTTCTTTTAGGCATCGGCTGTTGAACCAAATGTGTGAATTTATTCGTTCTCTCTTGAATGCTAACTTTTTGAATTTGTGAAGAGGGGTGGCTTGACTGGCTCCAATTGAATGGGAAGGTGATTCTTCTTGAAACTCCATGAATTCGGAGAAGGTGTACTGAAGTACGAGTGAAAGTCAATTGTTCAAAAGGCAACAATACTTTTAATATGTTCGACGCGTTTCGAGCTACAAGCTCATCATCAGGAAACAATTCTAAAAATTAATAAAGCATAAGAGAGAAAATTTACAATGTTTAAATTTAACGAGTGGAAAATTCCATTACTTACAACGATTGTTAAATTACAAAAAGGTAAATAAGAAGATTATTTTGAGCATCACAATTGAGGACAGCAAATTCACTGGCAACATCACAAGTTTTTGATTGAAAACAGTAGTTTGAAAGCCTAATTAGCCATAACAGAAGGCCCTTTTAATTAGTCAAATTTGAAGCGGTATTTTGAAGGCACAATATCAACATCGAAATCACTTAAAACTAGACATAAACCGGTTGCAACAGTTACAATTTAAAATTACAATTTAAAATTAGGTTTAATTTTAATAAATTAGATTAAAATTAATAAATAAATAAATTAATTAAAAAACGCGACCAGCGCGTGGTCTGACTAGGAATCTTTGGTTAAGTTCTGTGACGGAAGGTGAGCGAGAACATTTGACGTGCTGTTTTGTTGCGCGGAAGGCGCCAAATTCGAATTTGTGGATTGATTCAAGTTCATTGTAAGGACATTAGAAATTTCTGGTTGCATATAGTTGAGCATCGTAAAATCTTTATCGGTCGAGAATTTTAGAATTTCTAGGTTCTCCAAAATTGTAAGTTTCGAACCTTTGTTCATTACATGTAAAATGATGAAATTATTTTCGTCGTTCGCGTCAAACGAATGATTGAATTCTCTTAGGTGTTTACCAAAATATGACTTATCGTTGTCAATCGCATTTTTTGATCTTAAGTGTTCTTTAATTCGAGTGCCGAAGGGCCTACCGGACTGTCCTATATAACCTGCATTGCAAGAATTGCATTTTAGTAAATAAACTCCACTATTGTCCAATTTTTTGTTTTTATCTTTTATTTTCGAAAAAAGTGATTTGATTGTGAAAAGCGGTTTAAAAGCACATTTAATTTGCACTTCATGTAAAGCAAAAGAAATTTTGTCTGAAATCTCTCCGAAATAAGAAAACGATTTGTAGGATTCTGAATTAATTTCTGAAGTAGTTGAACTTGGGAAAGCCTGGTCGGTAAGCCTCAAAAAAGATTTTTTTGAAATAAGTTTATCTATCAGCTCCGGTTTGTAACCATTGGCCACAGCGATTTGTTTTATGATCCCAACCTCTTTTTTGAAATTAAAAGTTGATACTGGTGTGTTGAAGAGTCTGTTTATGTAGCAATAAAACGCTGCGAGCTTATGGCTCATGGGGTGGCATGAATCTATTGGAATAGTGTTATTAGTTTGGGAAGGTTTCCTAAAAATGTCGAATTCAATTTTGTTGCCTATTCTCCTAAGGTTCAAATCAAGAAAATTAATAGATGAATCAATTTCAAATTCAACCGTAAATTTTATGTCTAAATTAATCTCGTTAATGAATTGCAGAAAATCAAGTACTTCGTCCTTTGAACCGTTCCAACCGATTAAAATGTCGTCGACATATCTGTACCAAAATTTAATTTTACTCAAGTGTTTACAGTTTGAATTGAAATTTTTTTTTTTTTTTTTTTTTTTTTTTTTTTTTTTTTTTTTTTCCCTAAAATTAAACCTAATTTTAAATTGTAATTTTAAATTGTAACTGTTGCAACCGGTTTATGTCTAGTTTTAAGTGATTTCGATGTTGATATTGTGCCTTCAAAATACCGCTT